>JAPPVO010000031.1:198026823-198226823 GCA_030407325.1 Camellia japonica | reverse complement strand
GAATGGCGGCGGAGATGGAGGAGCTGAAGCGGCATGTCAAAGGGAAGGGTGTAGCTGGAGTGGGAGACCACAGTGAGCGCACCCAACCCCGCCGTTCAGGCAGTCAGAGTCAGCGACACACTCCGTCCATTTCTATTACCAGAAGTTACAAGGTTGGTGATTCCGATGTGCGTGCAGAGAAGTCCAGCGCGCAAGATAGCACTTACCAGCCCTCACGTCCGGCGACGACGTCGAGGTACTCCTATTCCGCTCGTTCAGAGGATTTGCGGGCAGTCTTGAAAGAACGGGCTCGCCGGCTAGAGGCTCAGAGGGTGTGGCGTTCCAGCGGTTATCCTATGGGGTTCACGCCAGCGAGGAGGTCGGAATGCCTCCACCCCGCCTAGCAGCGCCACTCCTTCTAGATACAGACTTGGCAAGGCTGAGCGCCACCCCTTTCTCCCTGGAGATAGAAACAACACCGCTTCCGGCAGGCTTCCACCAGCCTAAATTCACGCTCTACGACGGAAAAAACGATCCTACATGCATGTGAGCCACTTCCGACAGGTCATGGCCGGACATAGGCGGAATGACGCACTTATGTGCCTTATCTTCCCGTCAAGTTTAGGCGAACTGGGCTTGAAATGGTTTGAGAGGTTGCCGGAGGGGAGCATAAAAGGTGGCATCAGTTGGCCGAAGCCTTTGTGACGCGCTTCAAAACCAACACAAAAACACCAAAGGAAGTTGACCACCTACTGAGTGTCAAGATGGAACCGAGCGACACATTGAAGGCATACAACTCCAGATATTGGGAGACCTTCAACGAGATCTTGGATTGCCCGGTCAACCTTGCAATAACACAATACAAGCGTGGTCTCCCAGTCGGACATAGACTGCGGGACTCGCTTACCATGCACCAGCCGACATCCATGGGCCAGCTCATGCAACGCATCAATGAGCATATCCGAGTTGAGGATGATGCGTCAGCATCTACAGCGAAGGAAACTCCGGTAGCAACAGACAAGAAGTCGGCTAGAAAAGTGCACGTGGTCGGACAAGAGTCCAACCGATCAAGTGACCGTGCTGAGGAATCGGACCGTTGCTCAAATCGCAAAAACCGGGGTAGGGGACGTCGGAATGACCGGGATGACTACCCCTGGGATGACGTAGCCGATGCAAACAGAAGGTTGAAAGCAAGGACAGGCATCACCACGGTCTTTACAATTCCAATATATCGCATGCTGAGTGAAATCCGTGACGAGGAGTATGTCCGGTTTCCTGCTAAGTTAGGCGACGGACAGAAGGGCTTCAATCCGAGATACCGTTGCATGTTTCACCGGGAGCGAGGCCATCGAATAGAGGACTGTTTGCCTTTGAGGCAACACTTGGAAGAGCTAGTCGCAGCCGGACACCTGGACCTTTACATTGATGGGGGCGTGAAGGCAAATCAGGCTCCGGTTGACCCGCGGGGACTGGATGACCGAGATGCGCCTCCACAAGGGGTTGTTAATGTCATCCACGGCATAGTGGAACCGGCGCGTGTATGCGAGCTCCGAGGTATGATCAAGAAGGCAGAGCACATGAGGGAAGTTTTGTCGGTTCAGCCTGCGATCAAGAGGGGGAAGACCGAAGAGAAAGATGTGATCAGTTTCTCCTCAAGAGACCTAGAGCGCGTTCAGACGCCACACAACGATGCCCTAGTGGTTACACTCCGCGTCAAAGAATTGATGTTAAACGGATCTTGATCGATCAGGGAAGCTCGGTCGAGATCATGTACTACGACGCTTTCAAACAGCTCAAGCTCCGAGATACGGATTTGGCCCCGGCAACTTCGCCACTGGTTGGTTTCAACTCGCAACCAGAGTGGCCTTTGGAAAGATTATCCTGCCGGTCAAAGCGGGATCCGTGGTCAAACAAGTGGAGTTATGGGTGTTGCAGGTGCCATCTACTTATAATTTGATCCTTGGAAGGGGATGGCTTCACGCTATGCAAGCCGTGGCGTCGACCTACCATCAGGTGATGAGATTCCCCTCGGCTATGGGGCAATCGAGGAGGTCTGGGGCGATCAAGTCATGTCGAAGCAATGCTTCGTGGCAGTCAACGGGAGCCGGGCTGCCAAAGGCTTCGTTCAAATGATTGAGGGACCGGAGGACCGGGGAGTCCTTGACGATGTGGGCACTAAGGCGAGGACAAAGCTGTCGAGAATTGGTGGAGGTGCGAATTGATACAGAGCATCCGGACAAGTTCTTCTTGCTCGGCTCAAGCCTTACAGCCCAGGAAAGGACCGAGATGGTTGAGTTTTTGATGGCCAACATCGAAGTCTTTGCATGGTGCCCTACGACATGCCGGTCTCGATCCGAGTTTTATATGCCATCATCTCAATGTCTTCCCCGGAGCCAAGCCGGTCATCCAGCGAACAAGGAGATCGGCGCTGCATCACGCCGAGGTAGTTGCGGAGGAAGTAAAGAACTTGCTTGAGGCGCGAGCGATTCAGGAAGTGCACTACCCTCGGTGGATTTCGAACACCGTCGTGGTGCCCAAGAAGAATGGGAAGTGGCGAGTTTGCGTCGACTACAAGACCGTCAACCGAGCTTGTCCGAAAGACAGCTTCCCTCTGCCTAAAATAGACCAACTTGTGGACTTGACGGCTGGACATAACAGGCTCAGTTTCTTAGACGCCTACCGCGGCTACCATCAGATTGCCATGCATGGGCCCGACCGAGAGATCACCTCATTCACTACACCAAGGGGACTCTTCTGCTACCGAGTCATGCCTTTTGGTTTGAAGAACGCCAGGGCAACTTTTCAAAAGATGGTGACCAAGATGTTCGCACCTCTGCTAGGTCGGACAATGGAGTCTTATATTGATGATATGGTGGTTAAGAGCCGGCATCAAGCAGACCATTTGTCCGACTTGGCCGAGATGTTCGCCATTCTCAAAAAGCATAAGTTACGCCTGAATGCGTCTAAGTGTGCCTTCGGTGTGGGATCCGAAATTTTTTTGGGTTTCCTAGTCACGAATCGAGGTATCGAAGCAGACCCTACACAAATCCGAGCCGTGCAAGAGTTAAAACAGCCCAGCTCGGCCAAGAACGTGCAGCATCTAGCTGGAATGGCCGCCGCGCTTAATGTTTTATAAGCCGGTCATCAGATCGCTGCCGCCTTTCTTTCAAGCCTTGAAATCAAAGTTCTTATGGGACGAGGAGTGTGACCGGGCTTTGGCCGAGCTCAAGGAGTATTTGTCTTCAGCGCCACTGTTGGTCACACCGAGCCCGAGAAGAACTCTACCTTTATCTGGCCGTATCGCAGCATGCAGTCAGTGCGGTGCTTGTCCGGTCGGAAGGAATCAAACATCTGCCTCTTCTACGTCAGCAAAACCTTGCTACCGGCAGAGTCGAGATACTTGCCGCTGGAAAAACTTGCGTTGGCATTGATGATGGCCTCAAGGAAGTTGCGCACTATTTCCATGCTCATACCATCATTGTCTTGACCGAGTTCCCCTCAAAGCTTTGTTCGAGCGGGCAGACTTCTTCGGTCGAATTCTTAAGTGGGCGGTCGAATTGGGACAATTTGATGTCAAGTTCCAGCCGCGCACTGCCATAAAAGCCCAGACTCTGGCTGACTTCGTTGCTAAATTTTCCCCTGGAACTCATCCGGTATGCCCGGTCGATATTGCCGCGGCAGATGGAGAGGTGAATGCAAGCCCAACCGAAATACAACAACTTGGCGGTGTTGGCGACACGGAACTTGCGCACCCCGCCGAAGCACCTTCAGCTAGTACGATACCACAGCCCGGCGATGCGACGACGGAGTTGGGTATTACCGACCAACCTGATCTGTCTGGTACCGCATCACCAAGGGGGGAAGAAGTGGAACCGATCACAACAGAGCCTGCGGTCGGCATAATACCGCAACTTGGCGATTCGTCTACGGACTTGGGCATTATGGATCCACTTGCTGAGTCCGGTGCCGAATCGCCAAGGGGGGCTGATGTGGAACCGCTCAGCACAGAGCTTGGAACCGAACAGCCGAGCAACCATGATCCCATCAACCCTCAGGCCTCCCAAGACCCAGCAGAATGTTGGAAGCTGTTTGTGAGGGAGATGTGGAAACTTTTTTGTTGATGGAGCATCGAACCGTCACGGTGCCGGGCTGGGTATTGTTCTGATTTTACCGGACAGACTGACTATCGAACATTCTATCACCCTTGGCTTCCCAGTATCCAACAATGAGGCCGACTACGAGGCACTTTTGGCCAGGCTCAAGAGCGCGCTTCAGATGCAAGCATCCGAGCTAATGGTTTACAGTGATTCCTAGCTTGTGGTTAACCAAGTTTCTAGGGTTTACGAAGCAAAGGATGACCGAATGATGAAGTACCAAGCTCTGGTCAGGAACCACATCAAGCGATTTCAGGCGATCAGGGTCCAACAGATTGGCCGAGAAGAAAACGGCGAGACAGATGAGTTGGCAGGCCTTGCTTCCATGGTCGATAGCACATCTCCCAACCCTCTTTTGATTGAATTCCTTCCGAGACCCAGCATTGAGGAAACCGGGCAGACAGAAGTACTCTGCGCCGAGCTAGGTCCTTCTTGGATGGACCCTATCATCATTTTTCTCAGAGAACGGACCCTTCCAGCCGACAAGAATGAAGCACATAAAGTGCGAGTGAAGTCAGAGCGGTTTTGGCTCTCTCCATCCGGCGCTTTATACAAGAAGTCTTTCACCGGTCCTACCTGAAGTGTGTGCACCCGAGCAGCGTGGAGGCCTTTCTGTTTGAAATTTACGAAGGCATCTGTGGTAGTCATATAGGGGGTAGGTCCTTGCCTACCGAGCTATTTCGCAAGGCTACTGGTGGCCACGCATGCAGGCCGACGAACAGAAATATGTTCATAAGTGTGAGAAGTGCCAGAAGTTTGCTCATCAGATCCACCAGCCAGCTAGGGAACTCCTTCCCCTCACCAGCCCTTGGCCCTTTGCAATGTGGGGGCTAGCTATAGTGAGGCCGCTCCCAACAGCACCAGGCAACCGGAAGTTCTTCATCGCGGCCACAAACTACTTCACCAAGTGGGTTGAAGCGGAGCCTTTGGCAACAATCAAGGAGAAAGACGTGAAGCGGTTTGTCTGGCAGAATGTGGTCACGCGGTTTGGCATCCCCAAAATTCTGATCTCTGATAACGGCACCCAGTTTGACGGTTGCCTATTCAGAGGGTTTTGTGAAGATTTACAGATTGAATTCTACAACTCTACTCTGACTTACCCGCAGTCTAATGGTCAGGCCGAGGCGTCAAACAAGACCATACTTGATGGGTTGAAGAAACGGTTGAGAAGGCAAAGGAAAAGTGGGCTGAGGAACTCTCCAGTGTCCTTTGGGCATACCGAACAACCCCTCGGCGGTCTACCGGGGAAACTCCATTTTGCTTTGGCTTATGGCATGGAGGCGGTCATACCTTTGGAAGTTGGCATGCCCACCCTTAGAAGCGAAAGTTTTGAACCCGAGCTGAACGTTGAGGCCATTGCCCTGGAACTGGATCTAGTGGAAGAGCGTCGGGAAAAGGCTCTCATCCACGTGGCCGCCTATCAACAAGAGCTTTCAAGGAAATACAACAAAACGGTGCACCCCAGACCGTTCAAAGTAGGTGATTGGGTCTTGAGGAAAGTCATGGGCAATACCCTGGTGCCAGGTGAAGGCAAGTTAGGGACAAATTGGGAAGGACCCTACAAGATAACCGGTCTGGCGGGCAAGGGGGCATACCACTTGGAGGACTTTGATGGTAGAGGAATACCCCGGCCATGGAATGCGGCCAACCTCAAACTGTATTATTTCTAGCTTTTGCTTTCTTTTTCTGCAAAGGAATTTTTTGCCTTACACTTCAAAATGTAACATTCTTTTTGTCAATATTTAGAAGTGTCTCTTCTTTGCTTTAGCATTCAGATTGTTGTTTTGAAGTAAAAACCGAGATGATGTACTCCGGTCATTGAGTCGATTATTTGCTCAGCTTCAAAGATAAAACCGAGATGTTTACTCCGGTTGAAGGAGTTGATGTTTTGATCAACTTAGGTATTCTCAACCGAGATGTTTACTCCGGTTGAAGGAGTTGGTGTTTTGTTCAACTCTCAGATTCTCAACCGAGTTGTTTACTCCGGTTGAAGGAGTTGGTGTTTTGTTCAACTCTCAGATTCCAACCGAGATGTTTACTCCGGTTGAAGGAGTTGATGTTTTGATCAACTTAGGTATTCTCAACCGAGATGTTTACTCCGGTTGAAGGAGTTAGTGTTTTGTTCAGCTCTCAGATTCCAACCGAGATGTTTATTCCGGTTGAAGGAGTTGATGTTTTGATCAACTTAGGTATTCTCAACCGAGATATTTATTCCGGTTGAAAGAGTTGATGTTTTGTTCAACTTAGGTATTCTCAACCGAGATGTTTACTCCGATTGAAGGAGTTGATGTTTTGTTCAAATCTCAGATTCCAACCGAGATGATTTATTCCGATTGAAGGAGTTGAAGATTTGTTCAACTATGCGATTCAAACCGAGATGTTTTTTCCGGTTATATGAGTTAATTTATGTGGTTTGTCTTGCCGAGGTATTTTGTTCGGCCGAAGTTATGAGACTTAAAGACCGTGCAAACACTTCAAGAAAATTGAGCTTTTTCATTGATGATAGAAATATGTACAAGAGGTGGGGCAGACAGCCAGATTACATATGCAGAGCAAAAAGAAAGAAAACAAAGAAAACTACACTAGGGGGGAAAGGTTAGTGAATTCGTCGCCAGCTTCCTCCAGGTTGATCGGTGGGGTTTGGTCTTGGACACTGGTCGTTGTTTGGCCGGGCTGCTCCTGCTCTTGGCGGTCCTCTCCCTCAGCATCTGCCTCACCTTCTCCTTCAAGTCCTTCATCGGCCTCAGCCTGCAATGCGCTGAAGACGTCGTTGGCATATGGCATGAGATAGGTCGGTAGGAAGACGGCCGGTGGGGAGGCAAACACGTCGGTACCAGGACCTTGGCCGAGTTGAGTGCAAGTAGCCTTCCAACCTGCTTTAAAGTAGATGTCCTGGGTGGCAAAGACTTGCTTTTTGTAGCTGTCCTCGGCCTCCTTGAAGCCGACATTATTTTCATCTTCCAGCTCTTTCTCCCTGGACTTTTTTAATGCATCCAGCTCGGCCTGGAGCGCATCCCTCTTTTTCTCTGCATCTTCGAGTTGGCCGAGCAACCTACTGTTGTCGGCATTGGCAATTTCGAGTGAAGACTTTGGACTTGGCTGGCAGTGTCATTAGCGCTCTGCCGCAGTCGATGAATTCGCTCCATGACCAAGTGTTGCTTCTGGATGGCCTGCAAGAAAGATTGATCAGAGAGCAAACCATGCAAACACTTGTGAAAATTTGAGTAGAAGTTTGAGACTCTTACCCTGGTCATGGACTTCACGGCCGACTTCACCAACCAAGTGTCTAGAACATGGTCGCTGCCGACCACGTCGCTCGGTAGTAGAAGGGCCTTGGAGAGGTCAAAGGCGAGTAGATGTTCTTTATCGCCCTTCACGGAGGCTGTTGCCGGGATATCCTTACCCCGGTGTTTGAGTTGTGGACGCCACGCCGGCGTTGGGTCTACGGTGACAGCGGGTTGCTCGGTGGTCAGCTCTTCAACTAGCTCGGCAGAGGGATCTGCGCGAGGCCTTTTTCCAGCATGGCGAGTTTCTTGGCTGGCTTGCTTGGCGACTGAAGATGCCAAGGCAACCACGGCGCCGCTGGATTGACCGGCAGCTGGAGAGCGGGTGATGATGCTCGGTATCTTGGTTGAAGTTGCTGTGTGGAGGTTCTTGATACGGCTTCGCTTTGCTATCTCTTGTTCTTCGGTCAACCGGATTAGCGGCACGTCCGGTAGAGTTGGGTCTGGAGGAGGTGATGGAGCACGGAGAAAGTCTGTAACTTTGCTCCGGTGTGGAGCTGAATATCTGTAAGTTGGAGTGTAGCCGAGCAGCTCGTTGCAATCCCGGTGGTGGTAGCGGAGCACGGTCCGGATGGCTTTTACGTTGGGATATTGGTAGTTGGCTTGCAAGGCTTGGATTGGTGCAAAGGAAAACAGAAAAATGTTAAGTACAGATTAGTGCAGAGAAACAAAGCGACCGGGCAAGTTAGCACGGCTTACAAGTCTCGCCGAAATTCTTGCTAATTGACCAGCCCGGTACGTCGGCTGTTTCATAGTTGCCAGACACCCAGAAAAAGTCATCGTCGTGTAAGTCCTTATCTGGGGTGTCGGTCACTATTTTTTCTTTGCCCGGTCGAATTTTTAAATAATAGGCGAAGCCATCGCCGGTGTGCCCAAGGGTGTATTGTCTCAGTATCTCGGCTAAACCTAAGTTGGTGCCTAGCCGGTTGTTTAGCTCGTAGACGCCATTGATAATTCGGTAAGTGTTGGTTGATACTTGTGTGGGTGCAAGCCTGGTCCGGCGCAGGAATTCGGTCATCAACGGGTTGACCGGGAAGCGGAGGCCTCCTTCAATTATAGACAGCACGGTGAAGGGGCACTGGGCTAATCTGCCGCAAGGGGTTGTCTCAATCTTGGCGAGCTCTAAGTGAACATCGGCCGGGATACTGTACTCCTCCCGGAACGCGGCCAGGGCAGCCGGAGTGTCGACAAGGAAACGAATTTTCCCCATGTGTGGCCGACTAATTTAGCTCGGCTGAGGAGGTTTGGCATAGACTGGGGATTGATGGCTGCTCGGTCCTTGAGAGCCTCGGTAACGGTCTGTGGTCCCCTTGGACTCTGCAGGAAAAGGATGGCAAGTGTAAGAGGGAGCGCGGTCGCGCAAAGCGAGCTTGACCTTAGCTCGGTCATGAAGAGTGCCAAACCACCTCGGTCGTAAAGGCTAACCAGATGTTAGGCCGGTCGAGCGGCCAAGTCCTTTGGTTATTCCGGTTTCTACTAAAGTTGGGACAAACAGGTTATTTGCTCGGTTTGAGTATTTTTTTGGATCAAAGGGGGACCTGGAGCCCAGTCCGCCCCAGATCTTCAATGTTCATCAGGGAAAATGAAGAACAACAAGGAGAGTTAAGGGTTTGGGACGATTTTAGGTGCCTATGTCCTAAAAACTACGTATTTAGTGCCTTAATATGCGAAATACCAATTGAAATAACAGCAAAAGAGGAGTTGAAAGACTTACCAGGGAAGGGCAGTGGCTTATTCCTCAAGCACGAACTCAGCAATGGCAAGGAAGGAAGGGCGAGAGCTCTGGAGCATCAAAGGCTTGAAGAGAATCAGTAAAGATGAAACGAGGAAGAAGGGGCATGTATATAGACCCAAGGGCCGCCAAAAATTTGAAATGCCAACAGACGCGCTGGTTGGCTGCTCGAGGGCCAATAAAAGGACAACACGTGACCCCCATTAATGCAACGTCAGAATTGAAGAGACAGGAAGGTCAGATGAGGCGTCGACCGAGCAAGTCAAGAGACAGGATGGTGAATCGAGGAGTCGACCGGGCAAGTTTTGAGGACAGGCATGTCGACTAGCCCGGTCACCGTTTTGCAAACCGAGGACCGAGGAAGTGTTACCCCGGTCGGAATAGGTAATCCCAGTCACGCTTGCGCGGACGGAATTAAGGGGCAATTGAGAGGGAGATTTATGGTCTGGGATTGGGCCAGACAGATTTGGGCCGAACAAGGTTGGGCCGAGGTAGTGCGGCCCTGTCCTGAAAGGATCTGCTCGGTTAAGGCAAGGTGTGGTTGAACCGAGCTACTTGGCTTCATGGTATAGAAGCCGATCAAGTGAGATGTCCAGCGCCAGGCAAGGCGTGGGTGTTTCGCGGTTCATGAGTTTGCTCGGGAGGAAGGCCGACGATAAACCAGCATGAGTTGTCTCGAGCTCGGCTATGCCGGAATGCAACCGAGCTCGGTCCTCCTTGAGCTTAGCTATGAGAACACTTGGGCATAAAGTGCAGCATGGCAGTTGATAGCCGAGATGGTGTAGCCCGGCTGCCGAGCTCCCAGTAGGGTGGGCTGGCAGTTGGGTTAGGTGATGTTCAGCAAGATTTGTGCTGACAGATGGGAGAACAACACCACGTGTCGAGAGATCACTGGGAGTAGATTTGGGGCGCAGAGGGTATAAGCATGTCTACGCCCCCCATACGAGGAGGAACATTTTTTTTGTAAGAAACACTTACACTCAACTCTCTCTCCTCTCTCTCTTCATCCCCAGGTGTGTGCTAATTAGATCGTCGGAAGGGTTTTCCGGCCACACACCGCCGGGTAGCTCACCGCTGTTGTACACGCAGGTGATCGAACAGAAACGGAGCTTGGAAGAAAGGAGTACGGGCTCGCCTGAATATTTGCTCCCCGTAAAAAAATACAAAAATAAAAAAACTCAATTTTCAAAAAATATAATCCAAAAAATTCAAACCAAACACACTAATTAGTGTTAAAAATGACAATACTCAAAGAAGGCACTAGGCACGAAAAGAGATTTTGTGTGGATGTTGAAAAAATATTTGGTGTTTTTGAGGTACCATGTGATAGTGTTCCTTATCAAACATAAGTTTCATATCTTTTTATATAGGGAGTCAGTGTAATTCCTTTATATCTGACAGGAGTCGTTTACTCGGATGTCCTAGATAAGGCAAAACTTACCTCACCGGTCGTCCACCCAGATGTCCGGCCCCTGGCTTTTGCTTCTGCTGCTTTATTCTATTTTGGACTTTACTTTATATTGTTTAATTTATATTGCTTCAGCTGCTTTTTTTTTTGGGAAAATTGGCCTAAGGTCCCTCCTCTACTTTTGATAGGAGGAGAGGTCCAAAATAATATATTTTGATGGCTAAGGTCCCTTAAATTTATTTTAAGTTATAAAATACCTAAATTACCCTTCCTTTATAACATAAATTTGTTTGAATATTATATTGTTGACTTAACTGATAGATTTTGGAAACCGAATTTGCAGGGGAGATTTCGTCGGAGATTTCAGTGGAGATTTCATGGTGGAGATTTCGTCGGAGATTTCAGTGGTGTTGACGAGAAAGATTGATACGATCGTGTAGATTTCGTTGGAGATTTCGTCGGAGATTTCAGTGGTGTTACAGTGTGTTGATCGCGTATATTTTCAGTGGAGTTGAATCAGGTTTGTTTTCGATGGAGATACCACATGCATTTTGATTTTTGTTTTGAATTTTTGTTTAGAGAGAGGCGAGTTTGATATTTGATTTTTATTTTTGGAATTAATTTTTGATTCTTTGTTTTTTAATCAATTTCAAAGAGTGTTGACAGTGTGTTGATCGCGTAGGTTTTTGAGTGGAGTTGAATCAGGTTTGTTTTCGATTTAGATTCCACATGGATTTTGATTTTTGTTTTGAATTTTTGTTTTTAAGTGAGTAACAAAACTTATTTTCATTCTTTGTTTTCTGATCAATTTCAAATAGTGTTGATAGTGTAGGTGATTTTGATGTTTAGAGTTCATTTTTCGTGCTCTGTTTTTTATCAACATGCTGATCAATGATAAGTTTTTTTCTATGGTTTTTTAAACCAGAGAAATTTCATTTTCTGCACTTTTGTTTTTGTAGTCCAGAGAAAATTATAAGTGCATATGGACATATTATTAGAAGTTTCTGATGCAGGTAGAATATGAGAAAGTGAATGTAAGTTCGTAAATTTCTCTGGACTTGTATTTGTAGTTCAGAGAAAATTGTAAGTTTGTTACTCACTTTCAGTTTGTAAATTTCTATGATTGTAAATTTCTCTGGACTTGGATTTTTTTCTATGATTGTGTTTAATAGTTAGCAGTAAATTTCTTTGTGATTCATTGAGTTTCTGTGATTTTGTTTTTTATCATCTTGAAGGTGAATATCAGTTTGTAGATGTCTATGGACTTTTATTTTAAGTTCAGAGAAAATTATAATTTTTAGAAATTTCTCTGGACTTTTATGTTGTTCTTGTGAAGTGTTTCTATGTTAACAAATTATTTTTCTTGTTTTTTGTTTCAGTTTCAATGGACAGTGCAGTGTTGTTGCTGTGCAAATATGGGAATGATACTATTGTCATTAATGTTTCATGCGAATTGAATTTTGAGGAATTGGTTGGATTTTGTGTAAAACATGGGAGAATTTGAAACCTGAGACTATGTGTATTTCATATTCTATTTTGGGCCATCCGAATTGTATGGTTCGAAATAATATTGATTTTTTGAATATGTTGAGGGTTGTTTGTGCACGCGGTGTTGATATAGTTGATGTTTCAGTTACTAGATGTAGTACTTCTGATGAAGAGGATGAAGTGGGGTCTAATTGGGTAGATGTTGTGGATGGTGAGTGTGATAGGCTGGTGGATATTGAAAGGAATTCACTCTCTAAGTTTTGTTCTCACCAAGAAAAGGTGTTATTGTCGGCTCGTTGGCGGAATAATATTACGAGTGTTGGACAAAAGTTTGAGGGTGGTGTGGTTGAGTTCCGTACTTTTTTATGCAAGTATGCTATTGAGGTTGGTTTTCAGTTTACGTATGTTAAAAATGACAAGCTGAGGGTTACGGCAGAATGTGCATATAAGGAATCAAGGGGATGTATGTGGCGTGTACATGCTTCTGTTGAAAAAACAAATGGGTTCTTCTACATAAGGACTTTGAACAATGAACATACGTGTGGTGTGGCGGTTCGTACGAGTAAACATTCGAGGATGACTTCCAGCTTAGTTTCTGGGCTGATACTTGAAGAGGTAAGTGCAAAACCTTTAACTCGTCCAGTGGATGTTGTGAAAGAAATGAAAGACAAGTATGGGGTCTCAATCAGTTATAACTGTGGTTGGTTGGGTGTTGAAAAAGCAAAATGTAGTACATATGGGGATTCTTGTTTGTCATTTGATCAATTACGGTGGTATTTTGATGAGGCATTGAAGAACAATCCAGGTAGTCGTTTTGAGTTAGATTTTGAAGATAACAAGCGTTTCAAAAGAGTGTTTGTGGCTTTTCATGCATGCATTGCTGGTTTCAAATATTGTCGGTCATTGCTTTTTCTTGATGGAACATTTTTGAAAGGACGATACAAAGGAGTTATGCTTGCTGCAACGGGGAAAGATGGGAATGAAGGTAATTGTAAATATATATAATTTTATCTAACTATGTGAATTTTTATACATGTAGGAATTGAGTGAATGTGATTTTTCTCTGACACTTTGAATTTTCTCTGGTTTTGGCCACTGTGTGGATTTTCACTGGATTTGTTTTGTCACTAAGTCAATTTTCTCTGGATGTTGCCAATGTGTGAATTTTCTCTGGAGTTGGGCACCAAGTGAATTTTCTCTGGATGTTGGCAGTGTCAAATTTCTCTGGTTGTTTATTGTTCTAATTTTCTCTGCATGTGTATATCTGATATGCTTGTTCCTATTTGTTTTGTAGGTTTTTTCCCTGTAGCTTTTGCTGTTGTTGATGCTGAGAATAAAGACAATTGGTGTTGGTTTCTTGAACATTTATGTGGAGTATTGGGATCAGAAAGGGTGATAAGTTTCATATCAGATCGACATTGTGGTATTGTGGAGGGAATTGCTAGGTTTTTCCCTAACTGCTTTCATGGATTTTGTCTTGAACATCTAAAGAGAAATCTGAGGGATAAGTTGTCATGTGGAAACACAAATTTGGTTAGGGAGACGATTGTGTCCAAGTTTTCAGAATGTGCATATGCGCCAACAAAGGCATCATTTCATTTCAAGTTAAATGAATTAAAAAGTGAGGGAGGAGACATTGTGATTGCTTTCTTGAGAAGTTTACCATATGAAAATTGGAGTGATGCATATTTTGCGGGGAAACGTTATGGTGAGATGTATTCAAATGTTGCTGAGTCATTCAATTCATGGATACGAGAAGCTCGGCACTTGCCAATAACAAATTTGGTGGACATGATACGGTTGCAAATTATGAATATGAGGTCTGATAGGAGGCTGCTCTCTAGTAAATGGAATAAAGTTCTGTGTCCTCGTATGGATAGTGTATTGGAGAAGTATTTTTTGGATGGGAGGACATGGAATGTGAGTTTGTCATCTGATAATGTCTTTGAAGTGCATTGTTTTCCTTCGGTTATGGTTGATCTTGGGTTGAGAACTTGTTCGTGTCGAAAATGGGAAATAAATGGGTATCCATGTCAACATGCTGTTGCTGCAATTTTTAGGAGTGGAAGGAATTTGAATTCATTTGTTGAACCATTTTTTCATGCTGATATGTATCGTCAAGCGTACTCGTTTTCGATTGGCCCAGTTCCAACTGTTGAAAAACCTCTGTGTAGCATTGAAGATGCTATGATTTTACCTCCATTGAGCAAGAGACCAGCTGGGAGGCCGAAGAAGAACAGAATTGCTTCTACTGGAGAGTTTAAAAGGGTGATTAAGTGTAGTCGGTGTGAGAGTATTGGTCACCATAATAAGAGGACATGCAAGGAACCTTTGTTAAATAGTTGAGGATAGTACATTTTATTGATTGAATAATACATTTGATGATTAGTTTGTGTGTTTTGTTTTGTGAAATGTATTTTTTAGACAGTGTATATAATAATATCAATCAAATTCTTTCAGAGAAATTTTTGCAATATCAGTTAAAGTGTGCATTGTGTTTGTTGATATATACTATAGGCAGTGGGTTTGTAATACCTGTCAAATTCATCCAGAGAAATTTTCTATGGCAGAGAAAATTCTGTGTAATGTGTTTTGAAGCTTGAAATTCATCAAAATTATTGCAGTGAGTACAACCAAGAAACAAAATTAAGCTCTTTTGAAATTTCTCTGAGTTTAGAATTTCTCTGGACCAGGGAAGAATTTATCTAGAATGACTTCAACTCAGAAATTTCTCAAACCAGAGAAATTTTCCTCACCAACCCAGAGAAATTCACAACTCAGAGATTCCATTTTGTGTCACCATTCGAATCCATCAATTTCATCCGGAAAAATTTTCCACTATCAGAGAAAATTATCTGGGCATTGTGTTTTGAAATTTCAAATTCATCCAGTGAAATTTTCCAGTAGCAGATAAAATCACTGTGCGCTTTGTGTTTTGTTGAGTTTGATGATTGTTTTGTACCAACAGAAAGCATTACAGATTACATTATCATATAGGCATCCCCTTGGGACGATACAAGTTAAATTTCTTTGTGAATTTCTGGTAATATCAAGTTAGACAATTTTCTCTGTGTGGATTGTGTTGACAATCACAATAAAAAATATATATATATTTAACCATCGATAGGTATGAAATTTACATTAGTCGAAATAAAAAAAAAAAGAAATTTACATTAGTCAAGAAAGGATGTATATGGATAAGTCAAGCATCATTATTCCTTCAATGTGTCAACAAAAAACTGAGTGGTTAATACTGTATGGATATATACATATATGTGAGACAATTTTCTCTGTCTGGCTATGTACATTGTCTTCCTTTCACTAGTTTCACTATTACATTTTTGGTTCTTCTGGAGGTATTTCAATTGGTTCAGTCCATGATCGGCCAACTTCGGTCACAAATCTCTCTATGAGTTCTGCCCTCATCAACCTGATCTCTTGTGTGGACAATTTGGAGCTGATAGGTTCATGCTTGCTATATTGTTTCATTATATAGCAGACAAAGAGGCCACAATCCAGACTGCATACAAATTATAGGTATGGTTAGTTTTAAGAAACATGCAAATCAGAGTATCTTATTTATAGATGTATGAAACTTACGAATCACTTTCTTGTTGTGGAGCATTGTTGACATACTCAAAGTCGTAACTTGTGTTTTGTGAGTTTATCAATTTGAAAGAGGGTTGTGATTGAGCGTCTCTTTCAAGGCAAGCTTTCAAAAAATTCTCCACATATTCTTGCTGCAAAAAAATAATTTTTAAATAACAGAGAAATTTACAGACAAATCAATGGGATTGTATGAAAATTATCATCACATAAAGATTATGATGGATCAGAGAAATTTGCACTCGTTACCAATTGTTTTGCATCTTTGACATATTTGTCTTCTGCATCATCCCTCCTTGGCCTCAGTGAGTTGTAGAACCTCCATAAACTGTCTTGTTTGTCGAGGACAAGCAAGGTCCAGTGATTTCCAGCTGTGGACTTCTCATTACCTCCAGTATTTATTGGGAAATGGAGGAACCTGTAGTTCCTCCATGCTGTTTCAATATGCTTGTCAAATAAGGACACTCGAAAAGATTGATTTTCTGTCATCTTGATGAAATTCTGTGTTCAGAGAAAATCCAAAAATGGTTTTGTTCAGAGAAAATCCAAGAAGTATCTTAAGAAGAGAAAGTAGTAAGTAAATTCCAGAGAAAATCAAATAAAATAGTAGTAACATACTAAGCTCATGGATGTGAAAAAAAATGAGGTTGGTTGTTGTCTTTCTCTCATTTAGTCAGCCAAAAGTATCTTTACATAGCCATCAATGACCTGAAAAATATGATTTGTAATTGTAATATTGGTTTATAAAGGCTGATGGAACATTGCAGAGAAATTTTGATGAAAGGGAAAGACTTACATTGTTGGCAATTTCTTTTTGCTTTATTAGGTTTCCAATGTTTTCGAAGGTAATGAGGTTCAACTCACTTGTCCAAATTAAAGCCCTACAAAATGAGAAAGAAGGGATTTAATTGTTGTTAATGCAATATAAGTTTGTAATTTTTTGTTTGTTATCTTCTATTTTGTTTGTTGTACTTACTCAAGTCCAGAGACATTTGATATGTGCTGCAACATATCTTTTACGTGATCTTTTATCAATCTTGAAATCGGAAGAGTTTGTGGAAAGACCCAAGATTTTCTGATGTTTATAGGTTGAGGCAAGATGTACGCATCAGCATCAAGCACTTCTTTGTCCTTCGTGCTTTGCTCAGCTTGCTTTGCAGCTTGTTTTGAAGCTCTAGTCACTTTCGCAACTTTTGGATATTGAAATTCTGGATCGTGCTGCTTTTCCTTCCTTTCTTTTGCCTTTAAATTTTTGATCATTGACGTCGGATCTTTTTTGACTGTAGACAGTGAAAATATTAGTAAAAGTGAAATTTCTCTGAAGTAACAGATGATATTTCAATATGTAAATTTATGTGATTCAATATTTTCCAGTTACCATAGACTTTCGTCTTTTGTTTCGGTTGTTCTTTGTGTGCCATTTCTTCTTGTTGGTTGTTGGTTGTTGTTGTTGTTCAACTTGGATTCCAACTAGACACAGTGAAAATCAAACAAGCCCAAAAATGGAATAAGAAAATAGACAGAGAAAATGAAATGAGCAGTAGAAATCAATAGAAATAAGCGGCAGAAACTAATGTGTTCAGAGAAATATAACTTCCAGAGAAAATTACCAATGACAGAAAATTATAATAAATAGAAATTTCTCTGAGTTATGCTGACACAAGGACATAACTTTTTGTGGCTCAAGATTTTCACTGACCTTGTGGTTGAAGTTGTGTTGGTGTTCTGTATGGTTGTGTTGCTAGTTGGACTGACAGTTCTTGAACTTGTTCATGCAATTTAGCATTTTCTGTTTCAAGCTCCGAATTTGAATTCCTCAACTGTTGAATTGTTTTCATATTGTCTTCTTTTTCAACCTCCAACATCCTTAGTTTCATTTGGATTGTGCTTTCTTTTTCTTGAAGTTCTGAGTTAAGTGATGTCAGGGTTCTTATTGAAATATCATTTTTAGCAAGTAATTCCATCCAATTTCTGTCTTCTTCTTGTTTAGCTTGAGAAAGTGCCTTCAGTCTTTGATGTAGATTAGCAATTTGGGCATCCTTTGATTCCTCAAATTCTTGAGGCTGATGCATCGTTGAGCCAGAAAATGCTATCACGTTGTTGGTCGACCGGCTCATTACGTTCTTCTTCATCACTTTCCTTGTTTTCTTCTTGCTGTTCATCTTCTTCTTCACTGTCTTCTTCTTTCTGTTCATTCTGTTCTTTGTCTTCTGCCTCTATGTCTTCACTTTCTTCTCTGGCTTCTTCTTCTCCACTGCTTTCACTTTCTTCTCTGGCTTCTTCTTCTCCACTGCTTTCACTTTCTTCTCTGGCTTCTTCTTCTCCACTGTTTGCTTGGGCTTCTTGTCCATTGCTGGCTTCGTATTCTTCTATGTTGCCTTCTGCTTCTTCATTGAATTTGACAATTGCTTGACCTTCAGATGAATCTTGTAATGCCTCCTTGAATTTGACAATTGCTTTTTTTGATTCTTTCTTTGTCTTTTTACCAAGACAGAACTCCTCTGATGGGTTTTTGACTAGCTGCTTGTTATCTATCTGTAATAGGAGGCAAACTTCAGAGAAAATTGTATGGGCCAGAGAAAATTACAGACAAGGAGTTAATTTTATGAGGCAGAGAAAATTATGAAACGAGCAACATAATTTAGATATCAGAGAAAATCAATCAAGGCATGTAAGTTAATGTTTGACTATAATTGTGTCAGAGAAATTTGGATTCCAGAGAAAATTCATTAGAAGGGCAGAAATAAACAGTGTTTATCAAAGATGCAAGGCAAATAAGTTATGGGCCAGAGAAAATTACACACAAGGAGAAACAATTTTATGGGCCAGAGAAAATTATGAAACAACCAACATAATTCATATATTAGAGAAAAGCAATCAGGGCATATAAGTTAATGTGTTACAATTGTGGTCAGAGAAATTTGGATTGCAGAGAAAATTGATGACAATGCAGAAATAAACCAGTTGGTACCAAAGAAGAAAACATAAATTGATAGTTCAGAGAAAATTGATCTTAATCAATCAATGACAAGGAGGGAAACAAAGCAGTGGTCAGAGAAATTTTGGAATTTCACTGAGATTTCAGGAGCAATGGGAATCTAACCTGTCGAGGTGCAAGAGAGTGGACTGGTGTCTTCTGCAGCTGTTTTGTCAAGGTTTGCAGGTTCCACTTCGCACATCTTGGGAAGTCAGTTGTGTTACTGTGTTCCGAGTCAATGATAGTTGCATGTTCACATAGCCAATACTGTGATGAAAATTAAAGTAAATAAAATTTTCTAAATGCACAAATTTGTAAGTATGATAACTGCAAATTTGAATGGATATTATACTTACCAGCAATGCAATGACACACCCCGTAACTTTTTCTGGGTTTTGTGCAATGCCATGATAGAATCAATCAATGTTGATGTGATTGCTTCTGGCCAATCATACTGTTTCATTGATTCAAGAGGTTCCACATACTGTATAAAAACCCACCCTATTGAATTCCCACTTGTTGCAAAAAATAGGGTGAGACACAAGTACAATGTAACAATGATTGCTACATCTTTGAAGTCTGTTGTTGCTTGCCTTTCATTGCTTTGACCAAGGCGTTTTTAAGAACAGGACCAGTGAGCCTTGTGTCCTTTTGGAATCTTCTCCTTAGGAATGTAGATTTTGGCTTTTTAGAGTATCTTAATGACATGGCTCCTTTACCTCCCTCCAAACCAAAAATCAGGGTCATGTCATTTGTTGTGAAGGTCAGGTTTTTCTTACCAACTGTGAATGATTTTGTTTTTTCATTGTAACATTTGATTATGGCAACTACATCATCATCGGATTTCCTAGTTTTCTTTGGGTCCATCCTTCAACTGGTTACAGCTTGGATCAAATACCAGAAACGGGTCTTTTGAAGCTTTAGAAGTTGTTTTGAATTGAATTTAAGTGTTTGAAAAAAGGAGACAACAGATGAGAGGTTGGATCGGAATTGAATGGTGTAGTGAGCTCTCTTTCTGTGGAGTGTAACAGGTTTTTTCCCCCTTGAGCTTGAAGTTGGGGTACTCATCTGTATGCTAGTTGCTTCATCACCTTGTGTGATTTGGAGAGGAGTTTGTGGTGTTTTGCTGCTGGTTTTTGATCTTAGATCATAAGAAGACTGAGAGAGTTGTTCTGTCTTGGTTGGTGTTTCTAGTGTTTTGCTGCTGGTTTTTGATCTTAGCCCATAAGCAGACTGAGAGAGTTTCTGTTTTTTGCTTGGTGTTTCCGGTGTTTCGCTGCTTTTACGTTTTGCCATTTCTAGACAATGATTAAAACATAAAGGTGTCAACATTAAAACCCAGAGAAAATTGGATATGTCAGAGAAAATTACAGATAAGGGAGAAAATTGCAGGTAAGAGAAAATTGGAAATGTGAGAGAAAATTACAGAAGGGAAAATTACAGAAAATTGGACATTGCAGAGAAAATTGGACATTAAAAATGAAATGTCAGAGAAAATCAACAAAGCATCATAAATATGGGAGAGAAATTTTCAATTATTGTTAAAATTACGTATAGAAGTTAACATACCAGAGAAAATGAATGGCAGAGAAAAGTAAACATGGCAAGCCAAAGAAAATTTCCATGCCACAATTAGTAATAAAAAATAAACAAAGTAATGTAAACATGCTACTGAAAATTACACCAAATTGAAACCGAAAATTGAACAAAATAAACATACCAGAGAAAAATACACATTCTTGAGGAAATTTCCATTCCAGAGAAATTTCAATTCATAATATTAAAATGCCAGAGAAATTTACATACACAACCAGAGAAAATTAACCATGATAGAGACACACAAGGGAGGAAAGTGGGGTGTTGTGGTCAGAGAAAATTATAAACGGCAGAGAAACTTAGACAGAGGCAAGAGAGTAATAGACATTCCAGAGAAAGATAGACGTTCCAATTAAAAATACATATTACAGAGAAATTTACAGAGCAGGGAAATTTATAGACAAAATTACAGAAACATGTTCAAGAATAAGATATAAACATAGAAAATTGCTTTTTCAAAATAAAGATGCCAGAGAAAATTGGAAGAAGAAACATACATCAAGCAAAAATCAGAGAAATTTACAGATAAAATCACACAAACATGTTCAAGAATAAGTTCAAAACACAGAGAAATAACTGTTTCCAAATTCAGGTAGCTTTTTATTACAAAATTGAAACCCTAATTTATGGAAGGTTAATATAAAATGCTATTAACTTTGTTTCCAGAGAAAATCTAGTTGTATTGCAGAAAAACTTACCAGAGTTAGGATGAAACTTGAATGACGAGCTGATATGGCCTGAGATGAAGATGCGACGTGACGAAGATGGACTGAGATGATGATGAGTAGTGAAAACGAAGCTCTAACGAAGGTCAGGGAAATTTGTGAGGAAGGAATGAGAATGATTTTTGCCAAAGAGAACGAAGCTCTAATGTCGATGGTGAAGATGATGTTGAAACCCTAATTCTGCTGTGTTGCTGTTCGTGAAGATGCTGGATGGTTGGAATGGAACTGAGACGTCGGAATAGTTTCGTTTCTGTGTTGATTTCGGCGAGGGTATTTTGGTCCACAAAAATAATTAAAAACGCGCGCCAAGTTGCCCAGGGACCTGATGCATCACTATTTTTTTGGGTGTCCTTTATCCTCTAAGTTGGTATTATTAGGGAGCTGAAAAAAAATTCCCTTGTTTTTTGCCTTTAGCCTTCATTTTTTACTTTAATTCATATTGCTTAATTATTTTATTATTAAAAAAAAATTTAAAAATAGTTAAAAATACTATTTTAATAGAATAGAGAAAAATAGAGAGTTTATTGAAAAAAATTGATAAAAAAGTAATTTCTAAAATAGAAAATAATTTTTTTAATAATATTTTAAGATAAAATTTAAATAAGCGGATAAGGATCCTCTTAAAACACTACCTAACAATATTCTAAAATTGACTATTTATGAAAGGATCTCTTTAGGGATGGTTTGGAATGTTCTAAATAAGTGTATTTTTTAATTTTTTATGAAATATGAATTAAATTTGAATTGAATTTGAAATGATGTGATAGAAAAGTGATATGACTTAAATAAAATAATGTGACTTAAATAAGATAGTAATTTTTTAAATTTTTTAATAAATGATAAAGAAGGCCTAATAACTTCTCGTAAATATAAGAGTGGTTAATCTATATTTAAAGAGTGCTTAAGGTAGTTTACCCTATATTTAAGTATTTGACTTCAGACTTATTCTCACGTTCTAATATAGCGCGTGTACGAATGCTCCACTCAGATTTGCTGAAGAGAATACATACGTGCTAAATATGCGCGTGGAATTGATATCTTTTGACTGAAAATCTAGTTAGTGGGAATTAGAGCCGCCAGGTTTTGAGAAACGTGTCACTTTATGGTTGGTCCGTACTAATCATCACGCTTTTCGGGTGTCCGTACATGCTTCACGAGATTTTTCATCATTTTTATTTTTTAAAGTTTAAAATCTCTTAAATCTTGAGAAAATGAAATTTCACAAATGGCCTCAACACGTTCTAAAAAAACAAAACAAAAGATTAAACTAATGTTTACTTTGAATATGATTTATAAGTTGATTTTTTTTATTTATTATAAAAAATATAAAAAATGACGTGATCGAAATAAATTAATAAACAATTTATTTCTTGTGTCTCCAAAAGAGCTCTTATTTTGGGAACTAGTTATCTTAGGAGAGAGGTCCAATATGTTTATTTTATTAGTTAAAATCCTTGATAAAATTTATTTATAATTATACAAGAGAAATTTAAGAATTTTTTTTTGTAAAAATTAAAATTTCTTTGTATTGGATCAAATTTTTTTATGAAAATGTTGAAAGATCGCAGTTATTATGAAAATATTATTTGTCATTTATTTGATAAAATTTTAATATTAGAGACTTTAAAAAAAATTCTCCTTATCTTAGTTGGTTTTTTAAATTTTTATAAAAAGACTTGTAAAAAAAGTAAAGAGAAAAATTAAACTTTTTGATAATAACTTTTTGACTTTTTAACTGCTTTTTAAATTGTTCCCAAACTTATGTAAAATAAAAAATGAGTAATAATATACCAATAAAAAAAAACTGTTTGGTAAAAGGTAAAAGAATTATTTATTTAGTATTTATTTTGAAAATTTGTATCGAATTTCTTTTTTCATTTCCTAGTCTTAGAAATACTTAAACTATCAAATTTTATTTTATTTATTAAGGAAATTAAGGAAAATATAAAAAATATAAACTTTTTAAACTTTTTCTTTTGTGTGTGGATATTTTTGTTTAATTTCTTCAAGTCTGTCGATTCTAGTTAACTTAAGATTTTTTTTAATTTTAAATTTATAAAAAAAAAATACTAAAAAAATCAACCAGAAAAAAAGTTGTTAAAAATATTTGTCAAACATAACAATAATGATGTCCTGACTTGTCGATCTAAAAAAATCATCGACATCATTTTTATTTACAAAAAGACCACTGTAAGGTCTATTTTGAAAAGGTGGTAAAAAATAATTTTTTGACTTTTAATCAAGCTTTTAGCTTTTTAAGACAAATGATTTGAGAAGTTGGTAAAAAGTTACTTTTTGCTTTTCTTGATTAATATTTGTTTATAATGTCAAATCATAATAAAATGACCAAACAACCCCCATTTAGTTTAAAATATTTACAACTTCACTCATGTAATACATTTTGAGCCATCAGGGATAGAATTGTAATTTTACCATTGGTTTTTAACCAACTTCCCAAATGAAAAAAAATTAAAAAAAGCCAACTTTTAACTTTTGGTACAAACCAAAAAAAATGGCTAAAGCCAACTTTCCAAAACAAGCCTAAATAATATCATTCGCTAAAAAAATTAAAATAATAACAAGTTTGGTATAAAAATATGAAGGTAAATTAGTAAAATATTCCTATCTAACATTGTGTAGTAGGAGATGTCCAAGATAATTTTTTTTTATTAATTAAAGTCTCTTAATGAAATTTCTCTGTGATCATACTATAGAAATTCTGTGTAAAAATTAAAATTTTTATGTGTTGGGTCAAAATTTCTCTGAATTAGACAAAATTTATCTGAGTTAATTTTTATCTATGAAATTATTAAAGGACCTTAATTACTATAAAAATATTATATGTCATTTATTTTATAAAATCTTAACATTATAAACTTTAAAAAAAAAAATCTCCAAATATGAACTCACTCAATAACTCACAAGGCATTTACACTATGCTATTATCACGAAAAAAAAATGTATTTACCTTCAGTAATGCATGGCGTTGTCAAAATCACGTATTATATCGATTATTGACTAATTTTGTTGAGACTTTGGGGTTGTTTGAGATGACCCAAATAAATATATTTTTTGTTTTTTTACGAAAAGATGTACATAAAAATAGAGATGTAATGTGATAAAAAAAAGATAAAAAGATTAATTATTTTAGAGTTGCCAAACTTAACCTTTGTTTATGGCGTTGTGGCTAGTGGTGAGTAGACAACACTTGCGCACTAGTAAGAAAGAGATTAGGGTTAAACACTTTTAACTAGCAAATTTTAACATAACAACTGACTTTTGTCAATTAAATTAAAAAATAATAATAAGGCAAATGTTCCAAATTTTTATTATTTACATTTGTGTGAAATAGAAAACCATAGGAAAAATATATAACAAGTCTCTGTAATTAGATTTCTTTAATATTAGTTATTATTAAAATTGAAGATCAATTATACTGGTGAATTTAAAATAAAAATAATTAATTTTTTTATAAATAATACTATGTGCATGTAATCAATTCCATTTGATGAGACTTAAAATATATTTTAATTTAATTTGCTTTACTAAAAAATAATAATAATAATAATAAAAGGGTCAATGAAACCATGCATATGGTAACAAACTCATATGAATGTGTGGTTCAGTAGCTGTTAAGACATTAAACTCATTAGCAAAATAACTTTTTTATTAGCATGGGGCATATCATAGTAAAAAGTCAAAAAAAGTTATAGAATGGTTGATCTACCATTTTTTATTACGTGGACTACCCTTTTTGTCCTTAATATATTTTAAAGTGGTTTGGGGTAATTTAAATAAGTGTATTTTTTGATTTTTTTATAAAATATGAGTTAGGTATGGATTAGATTTGAAGTGATGTGATAGAGAGGTGATGTGACTTAAATCAGATAATGTGACTTCAATAGGATAGTGACTTTTTGACTTTTTAACTTTTTAAGTTATGGCAAACAAGACATTAGTATAGTTTTATTGATTTGATTAGGCTTATTTAATTGTATTAGATTTGAGGAGAAAAAACTATATTTGAATTAATAATTGTACCCTTATAGTGATAGTTTCGATTCAATCCATTTGGCAAACTTATTTATAACTAATGTAATTTAAACTATTCCAAAATTTTAAAATATTTGACAAAATTATTTTTTTCCAAATTGTTTATAATTCTTATATATTTATTTATTTATTAAATGTGTTTAGGATGTTTCATTTAAGATAATTTTTTTAAATTACAAGTAAATTTTATCAAAAGAGTCGATCAACTTGTTGATTGTGATTCACAATATCTATATTTATGTATTACCTTGCAGATGTATTAAATCACTTCCATTAGGTACGTTTGGTGTAGTTTATTGTAAGACAAAGGTAGAAATAATTATAAAGTAGAAGTCAAAGGTACTTCTTCCATAACTTTTACATAATTAATTTTTTTTTAACTTATTTAAATTATAAGCACAAGATGCAGTAAACAGTTTGGTATAAAATAAGTTTAAAAAATTAATTTAAATAGTCTAGTAAACAATCTGGTATAAAATAAAATATAAACAACTAAAATAAACTGGCCCTGCTTGGTAGAGCTGTGGGAAACTGCTTATAGCTTATGCCTAAACAGCTTATAGCTTATAACTTTCAGCTTAAGCTGATTTCCAGCTTATTCTTAAAGCATCTCCTGCCCCATTCAAAGAATAAACTGATTTCTGACTTCCAAAAAACTATAAGCTATAAACTATAAGCTAAACCAAACACATCAAAATAGCTTAAATTAAGCTGAAAGCTGAAATAAGCTGATTATAAGCTGTGCCAAACAGGCACACTGTATTAAACAGACTTATATAATGCAAGAGGCTACCTTTAATGGGCATGGAGAGGCAGTTTCTTAAACCCCATGTGCTCAAATTAGTTAATTTAACTCAAATTAACCAAGGCATGCATTAATTTTTTTCAACAAATCATAATTGAAACCATAAAGGAAAGTGCTTTTACATTTAATCTTCCTAAATTAAGCAATATTCTCCCAAGATGTCCTTATAATAAAATAAAAAATTAATCACAAAATGGTCTAATCACATTGGATTATATTGGTGCTCATTTTAATCATTCAATGATTGCCAAATGTAATCTATCTCCCAAAATGTCAATTCTATCATGTGGGTTGACATATATACAACCACGTGCTACAAATTTATGAGGGGCAATTATGTCATTTAACTTATATGAATACTAAAATACCAAAAAAAGTATTTCAAGAAGTGATAAAAATAAAATTTGTGGTGTTAAAATCAACTAATTATGAATGTAGTTGAGATCAAAATATATTTTAATTTAAAATATTTTGTATGTATTATTTTTGGTAAATAACATTTATGTAGTGAGGGTACTTCACAACTATTAATATAATAAAAACTAATATTTATTGACTTTGTGTGAAAAAGTAGTTAAAGGTGGGGTGTGGGAAAAAAAATGTACTCTTATGTGTATATCACACATTTTTTTATATTCTTTTTAACAATTATATTTTATATTTAAAAATTAAATTGTAACTTGGCTAAAAATAAAAAAATAAAAAATTACCTAACACAATTAAACTGTTAAAAGACAAACTGAAATAAATCACTTACCAATTTTTATTAAGTAAAATTAAAGAAAAAAAAATGATATTTTAGTCATTATATAATTTTTTTTTGATATTTTAGATTTTTTTTCGTACACTTCAATTGAATATAATAACTAAAATATCATATTTTTGATAGTTTTATTTAACAAAAATAAACAAATAATTTAAATTAAAAAAAAAATTTAAATTGATAAAATAAAAAAATCAAGAATTATGTGGTGTTTTAAAAAGATGGTAAAAAATTAATTTTTTGATTTTTTTGTAGCTTTTGGTTTTTTTAGTGTAACAAAGTAGAGAGGTGATAAAAAAGTCAAAAAATCAAAAAGTTGGCTTTTATCAGCTCTTGAGATTCTGTTTGTAATTTTCCAAAAATTAAAATGAAAGCAATATAAATATATATTTTTTTCAAAAGAAAACAGATCCATAACGCTTTGTTTTGTTGGGGGATTTAGAAAATAAAATAAAAAAAGAAGGTGAAATATGAATAAAATATACCTATATTTTACATAATTTCACACATTTTTTAAAAAAATCCCTTTTTAAATTCTTTAACTAAACACAACGTATTCACATGCTTTTTTTATTTTTATTTTTTCTAAACTCTTTTTTTAAATTTTTTAATTAAATACAACGTGGGAAAAAAGAAAAAAACAATTTACATATAAAACCACACTTTTTTAGTGAAGAAAAAAAAAAAAAAACAATGCTGTGTTTGGCGCGTATATATTATAACAAACAGACGAAACCAAAAAAATAGCCCCCACGAAAAAGCCTCCATAGGCCCTCAAAGATCAGAAACACAAACCCACGTACTCTCTCTCTCGTCCCTCTCTCTCTCTCTCTCTCTCTCTCTCTCACACACACACACACACACACACACACACACACACTTTTAGAGAGAGAAAGAGGAGCGAGAGAGAACCAGACCAGACACAGACTGATACGGAGAGGGAGAGAGAGAGAGAGAGAAAAAACTAGTAGAAAAGTAATCTAAACCCCATTCTCTCTCTCTAAATTCTCTTCTTTCTCTCTCTAAAACACCAATCCCATTCGATCAAACCCTCCCCTTATATACACAAATATCTGTGTATATATATTGTTATATACGTATATTGTTTGTATAGTTTGGTGTGTAATGGAGAGGTACTCGCAGTCCGATCCGGCGCCGGAATGGAGGTCTCCGGGGGACGAAACCGGGCTCCAAGGTCACTCCATTGACACTCTCTTTGCTTCAATTTTTTGTTTGATTTTTGATTTCGCGGATTGCATTGATGTGGATTTGATGTCAATTCGTAATGTGGTGTTGATTTTGCAAATGCAGAGCCTATGTGGCAGCTGGGATTGGGAGGTGGTGGAGAGTCGTACCCGGAGCGGCCCGACGAGGCTGATTGTATTTACTATTTGAGGACTGGGTTTTGTGGGTACGGTTCGCGGTGTCGGTTCAATCATCCCCGGGACCGTGGCTCGGTAAATTCTCCAATTTGCCTATTGTCTTATTCAAATTTGGATATTTTAGGGTTTAATTAAAGGGTTTTGATGAATGTTGTGTGTGATCATTTCAAACTGTATGTTTAATTTGTCTGATCTTGTGATTTTTACGTACTGATTTGATGTGGATGCATGTAATTTAACTTGTCAGATTGATGTGAAGTAGTGGGGTGCTGTTGTTTTGAGGAAAAAAAGTTAATATGATTAGGACTTTTGCAAATTTGGAAACTTTGATTGAGAAATCAGTAGTCTTTAGTTTGAATTTGAATGGAAACAAACTGTCAGGCTGTGGGAGCTCTGAGGACCGGCGGAGGGGAGCACCCGGAGCGCATGGGCCAACCCATATGCCAGGTACGTGGTTTTGAATGCTTTTCATAAACTTTTAAATCTTGAAATTGAAATATTTATTAGATATGTTGATTCATATTGGGCAATGCACATTTACTATTTTTACTGGGTCACATCTTATCTATTCCTTTGCTATTATCTGAAAAGAACAAGTTCCTATGCCGTTATCCGTGAAATCTTTTTGTTATACAGTTGATCAAAATAGGAAGTTCCTTTTGTAATTAAATCTGCCCCTTTGTTTTGACCATGTTGTGTTTCGACAATTTGTAGTATTATATGAGGACGGGAATGTGTAAATTTGGCGCATCCTGCAAGTATCACCATCCAAGACAGGGAAGTGGATCTGCTATCCATGTGGCAGTAAATATGTTTGGATACCCACTACGACCGGTTTGAATTCCGCACTTGTTTGTCTATCTCTTGGTTTCATTCAACTTTTTTTTTCTTCTTAACACATGCTTACTAAGTCAGCTCAAATTAGAGTTATTGTCTCAGGGTGAAAAAGAGTGTTCGTACTATGTCAAAACGGGGCAGTGCAAGTTTGGCATAACCTGTAAATTCCATCATCCACCACCAGCTGGCATACAAGTGCCAGCACCGACAGCTGGACCTTTGCCCGTGCCACCACCTGTGCCTGCTCCTGGAATTTATCCCTCAATGCCATCTCCTTCTGTTCCATCATCTCAACCATATGGAATGGTAACTGGAAATTGGCAGGTTGCAAGGCATACCCTCGTTCCAGGTTTCCAAGGGGCTTACAGTCACGTGCTACTTCCTCCGGGGATGGTTCCACTTTCTGGTTGGAATCCTTACCAAGTACGTGCATTAGCTTGATTTGGTTTTTTTTTGAAACATATGTTTATGTTCCCTAGTAAGTGGTTGAACCACGTGGTGCAGGCACCGGCAAGTGCAGTACCATCCCCTAGTACCCAATCCACAGTTGGAGCAGCTCCTGTTTATGGGATGACACAATTATCTCCTTCGGCACCTGCATATACGGGAGGTTATTTACCCTATCCTCCTCCTGCTGGTCCTTCAAATAATAGCCAGAAGGAACACACATTTCCAGAAAGGCCTGACCAACCTGAATGTCAATATTACATGAAAACTGGGCATTGTAAATTCGGATCATCATGTAGGTACCATCATCCGCCTGAATGGAGTACACCGAAAATAAATTTTGCCCTTAGCCTCATGGGTCTTCCCCTACGTCCAGTAAGTATCTAGATAGAAACTCCATTGCACATGAAGGTTCATATTCTTGGTTTGATATTTGTCACTGTGAGGAAGTTTAAATTGATTTAAGATTTGTTACTCAGTATATCTATTGAGAAAACTGATTGCCTGAGATGACAATTGAATATTACTTGAAGTTGGCTTTTATGTGGGAATTTGAAGCTTATTTTCCTGATTTTTCTTATCTTTTTCGAAGTTGCAATCACCCCTGCTGCTGTATATTTATACTTATTATATGACTGACACAAAGAAATTTAACTGATTATGTACTTTGTGGGATTCCAATTTTTTGCATTTGATGTAAGCCTATCTATCACGTCTTATGTAGGTTTCACTTGTTAACCTGTGTTGAAGGATACATATTTTTTCCATTTTTTTTTTAGTGTGAATGCTATTTTCTTTAGCAAATGGTGCACGAGTACATTTTTTAAAATATTCTTAAGGTACAGACTGCATACCTTAAGGTGGTTGTAGCGGTGAACATTTTATTGAAATGATGAAAACCTAATGGCAAAAAAAAAAAAAAAACAAAAAAAAGCCTTCCTGTCTGGTAATTTTGTTGGATTACATGGTCCAATTTTACGAAAGCATCAAATGCTTTGCACAGTTGCAAGGCTATATCTATGATGTGCTAACCTGTTGCAAGGCTATATATATTTCCTCTGCACAGTTGTTTTCTGTACCAGAGTGATACTTCTTTATTTATTTTTTATTATTATTGTTTCATATGGATTTGTGATTCTAGGTCGAAAAATAGATTTCATTTGTCAAATTATAATGGAGTGATGGCAAAATTTTGTCAAATATAGTGTTACAGTTTTATTTGTTCATACAATTTATTCTTGTACTGAAGGGTACTTTAAGCTGAATGCAAATTAAGATTGTAAGCAGCATAGAATGTTAAATATAATTAGGTACGAAGATGCTACTTAGGGGGTGTTTGGCAAAGGCTATTTTTTGGCTTTTTGGGCTAAAAATCCACAAAAAAACAAAATAGGCTAAAATAGCCAATAAGACAAAATGTCACATCAAATCTATAATCATTTCACTTTTTCTCTCACAGACATTACATCCAACTATAAAAAAAATTCAATTATAAAAAAATTCAACTATCTTCCTAAACACAAAAATTTTAGCCTACTAAAATAGTCAAAAACTAAAATAGCAACTTTCCAAACACCCACTTAATTAGTATGTAATTCGTGATGGGGACATTTATGGAATATAGTTGGATGCAATTCATGAGAAACATTTGCAATCACCAAAATGGGTTTTTGGTTTGATGTGTTAAAGAGAACACAAAAGAAAATGTTGAAACAGATACAATTTCAATGAGTTCCATCTTACGAAGAAAAGAATATTGTGATGAACTAATAATGCTTATGAAAAGACTATAACTCACTAAATGTAATTCTATTAAGATAATTTATTTGGCTAACAAAGTGATTCTTTTTGAGTTCCTGTGAATACTCTTTTATGTGGGGTTAGCGAGGGTACTTTGCAGTAGGCCGACTAGAATTTTACTTAGGAAGCATGTGGTGATGGTTTGTTCTTATTCATTGGAAGCACACTAGTGTAGAGTCTTTATTCACGTTTTGCTTGAGAAGCTATTACCTTGTAAGGTGTCTGTCTTCATGTGGAGTGGTGCTTTGTTGACTGTGACTTCTTATGGATTCACTAAGAGTATGCCAGTGGAGTATGTGTATGAGAGTTCTATCTATAGAGCTCAGGGAATATCTTTGAAAAGATGATGTATGAAAGACTTGTATGTAAAGGATTACTTCCTTCTATTTGTAGAAGGTTAGTCACGTGACTGTAGCTAACTGTTCTGATTTGTCAGGGTTCTATTAGTATTTGTCAGAAGTGATCAGGTTATTAGGATTTGTCTCAGTTCTTGATATCGCTGATACTGGTTCAGTGGTATGCTCTTTCTTGATAGGACTAACCCATGACAGCTATTCTTGCAAGGTCATCATGTCAGGGTGAAACCTAACTCCCTAGCCTCCAAGACACCTGGAGTCCTGTAGCAGGTACCAAAGTCTTCAACATGTCTAAGCCTTGCCTTTTGGCTTAGGAACGTGAGTGGCGTGGTATAGCACCAGTGACACTTAGAGTGATGTAACTACATAGTAGATCATGCAGTTGTTACTTTTGCAGTAATAAGGCGTGTGGTATGACTTGCGCTGTTATAAGATGGCATGGACTCTTGACTCCCGACTCCAGACTCCCATAGGATGTCAGTTTGGCGAGGGTTCATAAAGATAAGTCTTAAGGCGCAAGCTTATATGAAAAGCTTGCAAGTCCTTTAATCCTACTAGGTTAGGACCAAACATGTGGACCATACACATGCCCCTCAAAGGCTAACATGTGCATGTTCTTATACCGGCATGTAAGGCACACGCCACCGTTTATGTGTACACGGCATGTGGTGGTATAGGAGGTATCTACACTAGTTAAGACTAATTCTTATTTTAATTAATTAATTATTTATTTATTTTAGTTTGGAGCTTGAGTATGACTAATAGAAATAGAAGTCCCTTGTTGCTCGACTTTGTACAATTCTTTCTGGATTGGGATGTGTTTTTCCGTTTTGAAATGATTTTCCAATTGCCATTCCTGCATGGCAATATTGTTGTAGACCTCTGGATTTCAGTGTAGCTGGTCATTCCAGTAAGATTGTGGTTCAGTGGGTTGAACTTTTTTGTGAGAGCTCTCCATCACAGTTAAACCTGGGATGGCATCTAGTGGAAAACGGAGATGCTTCATTTATTGTATTACCTTCTTGTTGAGAGGTACAGAATTCAAGAAACATTTAAAGAATTTGAAAGATAATGAGTGAAATTCTGCAATACTAAATGGAGTAGATTTATACTGAAATGGTTATATGTAAGTCACAATTTTATATGTTTGGGTAACCATGCTGCATTTCCCATCAATCAATTTGTTCCTATAGAAATTGTTTTGCAGTTGCTGATAACAATTTTATTTGTTAAGTCCACATGACTAAACCATCCTAACTGAAATCAAATTGGTGTAACAGACTTCTCATGAATGTTTATACGTCTAATGGTGCCTTGTCATGCAATACATCTATCTCAACATCGTATTTTACTTTTCCTTTTGCTTAGTTTATGTGGTTTTAAATTTACCTTTTATAGTTTGCTGGATAATAATTATTTTCAATGATTATTTGAAATATATTGTTTAATTTGAAACTTTTGTTGTTAATTTGGATATCACATAAAGTCTTTCTCGGGAACTCTGATGATGGTGAGTGGTCTCTAGTTTTCTAAAATAGGCAAGTGTTTGTCATACTTGATGATGCTCATTTTGATGTGGAGGATAGAAAAATAGACAGGGGGCTGCTATTTGCTACAGACTTAGGTGCTGGGTCTTCTTACAAACTGAAGTGTTTAATTACACACTGCATTACACAATGTACCCAAAACCAATTTTGGGTTCGATTTGGAGAAGAAATGTCTTTGAAGTCTCATAGATATGTAAATTTCAAAATACCTCTTCGAAACTTAAAATGGAGATTGACTATTTTAAACATAATTAGAAGATCACATCCAATAGTATAGTTGAGATCAATTGGTTAGTCACTTTATCCACTAATTAAATGCATTTAATATGTTTTGTAGTATTGTATTAGCTTGACTGTGAAACCAATTTGTGGATGCTTTGCATGCATCCATTAGCAATTAGTTTTTATTTTTGATGGCTTGGGTATTTTTAGGCATTGTTCTAGTTCCTCTAGTCAATGTTTTGAAAACCGGACCGTACAATGAACCGGAAAAGGACGGGATCAAGGGTCATTGATTTAACTGTCGGGTTAGCCGGAATCAAACTGTGACGTCATAAATAAAATTTAAATATATAAATAAAAATATAAGTACTAAAATTACTAGTGTATATAAATAATTGGTTTAGTTTAATAAGTTCTGATACATAAAAACAAAATACATAAAATAAATCATTAGTTTAGTTTAATTAGTTTGAGTGGCATTTACATAAAATAAGGATTAAATGATTTAGTCTAAAAAGTCATCTATTGTAAAAAATAAAATAAAAAATTGATCTAACGAGTAATGTGCAATACACTGCATAGTGGTTGAAATTTTGAACTGCTAGTTGAACTTGAAGCCTTGAGGGCATCCCACATCGGAAGTAGATGAAGAGCAAAGCTCCATGCTGTGGCTATAAAAGGAGAGGCTCACACGTGCTTTCTTTGCCAGTCAAAGGCAAGCTTTCATGCGTGAGTAGCATTAATTTTGCCTTGGCTTAAGCCCGGTCAGTTGTGGCGAACAGGGAATGGTTTGCCTGGTTTGCTTTTTTTTGGACCTTTTTTGTCTGTTTTTGCTGGTTTTGATTGGTTTTAAGTTTAAAATGGTTTTAGGGGTGTGTCTGGACTGGATTTAAAGCTGGTTGATGGCATCCAGTCTGGTTTTTAAACATTGCCCTTGGTCTTAATAAACCGGAATCAGAATGATGAGAACTGTACTGAAAGTTAAATCAGATTTGGTTTTGGGGGTTATATAGAACTGATTTGCTGATGCAGAATTTGTACTGCTGACTAGCAGTCTTCTCCAGGTCCCATGCCGTTGTTCAAAATAATAAAGGACCATCATGGCAGTGTTGTTTTCTCTTTTACAGATGGTTGAGAAATGACATTACATCATTAGTGGGTTTTTGTGCTTGTTCGTCTAAGAAGTATAGACACGGACACATGACACGATACGGATACAATACGGATACGCCGACACGTTAATTTTCAAAAAATGCAGGACACGACACGTGGGGGACATGTAAGAAATATATAATTTTATATATTTATTATATGTTATATATCTTCAAAGATAATAAAAAATGAAATATGAAACTAATTCCTATAAATTTATATGATTTTTGTCTTATTATTGTATTTTAAGTTGTTTTGTTCAAATTTATAATTAGTGTCACATGTGTCTAATTGATAGGCACATGTGTTTAAGCGATTGACACGTGTGTCCTCCAAGTGTTCAAAGAGCGTCCGGGTCTTTAAAAAAATTTTAAAAATAGGACAAGTTTTGAAGAGTGTCGGACACATGACACGGATACGTCACTTTCTTAGAAATGTCCGTGCTTATTAGTTGTTTGTCTTCATTGATATGCCATTGAGTATTTCTTTGGAGGAATCCCACCTCTTCTGCTCCCATATAGCTCTCTCTTGATCTATAACATATTTTTGTGTTTCTTACCTAAAGTCTAGTTAACAGTTGGTGTGTCAAACACTTTTGCTTGTTAGTCACACAGCACATGTCTTTGTGCAGTCAGATGTTGCATGTTAACTTTTATTTGCCTTTAAAATGTGTAAAAACATTTCATTTATAGTTTCATCTTCTTTTTTGATAGTTTGATTTACAATTTTGTTCATCAAAAAGTTTGTACTTTGGAATATGATAATTTTTTTTTAAATTTTTTGATGCTTGTGGAGACTTGTCACACTTGCAAGCTTTGCAAACCACACCGCCTCCACCCCCCGTCCCTGGGCATAGTGTCTGGAAAATGCTAAAATAAGAAGAATCAGCTATTAAAGGCAAGCAAATTAGGTTCTTTAATATGTGTGCAAAAGAACTGTGCATGAGCAATTATTTTTTAAGTTCCAAAGTACTAAATTAACTTGCTAGGAGCAACCTTCTTGAATGCAGTGATTGTTTAACTTGGGTTTTTGGGCATTAGAGAGACTTTGGAGCCTAAAAGATACTTTGACACATCATGCACGTTATATTTTTTAGTTTTAGAGAACAAGTATTTAGTTGTAATTTTTGTGGTTGGCGTATCATATTCTCCCTTCCTCCCTCCCTCCCCACCCACACCCACACCCACACCCACACCCAAGCCCATTTTAGAGAATTGGAAAAGTTTATGGACAAATATAATGGAAAGATGATATTATGTAAGTACTATTTCGGCATAATTGCAGATCATAGAAATGATTGCTAGTAAGATATTCCTTTTTTCAGGCACGTTTATCAAATGCCAACTCTCCTTTGTAGTATGGATAGTTCATTAAGTTTGAGGTTAAGAAATTTACCAAAATCTAATTCAATTAATTCATTTAATTTCGATCCCTTACTCAATTAACATTGGTTGAAAGGGACCCAACTGATGTACAATTTAGGAGAAGTTTATCAAATCACATCTCAATTTCATAAATAAAACATCCAAACTCAACTCAATTAAACTGCAGTTAAAAAGTAGCGGTGAGTGGTGACGTATATGACTTAATTTTTAACTAATGCACAAAAGGAAATACAATCCACAATCAAAACTATGATATAAAAAGAAAAAGTGAAGGAATTGTCAATTTCCTTAGAAAAGGCAGTTCATAGTGAGAGAGAGAGAGAGAGCTGGTGGACGTTGAGAAGAGAGAGAGGGGGGGGGGGGGGGGATGAGAAATGAAATTGGGCTGCTTTTTCAATTGTGGGGATAGGGTGATTATTTGGGATTGATGTAAAGAGACGTGATTAGCATTGAGGGCAAGATTGAGGGAAATGCGGATTTTAAAAAGTTTCACTAGTCCTTCAGACAGGCTACCGTATGAGCTATAATTCAAAAGCACTTCTTGGGCGGCTTAGGAAAAGGGCAGATTTTTCAGCTTAAGAAAAGTCTGTTTGGTGCCAAAAATGTGTGCATAACACTTTAGCATTTGGAAAGCTCATAACCTGGTTAACAAATTTGTTCCAAAACCAAACCAAGCCTAAGTCCCATCAAATGGGGTCGGCTACATGAATCATTCTTCTCCATGCGGCCCTATCAAAGGCCATTTCGTTAGTCAAATTGGTTCCAAATGGTATGTAAAATTTCATGGTCATTAAATACTTTTGTTTTTGGTTACGAATTCTTGGTCGTTGAATATTTTCCATGTAAATGAATATTAATCTTTACATATTTGGGTATTTGATACCAAATTTGTGCTCATTTTCGGTTTTCCTTCAGCATATATTGTAACACATGATGTGAAATGTACCAAACTTCATCCTTTGACATGATATGTGACTTCTCAATCTTTGATTGTGAGATATTCCTTTATTATTAATTTTAATGTAATTGTGGAAAGTGAATTCAGATTTCCCCTGGGGTTTGTTTAATTCTGGTCAAGAATAGCAAAATGATAGAAAGGATGAATTTTTTACAGTTTCAAAAGTAGCGTTTAAGAAAATACATATTTCTAACGCTGATATTTTGAATTTGTCACTTTCATCTTTATCTGAGCCTTATTCCTGCTCTTTTCAGTTGGCTGCACAAATTTCATTCTGTAGTTCAATACCTTCATAAAGCTGTGGTATTCATTGTCATTTGACTCGCAAATTATTTATTTTATTTTTGGGATTCTGGTACTTGTTAAATATATTTATTGAGTCAAATCCCTGAGTTGTAACGTTGTAACGTCACAAGTATATTGAATTTATGCTATTTTCTCACTATGTCTACCTTGGCTCTTTTTGATTATCCAAAGCTCTGGCACCCATCTAATCTTGTCTCTGCAATTTCTTCCTTTCACTTTGAAAGCTTGTGATTCGATTTTGATTTCATTTTTTCAGTAGAATGCCCATTCTTTGGTAATTTTGAAGTGAACCTCTACAAGTTACCTAATCCTACTTTACTGGAAACATTGTCTTTGATCTCTTCACCCATGCCTATAGTTACCCTAGATAACAAAAATGACCTTACCATTTGCATATTCGAGCATCTGGTTCAAATGAAGCCTGTGCAATGGCTGAGGTACCAAATGTCTCAAGTTTGACTGTTCTTGGGCTTACCTGGTGCATGTGCTTGTGGGTGATTTTGTGCATGCTTAGGAATTAGTCTTGTCTCAAAAAGAAATCATGATACATGGATGTGAACTACATATAATTCACATTTTGATATATGAAGCCATTTTTTTAAAACCTTTTTTGCACAATGATATTCCTATTAAAGGCTCTTGACAGTAAGAAAGTTGGCTATCAAAACTAGGTCTAATACACATGCCACATTTGTTTGTTTTTTGCCTGATGTCACTTCGTTCATATGTTCCCTAAGCTGACATGCGATGTGGTAGTGAAAAAAGATATCAATTTATTTTTTTAAGCTGAGCATATAGTCCTTAATAGAGAAAAATGGCAACCAAAAAAAATAAAAAAATAAAAAAATAATAATAATAATAATTCATGTAGTAGACCTCACTTAATTGGGACATGATGCTTACTTTGGTTTGGTTTGATACGAGTGGGAACCCCATTAACAGTGAGCGAGTTTGCTTAGAACTGCATACTATATCTCTTCTCGGTGCTGTGCAATTTGTGTGCTTTGTAAGGCAAGAAGGATGTTGTCTTTGTCTGTACATTATCGTGCTTCAATATTTCGTGCTTCTGTTCTTAAGTTTTGTATTGACATGCATACAGACTTGCACAAATGTGCCTTTAGTGCTCTGATATGTTGATAGGCTTGTAGTGTTGTACTTCTTGTTGTGGAACTTTAATGCCTCGGTACGTTATTCCACATCTGATCAGTTAATTATTCTCTGGTAAATAATCAGGTTTCTTAATTGTTTCAGGGTGCACCACTTTGCACTCACTATGCTCAGAATGGAGTATGCAGATTTGGGCCATCGTGCAAATTTGATCATCCGATGGGAACACTGAGTTACAGTCCATCCACATCGTCTCTTGCTGATATGCCCGTCGCTCCTTACCCTGTGGGATCTTCAAAGGGTACCTTAGCCCCATCATCCTCATCATCAGAGTTGAGGCCAGAATTTATGTCAGGATCCCACAAGGATGCCCCTGCCCTATCAACCAGGATGTCTTCTTCTATGAGCTCATCTAGTGGTTCAGTTGGTTCAATTTTCTCCAAGAGCGGTCCCACCTCTCATCAAGCTTCTGCCCCGTCCGCTGCCAGCAGTAGCATGAGTCAAGGAGGTGAGGTTCGTACATCAATCTAAACAGAAGGTTCTAGATCCTACATGTCTTCTCTTCTGAATTCATGAACAAAGCATTTTTTTTTCCTCGGGTCACAGTCCTGCAATTAAGATCTAGCACACTGTAGCTCTGTTTGTCTCTGTGTTCATATAATCTTCATATGGCCTCCTCTTTCATCTTAAATAAGCCATTCCCAACTTCAAAGATCACAAAACCCATATACCTTTCCCCAAGTTGCTTCGAAATAACCACGGAAAAAAAAGCCCGGTTTCATTAGGCAAATTGCACCTTCTCTCCAATTTTGGAGTTTGTTGTGTTTATTTATGCTGTGATCTTTTTTCGGAACGAAAAAGATCGGTCCTACATCACTACTCCCAAATTTACTGTGTGTTTGTCTATCTTTTGTACTGATACCTAAATCTGGAAATGAGCTTCCGATTCAACTTAGGAATGAATTTGGAAGTGTTTTTGTTTTCCCCTTTTTGTCCAGGGCTTTATTTTGGGCAAAAAAAGAGGAACTTCAGAAATTCCAAACAAGGCATTAGATCAGCTGCCTTATATGGGATTTTAGATTACTTGTGTTGTGAGAACTCAATTGCTTGATGGTTCTTGATAAATTTATTACCCAAATACAGAAAAAAGGAATGAAGGAAAACCCTGAGACTTTGTAATAATAATTACTGTCTTATTTTATCCATTATTTATGAGATTTGACTATGTTGCTTCTCGGAGTTTTGATACAAAATGGAGATTTATTTTGGGTTAAACCTTTTGGTTTTAGGAGGATTTTTGTCATGATTATCATATACTGTTATTTCACAAAAATGAAATGATGGGTGTTTTTGAACTGTTTATTGTTTTTGTTTTCGAAATATGGAAAACAAAAAAGCAACCAAACAGGCCCTTGCTTGAAGATGTTTTTCATTTTTAGATGTTCTTCCCTTGTACACTCCCTGGTGTTGTGTTGCGTTGTGTTTGTATCAATTGTATGCTGTTGGTTTTGCATTTAGGGCATTTTAGCTTGATTTGCTTTAGATGAAGAAACATGTTAACAATGCATGTCAATATGCTGATGTTGCAATTTTTGATTTCTAAGTTTTTTGTTTTTGGAACAGATTTTGGTTTCTAAGTTTGTCCTTGCAAATTTTTTAAAAGTTTTGAGAAAGAAGTCTTCGTTGCATATTTCAAATAATGTGCTATATAAGTTAAATAATTTTCGTGCAAATATTTATATGAAAAATTATTCAATACTTCCATTGTGACGTGGACGTGGTGTTCCTGACCAATAAGATTGTACAAAAAGAGGTAAGTTGAGTTGGCTTTACTCATTCTTTGACTAGGTCTTATTTGTTTGAGGATATACAGCCATGTCAACTCATCGTACAAACTAAGACACAAAGATATGTTTTAAGCATGACCATAAATACTATCCTCAAATTTATTTATTATTATTATTATTGGTGGTTTTTATTTATTTATTTTTTTTATCAATACATTTTGAACTATTAAATTATATGAAAAGTTCAAATTTCGAGATTCACAAATATATTTATTATTATTATTTAGTTTGTTTGGTTTTGATTTTTAGAATTTTTTTTTAATATTTTAAGCAATTTTTAAAAAAATTTTAGACACATCTAACATAAATACACTTATAAAGTATAATATTTGTAAAAAAATCTTTAAAAAATTCACTAAGTACCAAAAATATATTAAAAAAAAAACAAAAATTTAATACATATTTCATATTTTTGTGCATTTATTATTTTTTAAAATATTTTTTCACAAATATTTTACTATTTAGATACATCTAAATAAGGTGTATTTAAAAAAAATATAAAAAATTACTTAAAATTTTAAAAATATTCATTAAAAACAAAAAAATATGAAAAATAAAAAAATCAATTTTTAAAAAATTGAATTCAAAAACTGAAATCAAACATGATTATTTCTTTTTATATTTGGTATTTAACTATTAAATTATATGAAAAATTCAAATTACGTGAATCTCGAAAAATTATCATTGAAAAGGAGGATAAAGGATCCTGTGCCTCCAAACACATTTAGAAACAATTGGTTACCCAAATTAATCCACCTATGTGTACCTGGCCCTGTTTGATTGGGGGATATGAAGATTGGGATTGGATATTATATCCGATGGGGTCTATAAATTTCATGTTTGCAATTTTTTTTGGAAGGGGATATAATATACCAAGGGATTGTATATCCCCCAAAAGTGGAGGATATACAATACCACACCCCCCCATTATATGATATTCCCTTGCTTTGGATATGAGTTAAAAAGTCCAATTTACCCTTTTGTCTATCTAACATAATATAATTTAATATATTTTTTGAATTTAATATAATATAATTATTGAATTTAATTTAATATTATTGAATTTAATATAATATAATATTATTGAATTGAATTTAATATAAATATTATTGAATATAATATAATATAATATAATATTATTTAATTTAATTTAATTTAATATAATTTAATTTAATATAAATTTTGAATTTAATATAATATAATATTATTTAATTTAATTTAATATAATATAATATTATTGAATTTAATTTAATATAAAATTTTGAATTTAATATAAATTTTGAATTTAATATAATATAATACAATATAATCGAATTTAATTTAATATAATATAATTTAATATAAATTTTGAATTTAATATAATATAATATTATTTAATTTAATTTAATATAATATAATATTATTTAATATAAATTTTGAATTTAATATAATATAATATTATGAGGGCAATCTTGGAAATTACTTTTTATATCCCACAATATATTTTGTAAAACAAACATGGATAACATATATCCAATCTTATACATCAAGTCAACAAATATGAATTGGGGGATATATTATCTCATACCTATATCCTATTCATTATATATCCTGACTAAATCCCACATCATATTATATCCTCCATTTTATATCCAGTGAAACAAACAGGGCCGATGTGATTGTTATTTGAGAAAAGGTAGGGATTATGAATTTTTTTTCATGAAAATGATCATGAATGATTTGTGTTATTTTAGTTCCCTTACAATGGTTGATTTGATGCAATTTGATAGGTCTAATTTTCTTGTTTAATTTATGAATTTAGATAGAAATTTAGAAAAAAAAAAAATAAAAGAAAAAAGTTAAGTAAAATATACATGAAAATATAATTATATTTCACACACTTTTCGTACAATTTTTTCTTTTTCATTTTTCAAACCTCTATCTAAATTTATAAACCAAACACTGGGGGTGGAAAGAGGAGGGGAGAGAGACGAATCGGAGCGACTGAATCTCAATAGAATGTGGCAGTAAGGCCACTCTGTCATTTACAATATCTCATTGCGTATTTAAGTCGTTTGTAAAGGATTTTACCAGCCGCTCAAGATAGAAATTGTACTTCAAGGCGGCCTGTGTGGCGGAATCGGTTCTTTTACATATGTTTAATTTTCAGCAGTTACTTTTGTACAAGCAAGTAGGGCAATCCAACACTGGATTGTAGCTCGGTTCTTTTACTCAAGTTTAATTTCTAGAAATTACACAAGTATAAGAAAGCAGGATAATCCACTACGGAATAGCAATGCCAAAAGTTGGGTGTCAATGTGCCTTGGAGCTCTGGTCGGGAGTACTTGTTGACACATCTCGCGTTGTCCAATAGCATTGAAAGACTAATGGTCTTACAAAGAAAATGACTTTGGGCTGGCTCAGTCGTGCCAATGTTTTAAGCCAATCTTTACGAACTTGTGTATTAAGGATTTGTGTTTCTAGGCTAATTCAAAATTAAATGGTTGCATTCAACATTTGTTCTGTGTAGCTAGTCCCAAAGCTCACGCATTCTATGACGCGGTGATTCACATCGTATATTTGATTATTCAAAACCATTTGCCAAGTGAATATGAAATTGATGCCGAAGGAGGCTTTGAGGAAGTGATGGTTTGATGAAGTTGAAATAAATTTGTTTTTCTCTTTTCTATTAAATATCTTTTCAATCCCTGTGTGATTATTGGATGGTTGCATTCAACATTTGTTATGTGCAGCTAGTCCCAAAGCTCACACGTTCTATGATACGTGGTGATTCATATCGTGTGTTTCGTTGTTCAAAATCATTTGCCAAGTGAATGCGAAATTCACATTGAAGGAGGCTTCGAGGAAGTGGCTGTTTGATGAAGTTAAATTGAATTTGTTTGTCTCTTTTCTATTAAATATCTTTCAATCTCTGTGTGATTATTGTAATAAATATTCCATGAGATTACGAATTAATGATATACTCAAAATACTCACTTCCAACAAATATTTCATGTTTTTGGTTTTGAAATTTTAAAAATAATTTTTGAATATTTTAGTTTTTGTATAAATGACAATAGAGTTACATGACCTTCGCCAAGTTTGCTTTGTCAGTGTCTGTTTCCTAGTAAGCCAAGCCATAGGTGCCCGAAAGCTCGTGTCTATTGGTTCACTTAGGATCCTAAAAAATTCAGGATTGGCTCTTTGTTCAAAGACTACACAATTACAATTATCTTTTTTTCTTGTGCCCTGACTCGAACAGAGCCTAATTGACGTGTATATATATATATATGCTTTTAACTTTATGAGTTCAGCTTTTTAGTTCTTTGGAACCTTAGAATTGAATTGGGAAAAGATCATATATAAACTTAAAATAATGTAATAACAACGTAATGTGTCCAATTGAGGGAAAATTATTTGGTGATTGTGAAGTAAGTCTATGTGGTCTCCAACTATCTTGTTTGCATTTGAGAATGTGGCTTATTTCTCTCCTATCTTCTTTGCATTTGTGGCATTTTAGCTTTGATTTGCTTTAGATGAAGAAACATGTCAACAATGCTATCAATATGTTGATGTTGCAATTTTTGATTTCTAAGTTTGATCTTGCAAATTGTTAAGAGTTTTGAGAAAGAAGTATTCTTTGCATATTTCAAATAATGTGTTATATAAGTTAAATCATTTTCATGCAAATATTTATATGAAAAGTTATATTCAGTGCTTTTAGGGTGTGTTTGATTGGACGGACTGGATAAGGGAGATTCCATCGGACTTGAGTTCTGGGACTGTGAATCCCCCGGACTATTTGGTTGGATTGGATATGTATCCTGTGTTTGTTTTTTCATGAGATTAGATGTCTAGAAAGGACTATTTTTAGTGAATCCAACGTTTGGTTAGACGGACTGGATAAGATAAATGAACAAAAGACTATTTTACCCTTTTTCAATTGTTTACTAAGTAATAGCAATATTAAATATATCTTTAATATTTTAATTATTTTTAGCTAGATTAAATAAAAATTTATTTTATTTTATTTTTTACACAATTAAATAAATTTATTTTTTTTAAATTAAATAAATAAATAAATAAAAAGGGTAAAATTTGATTACTGTGTAACCATTACTGTGTAACCATTACTTTTATTAAAATTTGATTACTGTGTAAGCATTACTGTGTTAAAATTTTTTACACCATTACTGTTTTAAAATTTTACACAATGATTTATTAAATAAATTTGTTTTAATAAAATACAGAGGACATTATTTTTTATATTATTTAATAAATCATTAAAATTTCATTTAATACTGTATAACCTGTATAAAAATTTATATTATTTTTTTAATTAAAATTTTAAATAAAACACCTATTAAAATTTAAATAATGAAATTAAATAAATTATAAACAAAATTTTAAAATAAAACATCAATAAAATATCTATAAAAAATTATTTTAAAAAATTAAATAAATAAAACATCAATAAAAAGTTAAATAAAATTATTTTATTTTTAAATTGAGACATTTAAATTTTATTGAATTTTAGTAAATATAATACATAATTAAATAGTAGAGGGTCAAAATGGTCATTTTAGCATCTAATCCCAACAGTGGATAGTCCCCCACATTCTGTCCCACCCCCCCCTCAGGACACAATAGTCCCTCATATGGGGGATAAGGAGTCCGGCGGACTAAAAAAAAATCAAACGGCAGATAAGGAGCACTATTTGGATTGTAATCCAAATAGTGGATAGTCCTCCCTCCAATCCCACGAATCAAACACGCCCCTACTGTGAAGTGTACGTGATGTTGGAACAATTTTCGGTGTAAAATAAATAATTTGAAACTAAATTAAACAAATAAAAATAAATTACTTGCAGAAATTATTAACTGATGTGAATAAGTACACAAATGATCAAGTCGAGTGTGTGACACTCTGTCCTTAAGATAGATTCGCTTCGCTTCGGTTCTTACGAATAAATGGTGTCTATCCCCCAGGATACAATGTGGGTGTTTGGAAAGTTGCTATTTTAATAGGCTATTTTAGTAGGCTAAAATTTTTGTGGTTGGGAAGATAGTTAGATTTTTTTGTAGTTGGATGTGATATTCGTGAGAGAAAAAGTGAAATGATTATGGGTTTGATGTGACATTTTGTCTTATTGGCTATTTTAGCCTATTTTGTCTTTATGTGGATTTTAGCCCAAAAAGCCCCAAAAAACCCTTTCCCAAAATCTTCACAGATTGTAGTAGCACTCCAAACAATCTGTACAAAACCTGTGTTCTATATTCTCTGAATTTTCCCTAAAACTAATATGAAGAATAACAATGCATAAGAGCAAAAATGGGAAGCAAGGTAATTTTTTTGGATTGTTTTTAGGATCATTAAATTGCTGGAATAGGCCTGCTATTTATAGACCCGAGCAGGTTTGAATTTCAAACCGAATAGATGTAGTTTGAAATGAACAGGTGCAATTCAAATTTTGAACAGATAACTGCTGGTAGTTTCATATTTGCTCATAACTGCAGGCCAGTTTTATAAGTGTTAAAAAAATAGTTTGATCCTGCTAGAATTGGACTGAACAAGGGCACTGTTTGGATAGAAAAAATTTGGCGCAAAAAAATTAAATTAGAAATTCAAATAATTTTCCCGCAAGGATTTGAACAAATTCAAATAAATCTTGTCAAAAAAATTAATGTTAGAACCGACCCCCGACCCGACCCCCGACCCACAACCCATACCTGCACCCAGCACGGCTTGGGTTGCCGGTCAGTCGGTTGGTCGGCCGGCCGGCCGACGGTGGAGTGTGAATGTGGTGGTTTGAGCCAAAGGTCAATTTGTTCATAACTCCTCCCTTCTACAAACTTGTGGTGCCCTTTGGGGCCCAACCCAAGTATTCTTACCTAGAGCTTATATATCCACATAAGCTCACTTAAAGTTTTAATATGGGACAACCTATTTTAAGGAAACCCACATTTTACTCTTTAATAGTCCATTCCACAAACTCGAAAATAACGTCAAGTTTCCATTTACTCTTAAATGGTTTTGACGAACCGTTTGCACTGTATGACTTGTCATGCGGGGAAGAACACGTCACCTCTTTGGACCCATCCTAAAAGACGAGTGGGACCTATTCAAATTTAGGCTCAAAGTTAGCCCAAAATAAGCCTATAAAACCATAAATTTCAACAATACTCCACATGAAAGGAATTTGACGGAGAGAAAATGCAACAACCTGATCTAATTACTGAAAGTACAGAAATTGGAAATATTCTGCAAATGATAGGTAGCTTTTGGCTTTGAACCTTCCCTTGTGAGATGGATTTACTAGCTAACCAGTGAACATGATATCTTGAACTGTTCAGCCATTTGTGTAAACCAAGACAATAAAACTCACATAGTATATTATCAGACACAGTTTAGTTCTCACTATTGTATTCATTTTGGCCTTGAACAACCTGGTCTTTTATGAGTGTTCTAGAGAATTGTAGCCCTTCACAAATCTCATAGAACCGGCCCAGTTCACACTCATATAGATGATTCGTATGAAGAGTATCCTGTCATACTTCACTAGGTTTTCCTAGATATAAGAATAATTAAAAGTATTACTTAACCTAAAACGCTGCAGACATCATTATTTCATCATAGAAATGGGTAGGAGTTTGACTCCCCAGTTATCCTTATAAGTCATACACAATTTGGTTGTCCCTTTGAATCTCGATCTTGGGATCTCCAGTCAACTAGGTTGGGTTGCCGTTGTGGTAACTCTTATTTAATAGGCTTAAGGCTCATTCCCCTCGATGAATTCTCAACTAACTCTCTTGCTAACCCTTTGGTTAGTGGATCCGCTATGTTGTCTTTAGACTTCACATATTCAATGGAAATAATTCCATTAGAAAGTAGTTGTCTCACGGTGTTATATTGACGACGAATGTATTGCGACTTACCGTTATACATATGACTCTGTACTCTACCTATTGCTGATTGACTATCACAATGTATGCATATAGCAGACACCGATTTTGGCCACATTGGAATATCTTCAAGGAAGTGGTGAAGTCATTCTACTTCTTCCCCAGCTTTATCTAAAGCTATAAACCCTAGTTCCATAGTAGACTTCGCAATGCAAGTCTGTTTGGAAGATTTCCAAGATACAACCGTATCACCAAGAGTAAAAACATACCCACTGGTGGATTTCGAGCCTTTAGTATCCAATATCCAGTTTGTATCACAGTATCCTTCAAGTACTGTTGGATATCTAGTGTAATTTAGCCCAATGTTACGAATAAATCTGAGGTATCTTAGAACCCTTATAATAACTTTTCAGTATTCTACTCCTGGATTACTCGTATATTTACTTAATTTACTTACTACATAAGCTATATCCGGGGCGAGTGCAGTTCATCAAGTACATTAAGTTTTCAATAATTTGGGCATATTCTAATTGAGAAATACTTTCCTATACATTTTTAGAAAGAAACAAATTAACATCCACAGATGTTCTAGCAAGATGATCATCGCCTTTGCTGAATTTGTCAAGTATTTTCTCAATGTAATGTGATTGTCACAAAGTATATCCTTTTAATGTTTTGGTAATTTTCATACCAAGTATTACATCAGCAATCACCAAGTCTTTCATGTCAAAATGTTTATTCAACATTTTCTTGGTAGTTTTCATCATTTCATTATTACTACCTATGATGAGTATATCATCCACATAAAGACATACGATAACATAACTCTTGCTTGTGTTTTTAATATAAATACATTTGTCACATTCATTAATTTTGAATCCATTTGACATCATTGCTTTGTCAAATTTCTCATGCTATTGCTTTGGCGCTTGTTTTAAACCATATAATGATTTAACCAATTTACACACTTTCTTTTCTTTTCCTGGAATAGAAAATCCTTCTGGTTGTTCTATGTAAATTTTTTCATCTAACTCACCATTTAAGAAAGTGGTTTTCACATCCATTTGATGAATTTCTAGATTATACAAAGATGCAATGGCAATTAGCATTCTAATGGATGTTATTCTAGTAACTAGTGAGTATGTGTCAAAGTAGTCAAGACCTTTTTTTTTTGTCTAAAACCTTTAACCACAAGTCTTGCCTTGTATTTGTCAATTGATCTATCTGCTTTCATTTTTCTCTTGAAAATCCACTTGTACCCATGAGGTTTACAACCTGGTGGCAAATCCACCAATTCCCAAGTGTGATTTTACAAGATGGATTCAACTTCATTATTGACAGCCTCTTTTCATAAAGGAGCCTTAGGACTAGACATAGCTTCTTTAAAAGTTAAAGGCTCATTTTCTAACAAAAAAGTTAGAAAATCTGGACCAAAAGATTTTGAGGTTCTAGCATGTTTACTATGTCTAGGTTCTTCTTTCTTATTTTGATCTATCTCTCGCTCTTGTTCTTGATCTTGTTCTTGATCATGACTAGTAATAGCATCATAAGATCTTTTATTAGTACTAGTCTCCTGTCTAGTCTTGTTTGGAAATATATGTTCAAAGAATGAGGTATTCCGAGATTCAATAATAGTATTTACATGCATTTCGGAATGTTTTGACTTATGAATCAAAAATCGATATGCACTACTATTGTTGACATAACCAATGAAAATGCAATCAATAGTTTTAGGACCTATCTTAGTCTTTTTAGGACTAGGAATAGCCACTTTAGCCAAACACCCCCACACTTTTAAGTATTTGTAAGATGGTACTCTTTCATGCCACATTTCATAAGATGTTTGATTTACTTTCTTTCGGGGTACTTTATTAAGAATATAATTAGCATAAAGTATTACTTTCCCCCACAAGTTCAGAGGTAATTCAAAACTTATTAACATGGCATTCATCATTTTTTTTAAAGTCCTATTTTTCCTTTTAGCAATTCTATTTTGCTGAGGTGAGTAAGGAAGAGTGGTTTGATGAATTATTCCATATTCTTTACAAAATTCACCAAAGGTGATTAATATTCACCATCTCTATCACTTTTTAGTTTTTTTAATTTTTTTACCAAGTTAATTTTTAACTTCATTCTTATATTGAATGAAAGTTTCTAAAACTTCATCCTTAGTTTGAATTAAATAAATATAGCTATATCTAGTATAGTCATCTATGAAAGTGATAAAATATTTTTTCCCACCTCTAGTTTGAATTGATTTAAAATTACAAATGTCACTATGAATTAATTCAAGTGGCTCCGTACTTCGTTCAATTGAATGAAAAGGAGTTTTAGTTAATTTTGTCTCAACACAAATTTCACATTTATAATTTAAATCAATGTCAAATTTAGGTAAACATTCCATATTAATTAATCTATGCAAAATTTCATAATTAACATGTCCTAGTCTACCATATCACAAATTTGAAGACTCAAGCAAGTAAGAAGAAGATGTATTTGTATTAATAACAGAGGGTACAACAGTCATTACATTCATTTTGAAAAGGCCATCAGACATGTAACATTTTCCTACATACATCCTGTTTTTGGTAAGTACAAATTTGTCACTTTCAAAAATTAGCCTAAACCCATTTTTACTCAACAGAGATTCGGAGACTAAATTCTTGTGAATGTCTGATACATGCAGCACATTGTTGAGAGTGAGTTCCTTTCCAGATGTCATCTTCAAAATAATCTTTCCTTGTCCTTCAACTTTAAAAGTCGAGGAGTTGCCCATAAAAAATTGTTCACCGTTGTCCACCACAGAATAAGATGTGAACATATTTTTGTCGGCACAGATGTGGCGAGTAACACTAGTGTCCACCCACCATTCTTTAGGATTTTCGACAAAGTTTGTCTCAGAAACAACTACAGAAAGATTTATGTCCTCAACACCATTGAAAATTTTGTCCACTTCAGTCATATTGGCTTGAGCTGGCTTCTTGCTTGATCTTCCTTTGCCTTTGCGCTTGCTATGGCAATCTTTGGCCCGATGTCCCTCTTTGTCACAGATGTAACATTTAACATTGAACTTGTACTTCTTTGTTTCCCCTTTGTAACATGCCCGGGGGGTACCTATGCGCGTTAAACAGTTCGGACCCTCGATCTCTTTGATCTAGTCTCACTAGTGTAATGTGAAACATAGATGAGAGTCCAGATTTGAAAACTTTTAGAAAATTCATTTTATTGCAAAACTTTTTGCCAGAAATGGACTACGTCATCAGAGCTCAGAGTCGCCACCTAATATTTTTGGAAAATTAGGAAACCCATGACTCGTGCCAAGGCCACTGTTCGTCATAACCAAAGTTGTCTCGGTTTGGAACCTTAGGCATGAGAGGGGAAGGTCATTAATTGAGCACCCTCGTTCATCCGATCAAAAGATCGGCCTTTATAAAACCATGATATGAATTTTATTTACTTTATATGTTCATAGTTCGATTATTTTATAAATCTTAAAAATTACTATGTGAAGCATACAAGTATAGACTATGTTATTTATTTTGGAATAATTTGATTTCATATATTTTGAAAGAGTTTTGAAGATGTACAACCCAAATAAATTGAGTTTACAAACATGAAAAATTAACATTATTTCAAATTAAGCGACACAACCTTCATCCACTGGTATTCATATAGTTATATCAAGTAAGTAAGTAGCCACATGGTAAGATGCTTAAACATAATAAGAAAAACACACACAAACAGGATGCTAAAGTATAAAAACTTATATGTTTGACGTCCCATGAACAAGCTACAAAACAAAGTTAGTAAATCATGCATGATCTTATATACAAAATCCTAGTATAATTCACTCATGGGATGCAACTAAAGATTCGGTTTCTAAGATATGACATGTGAATCATCTCAAGAACATAAGGTAGCGCACATAATCACATAGGAATTGATTAAATCCACAAATGCAAAATTAGCCGAATCAAGATGCATGAAACATGGATGCAAAGCAAGGACATACTAAAAAAATAAAATAAAATAAACATGATGCATATCCACAAATAAGGAAAGCAAGTAAAAGAATGGGATAGAAAGAAGTGGGGCGAGAAATTATTACAACACTTTGAATAAATTATTACAGCCCAAATGATAGAAAGATGAGGGAATATTGCAATAAAATAAAATAAAACCTCACAAAATACTCAAAATAAAAATAAACAAACTTCATGTTCCTTGGAACTGGTGGTGGAAATTGGTCAATATTGGGAGATTATGCCATCTTGTCTGAAAGAAGCTAACTAGCCGGCCAACTAGGCCGAGCAAAACCTGTCTTGTTGTGAAACCAAGAGAAGGAACAAATAATAAATATGCAGGTGACTCAACTAACCACTACCGGTTAGCTTACAACACAACTAATATAAAACAAGAGCAAGCAAATAAGTAAATAATAATAATAATAATAATAATAATAATAATAATAATAATAATAATAATAATAATAATTATGAGCTAAACAAACCATTTGGATTATAACAACACACTATGAAATATAAAGTATGAAAATAAATATAAGATAAACAACCACTTAGATTATAACAAAAAACTATGAAATATAAAGTAATAAAATAAATATGAGATAAACAAACTACTTGGATTATAACAAAATACTACGAAATAAGAAGCAAGAAAATGAATATGAGATAGAAAATATTAGAAAATAAAAGACTAGAAATTCACCTTCCCAAGATAGATTGAACTTCTTGATTTCTAAACTTCCTCTTGATCACCCTCAAGTTTAGGAAGTGTGTTCTCAATCCTCAATTCGAAACTAGAATTTGAGCTTGGAATGACGGTTTTGAACAAGGGTATGATCAGTCTTTTCTTGGCAAGAATACTCTCTCTTTGATTAAAGTTTTGAGTGGTTTTGACAAGGGAAGATAAGATGTAAGAGCTATGTAACTTTACTAGTTTGACAAGATAACTCTCTTATTTTTAAGACTTTTTTTTCTTTCAAATTTTAACAAAATTTTAGTATTCTCTCCCTACACTTCTCTTCTTCAAAATTCATCATAAATTCAAGACTAGAGCTCTCATTATATAGCCAATGCAAGTGGGCAATGGTGGGAGACAAAGTGGAGGACAAAGTGGAGCATTTTGGGGAAGATAATGGAGTTAATAGAGGTGAATGATGAATGGTGATGGTGGTGTGTGATTTAGGAAAATGGATGATGACTTGAGATAGTGAGATATGATTATGAAAGTAAATGGTGAGTGGGGATAGTGGGGTGTAATTATGAGAGTAGATGGTGAGTGGGGATGGTGGAGTGTAATTATGAAAATAGATGGTGAGTGGAGATGGTGAGATGTGATTATGAAAGTGGATGGTGAGTAGGGATGGTGGGGTGTGATTATGAAAGTAGATGGTGAGTGGGGATAGTGGGGTGTGATTATGAAAGTGGCTGATGAGTGGGGATGGTGGGGTATGATTATGAAAGTAAATGGTAAGTGGGGATGGTGGGGTGTAATTATGAAAGTGGATGATGAGTGGGGATGGTGGGGTATGAAGCAGTTAAATATTATTTGGGGGGAAGTATGACACAATGTGATGCTTTGGCAGAGTAGTTAAGGTTTAGGATGTGAAGTCTTAGGTTAGGAGTTCAAACCCCCTTCCAAGCATTCCTTAAATTCATTTTTTTGGGCAAAGACATGTCAGCGCCACATCATCAGCAATAACCAATCCAGTCATGCCACGTCAGCGTCACAGTTAGCATTGACGGAATATTCTGTATATGGACGAAATATTCCCTGACTTAACAGAATATTTCCTCACATAACAGAATATTCCCTGAGTTTTGAAAATTACAATTTGGCCCAGAAGTTTCAAATAATTATGCTGTAACCCAAGTTTCGAGAGAATTTTTCAGTGAGGCCTCCAGAAGTGTAGCGAAGGTTGATCCTAGCTAAACGAACCATTTTGGACGCAACCATAAGGTCAAAATATTCCCTTGGAAAGGTAATTTGTGCCTGTTTAGGTTTGGAAACATGGCTCAAATTCTAAGTTTTCTTATTGAAGATTTTGTGAGAAACACATTCTGATTGTCATCATCGGGTAATCAAAAGAAAGCGCCCAAGTCTTGGGGCCGGTCAAAATGAGATGTCTACAGTTGCCCCTCTTTGATAGAGCTCAAAGTCATTTCTTGACGTGAGTGAAACTTAAAGCCCGAAGACAACCCTTTTGACAAGACCGTAAGACTTGGGCAAACAAACAAGATACAAATGCAGTTAGTTGAACCTGAAAGTTGCTTATGTATCCCATTGCAAGGAATCAAACCAGAGTAGTTCAGGGGCAGAATGCAAATGATATGCTTGAAATACCACTTGGAAGTTAGACTTACACATTTTGCTTAGCCGGTTGTTTTTGAAAAATTCATGATTATGTAATGGGATGCAATGTCATGGAGTGATGATAAGGATATGAAGATAGTAACATATGAGATAAGTCTCGTGCAAATAATATAAAGTATAATAGAGGGTGTAACGCATATAAATGTGCCACAACACAAATAATAGAGAGAGTACATCACATACAAATGTGCATATCATTGCATTAAATGGGACAAACTCAGTTGATAGAAAAAAAAAAAACTCAAAACCAAACAATCTCACGCACCGGGAAGAGATGTAGTGGTGTAACCAATAGACATTCTAGCCATATTTCATATGGAGAGGGGAAGGTTTTAACCAAGTAAACATCTAATCTTAACACGTTTCACGTGAAAGGTGAAAATATGGTGTAACCAACAAGTATACTAACCGTATCTGTCACGACCAGTAGACCGTTCCCCGTACCCAAGGGTTAAAGCATCGTGATGGCAAGTAACTAGGGTTACCTCCGGCATTCTTAAACATATTAATAAACGCGAGCTAATCTTAACACGTTTCACGTGAAAGGTGAAAATATGGTGTAACCAACAAGTTATACCTAACCGTATCTGTCACGACCCGCTCCCCGTACCCAAGGGTTAAGCATCGTGATGGCCAGTAACTAGGGTTACCTCCGGCCAATTCTTAAACATATTAATAAACGCGAGCGGAAGTAATATTCAAGTGAGGGTACCAAAATAATCATCGGAGCTTCTATTTTTATTACAAAATGTATTGACCAAAAATGCCGATATTTACATATAAAAAATATTAATAAAAGTGCTATGTGTGTTTATTTCGCAGTCCCGCATCTAAGACTTTCCAAAAGCTATTTCTGAATTGCATTATTCCCTGAAAATTGGTAAACAGTTATAAGCACATGGCAGAGTGAGAAATATTATACCAAGAGCATAAGGGACACGAAATAACCATGGATAGTTAGTTAGGCCAAAACATTTAGGATAACCGAGTCGGAACAAATAAATCTTTAAGTAGCAAAATTGAGATTATGTAAATAAATAACCATAGCCACGGTAATTTGGTAGTAGATCATTTAAGTGGCAGAAACTGAAATACATAAATTATGTAAGTAAATGACCATAACCACGGTACAGAACAGAACGGAACAGAGGTCACATGAGTGACAGTTAGAACAGAGGTACGGATTCAAGAGGTGGCTCGTACGGATTCTAGAGGTGGCTCCCACAATAGTGTAGCACTTAGCTCCGCACAGCACTTTGCTCCGCACAGAACAGAGATACGGATTTAAGAGGTGGCTCGTACGGATTCTAGAGGTGGCTCCCACAACAATGTAGCACTTAGCTCCGCACAGACCAGAGGTCAATGGATCCATGACAAACAGAGGACCACAAAGTGGTCAAACAGAGGCCAATGGTTATTTAAGTCTCCCAAGGCATGGGACTCCCGTGGTGGTACTTACAAAACATAATTGTATATAAGGTCATAGTCAAATATTCTTTAAAAATAAAACAAACATATCTATGGGTTTCTTTTCAGAAAATAGGGTTCAGAAATAAAACATGTAACTGAAATAATAATATAATTTATAATACTTCGTAAAATACATTTTGATGACTCAAGGTATAATATAACTCACCTTAACTAACTTTAATATCTCACTCTTTCTTTTCCACTACTAGAGACCCTTTTCAACATCCGCTATTTTTTTCCTTCCCTCCTCTCTCTTTCTTTCTTTCCTTTTCTTTCTCTTTTTCTTTCTTTTTCTTCTTCTTTCTTTCTTTCTTTCTTCTTTTCCTTTTCTTTCCTTTCTTTTCTTTCACGCAGGTTGATCACCTCCTTAAATAGGGAGAAGAAAGCCACAGTCGGTCAACACGTGCAACTCAAAGATTTCCTTAAGATTTAATTCATAATTATATAGATTTTTAAGATAATTACCCTTTGACCCAATATTTTAATATAATTAATAATATAATTAATTCCTAATTAAATTATACTCTATCGTATACCATAGTAAATTAATTATTTATTTTACTCCACACCCATTATTATTATTATTATTATTATTATTATTATTATTATTATTATTATTATTATTATTATTATTATTATTATTTATTTACATTTTGACCCTAAACTTATACTAATTATTTGTTTTTACAAAATTACACATAATGATATATAATAAATTATATATTTTTTTCCGAACTGGATTAAATAATATTAGTATAAATTCTACAGAATAATTAAAAATCTGGGTTGTTACAGTATCTCATACGAAAGAGGGAAGGTTTTAACCAGATAAACATCAATCCTAACACGTTTCACATGAAAGGAGCAAAGGTTTTAACTAGGTGAACATCTAATCCTAACACTTTTCCACATGAAGGAGCAAATGTGGTGTAACCAAAGGCTTTCTCAACGTATTTCATCTGGAAGAGGAAGTTTTAACTGAGGAGAAACAACAAGGTCTAAAACCAACAGGCGTACTGTAGACACCCATTTTTGACCGTCCTCAAGACTTGGACGTCCCGTTTGAACACACGGTGATTATCCGTGTTTGTGTTCGTCTCGAGTTCCCGGAGGCCTTGGCAGCGCGCCTCGTCTCAGGACCTCCTGACTCGACTGCTTCGTGTTTGTTTTTGGCACCAAACACCTTGTGTTTTGCCTTGAAGGGCAGGGAATGGCTTGTTGGCCATCCCCACACCCCACCGGCCCTCCCATATCATCACCGGTTGCAAATTTGTGCCACCGGCAGTGTTTTCTTAAAACCTTTGGCCGGTCGGCACTATATTTAGCCGACCGGCACTTTATTGTGCCGGTGACCTATTTGGTTGCCGGCGACCTTTCTGCATCCATTGGAGCATGGTGCATCCAGCTGTGCCAGCTGGAATGCACCCACACCACTCCCCATGCACGGGGATGACCCCCTTTGCACCTTTTAACCCCCAAACTTCTAGAAGGTTGACCCCTTTGGCCAAGCTTCTTGGAGAAGCTTGGCCAGCTGTCTTAGCTTCCCCAAGAAGCCAAGACCCCTTTGACCCTTGCCTCTTTTAGTTAGCTTCTTGGCCTTGAGCCTTGTTTTTTGCCTATATAAGCACCATCTCTCTCCCTTGGTGAGGGGTTAGCCATTTTCAACAAAAAACCAGAGCTTCTATATCTATATATTGCCATATACTCCCTCTCTCTACATTTTCCCTCTCTCTCCTCTTGTGTGTGTGTTTTTAGGCCTAAAAGTGTGGTTTTACCTTACTTTTGCACCAATACACACACCATCATACCTTAGCTCGAGATTGGGAGGCTTGGAGGGTTGTTTGTTGAACTTTTGGACTGGTTTTGATCAATAGAAGAGGGCTGGATCATCTGTTCTTGAGGTGTCCTTCAAGGGTGAGCACTTTGCTTTAGTTTCCCCGTTTTTGCAACTAATTTTTACTTGTTTTGCTTGCTGTTTTTAGCTTTGTGTATAACATAAAAAAGTCTTATATTTTCTTGCATTTGAACTTTCATTAAGGTCACTTTATGGTTTGAGTGCAAGCTCACCCTCTTAGGCCTTATTTTGGCCTCTTTGGTGCCTTTATTTTGAGCCTTGTTTGCTTTGTTTATTTTGGTCTTCTCACCACTGAAAACCAGTGGGTTTTTAGTGGTGAGGAAGGTGGTTTGAAGTCTTGTATAGGGGAGGGACACCCCTCTCCCCTTTGTACCTCTTTTACTTTTGTTTTTGGCTTAAAGGCAACATGCATGCTTGCTTGTTTTTGGCGCCATTTCAGAACTTTTTTGGGTGTTTTGGATCATATTTTATCTCTGTATAATGGTGTTTTGTTGGCCTCTGGCATGCTTAACATACTTGCTTTGCATTCCTCTATTTGGCATAGAAATGCATCTTGTGTTTAGGCCATGATTCTTGCATTTATTAGCATAACTCCATGAAGATGTTAGCATCATTTTGCCATGTTTAAGGGCTGTGAGCCACTGATTTTGTCATGTTGGGCATGCTTGATGTGATTACTTTGCATTTTGGACTTGTAAGCCTTGAGTATTTTGGCCTCTAGCATGCTCACCTTAGACCATCCTCATGATTTGACATCATTTAGGATCATATTTCAGTCTATAAATCATGTTTGTATGTTTGTATATGTGACATCTTTTATGCTTTGAGGATGTGTCCTTTTATGCCTTGAGATAGGCCTTGCGCATGTTTGCGTGTTTAGGGTATTTTGGGGCTACCATGTCAAAGGGGTTTGGGTGTATTTTTGCATGGTAGAACTCTGTTTTTGCTCGCCTAATACATGCCATGAGTGGTCATGTTAGTGGTAGTAAGATGCTCTCTTTGGTGCCTTAGGTTTAGGCTCATTAACTTGCATGCTTGTAGAGCATTTTGTTCATGTTTTTGGGCATTTTTTGCCACTGTTTTGGGGAGGTTTGAGGTCTGCCCCATTGTGGTTAAGTCCGCCATTGTTTGCTTATCATATGCTTGTTGCTTATTTGGTTCATTACATGTTGTCCCATGCTAGCTTCATGGCATTTTGGTCCATGGTTGCATCACATTTGCCTCCCATATGATTAGCACTATATACCTAACATGATATGTTGCATAGCATTTGGCATGCCTTGCATTTTAGCATCATATTGCATTGTTGAGCCATGTTTGCATAACATGCATTGCATTGCTTGGTTTGGGGTGTCAAACCAAGTGTGAGAAATGAGGGGTGTTTGTACTTCAAGTGACAAAACACATCTCAATTCTCATGTCACTAAGGCCCTTGATCTTGACATGATAGGGTCTTGGTTCTCACTTGTGTGTTGCATGCATATTTACATTGAATTGCAATCTTGGTCCCTTAGGCCATCATGCACCAAAAGGCATAATTGGTGGCCCAAGGACCAAGGGCCATGCTTCCTTGAGTCCCATACATGATAGGGGGCATTGGCCATGCTTACATATGCTCAAAATTTCACACCATGCACTGCTTGTCTGCTGTTGCTGTCAAAACTGTCTTCTGCAGGAATTGTTTGCCGACCGGCATAAAAGAGTGCCGACCGGCCATTTGTTTGTGGCCGATAACCTCTCAAGCAGTCGACAGTCATTTTGAACGGCCGGTGGTCATTTCCTCCAGCCGGTGGTGTACTTCAGTGTGATTAGAAGGTGTCCTGGGACTTTGGCAGATTTCAGGAAGGCAGGACAGTAAAAACAGAGGCAGCAGTGGTATGGTGCGGGTTTTTCGGGCAAGTTGGATCGAGCATGCATCATTCGCGCATCCCGAGGTAGGGCTGAGACCCCTTTCTTTTTATATTGGATTTAATTTGATAATTAGAAATTTTATAATAATTTATTTATTTATTGTTTGGACTGTAATATTTATTTGGTCCCTCCGAGCGAGGGCGAGTTTGTAATAAGGGTGGGTGGGTGTGTGTGTGTATGCGTTCCAACCCCCACTTCTTTCTTCCCTTTTATTTACCTGCTTACGATGGTAGATTAGGGCATATTTAAATTAGCATACAGTATGATAGCATGCGTGCATCCATACATTTGTCTTACATGCACCGGGCTCGACACATCATTCTAACTGCATTGTATTTCAATTTCCAAATTGAATACGTGTTAGTTGTAGCATTTCACATGTCATCGTAGATTAGCCGAGCTTATCCTAATCACATTTTGCTTGTGTTGCATTAGCCACTTAACATGAACTAGGACATGCATGTTTGCTAACTAGTTTATTGTTTTTGGCACGGAGTACGATGTAAGTATTTTCGCTTTAGCATATCGCATGCGTGTGAATGTTGCCATGACAGTATGCTTACCATGTGGCTAAATGCTTATATGAGATAAACTGCCTGAATGCCTGTGGGTGGAGGTTGGATTGTTTGAGTTGGAAAAACTCGTTGAAATCCGTGTTTTAGCCTACTTGCGAGTAGCAAATTCCAAAACGTTTTTTTCAAATAAACGGATATGCAATGCTTGTTTCCAAATTAGGCGATCTAGTCTATACTTGTTTGCTGTGCGCATAACATAGTAATTCTAGGCTAATAACGGAATAAGAACGCACAATGTTTTCAAAAACAGATATCATGGTTAGTAGAGGCCGGTCTTTGACCGGGCGAGCGGGGGTGCTCACGAAGTGACCTTCCCCAATCGTACCCAAGTTCCCGAGCCGAGGCAACTTTGGTGATGACGGACACGTGGCCTTTGGCACCGAGTCAGGGTTTCCTAAATTTCCCAAAAAATAAAATATTTAGGTGGCGACTCTGTATCTGGCAAAGCAGTCCATGTTTGGCACTTCTTTTCTAAAAATCTGTTTTCTCAAAACGATTTGCCGGATTTGGACTCTTTGGTTCAGATTAAGAACCGTGACAATTTGAGTCCGAACTGTAGTGAACCCCAAAATGAACAGAACGGGACTTAACCCTCCCAGGGCGTTCGGGGACGTCTACACGTACCTAACCGTATCTCATACGGAGAGGGGGAAGGTTTTAACCAAGGAGAATAGCAATGGTGTAACCAACAGACGTATCTCAATGTATTTCATACAGAAAGAGGAAAGGTTTTAACCGGGTAAACGTCACATCCTAACATGTTTCACGCAAAAGGAGGAATTGTAAGTTCGAAGTCCAAACGCGTCTCACGCAAGTGGAAGAAGGTACAGTAGAATGATTTTTTTTTTCCTTTCAAATTCTCTCTTCTTTTTTTTGTGTGTATAAATACCAAATACTGTATACATATATACATACCATATACATAATACAAATACGTATACAAGCATACACAAGAAAACTATATACATAAATGGAGACACACACACAAATATAAGGTATACATATACACAAACATATATGATATACACAGACATATACGGACATATACACAGACATATACAATATACACATATTCATATACAGACAAAATACATACAGATATGTACATAGGGTATACATATACACATTCGGGAGATATTCCATTACTAACAAGGAATACTTCATTTGCTTATGTTAGCGTATGTAAAACACAAAAAAAAATAAAGGAGAAACACAAATGCGTTGATACGAGGGTTCGAACCCCCAATCTCAGGCTCAGTCTTCCAATCCTTAATCGTCGAACCAAACCTCTTAACCAAGCCACTCTTGTGACAAAAATATTCGAATAAATATATATAATACATAAATATACAATATATATACACATATGTATACAACTCTCCCGCCTTTCTTGTTTCTGTCTCTCTCTCTTCCTTCGAATATCACGCTTGACACGCGGTTTCACCTTTTGCATTAGCCGGCCGACAAATTGCCTTGGCTCTCTCTCCCTCTTTGTCTTTCTCTTCCGTCTTCTTCTTTATCACTAATTGAGAGAGACTGAGCGGAGGAAAAAGGCTGTCCAAAACTCAGTCTGCTCTCTGCTATTACTCTGCGACTCCTTTCTTTTACACCTCTCTCCTCTAACACATGGCCTTGTCTCGTCCCCTCACTTTCTTTCCAAACCCTAATGATCCTATAAGCTCCTATGGATCGAGTGCCCCTGCTCCTACTCCTCTTAACTTTCCTACGCTATCAGTCGAGCAAATAATGGCAGCTCAATCTGACATTGAAGCCAACCACTACACGCTAAAGTCCTATATGGAGACAGTGACTGTGGTCTCTAAATTGGCTCACCAACTGCAGAACAGGACAAGTGAGGTACACCAGGTCAATGCCCAACTCTCTTTGCTCCAGCGCATGTACAAGGATGTGCGAGTAGAGATTTGCGCACTGAAGGTGGAGAATAAAGAGCTGAAACGGCAGGCCACCGTCATGACCTAATTCGGAGTTCCGTCGTACTCTACTTTTGATAGTCAGGGGGTGTCAACTCTCTCGGTGGTTTTGTAAGCATTGAGGTAAGGCCTTCAAGGGTCTCCCATGAAATCAAGAGGAAGAGATCGGCGGGAGAGTCGAGTAAGTGAGGTCAGCGTACGACCTTCATTGGAAAAGAAAAAAAAAACCCTGTCTTTTTTTTTTTCATTTTTTTTTTGGTTCTTGTTATTGTTGTTGTTGTTGTTTTTGTATATATGCTTTTACAAATTTAATCAGGGTTAATCCCTGGCATTAATAAAACGAGTGTATTCTGCAAATTTGGATGGCATGAATGGCATAACACTGAGCATAAAAAATTATTTTGTTTTGAATTTTGAATTTTGAACTCGAAAATGGCTGTATTTTAATGAATTCTGAACTGAATATTGAGCATATCACTGACCAAAACAGAAAATACAACTCAATAAAAGAAAAACAAATCAAAAACCATCCCAAACGCACCCCTATATGCTTGTTGGAATAAAACGGACACAAAACAGAGCAACACCGCTCGGTTGCTCGACGGAAAAGCATCGCTAATGACAATGAGCAAAAACCATCCCAAACACACCCTTTTATGCTTACCGAAATAAAATGGACACAAAACAGAGCAACACCGCTCGGCTGCCTGACGGAAAAGTATTGCTAGTGACAACGAGCAAAAACCATCCAAAGCACACCCTTTTATGCTTGCCGGAGTAAAATGACCACAAAACAAAACATCACCAGTTGACCGCTCGACGGAAAAGCAATAACTACTGTGTATTTTTTGGCGATTTCCTGACTAAGGTGACGAGAATTCGAAGTGTGGGTAAAGGATAAAAACCTGACTCGACTGTGCCCCTAGTTCATCACTTTGCCCTTTTCTTTTGGTTTTTTTGACTAAAAAGATTTTGATCGACATAAGAGTTTGATTAGCATGCTTGTTCCACTTCTCTGTTGAAATCATGTGAGTCAGGCTGTGAGCATTAAAATTTTTCCCTTTTTGGTCCAAAGAATGGTCTGAGTTTTGTAAAAAAAAATGGAGTAATTTTTGATAAAATCAGTCAACTTCATTAAAAGTCCTTAAAATCTATTTTCGCAAATGACCACTACCAGATCAACATGAAATCAACCCTTGAGATGTACAACTGAATCCGTCTTGCAACTGAACCCGTCATGAAGAATAAATAGGACGATTGAATCAAATGAGAACAAGCCAATCAAATATGGATAGCTGAGTCAAAAAAAAGATACACCAATCAAACAGGGACGAAACAAGCAAGTTGAAAATGGTTGGGGCCGAACTTCGGGATGAAGCTACCTACGTATCCTAAAGATAGGAATCAGGCCTTACGTAGTTCGCGACTAAGGTTCACTCGGGTATTGACACTCTTCTTTTGTGCTCTAACTTTGCCAAAGCCGCCTTTTCGGGTTTTTCAACTCATTTTTAAATTTTTTTTTTTCATTTTTTCATTTTTCTATTTTTATTTTTTTATGCTCTAACTTTTGCTTAGGTTGCCCTTCCGGGTTTTCGGCCCAGCGAGCCTCTCAAAGGTAGTACTTCTTCAGCTTATCTATGTTGATTGGTTATGAGAATTCTAAACCATCCAAATCCATGAGAATGACTGCTCCTCCTGACCAGATTGATTTAATGATGTAGGGACCCGTCCAATTGGGTTTGAACTTGCCCCTAGGGTCGTGAATAGAAGCTTGGTTGTCTTTCAACATTAAGTCCCCTTCCCTCAAATTCCTGGATCTAACATTTTTGTTGAAAGCTCTGGCAATCCTGTGTTGATACCCTTGAACATGATATAACGCCTTCAATCTTCACTCGTCAAACAACATCAGCTCCTCAAATTGGTTTTGTTGCCAATCAGCTTGTGCTATCTGACATTCCGCCATAATCCTTAATGAATGTACTTCTAATTCAATTGGCAAAACAACCTCCATTCCATATACCAAAGAGTAAGGGGTTGCCCCAATAGACATTCGGATTGATGTCTTGCATCCCCAAAGTGCAAAAGGCAACTTATTTGGCTAATCTTTATAAGTTTCTACCGTCTTACACAGAATGGTCTTGATGTTCTTATTTGCAGCTTCAATGACTCCATTGGTTTGTGGCCTTTAAGTTGATGACTTGTGAAAAACCACATTATACTTTTCAAGTAGAACTGCCTTTTCTCCTTTGAAATGTGAGCCATTGTCTGAAATTAATTCGTTTCGCACCCCATATCTGCAGATAATGTTGCTCTTGATAAATTTGGCCACGTGTGATGCTTTCAACACTGAATACGATTGTGCTTCGACCCACTTGGTAAAATAGTCAATGGTGATCAAGATGAATTGATGCCCATTTGAACCTTTCGGTGTGACTGCCTCGATGACATCTATGTCCTAGACTGAGAAAGGCCAAGGTGAAGTCATGTTGTAGAGTTTTGATGACGGGATGTTTATGCGATTGGCGTGGATTTGACATTTGTGTCATAGCCTAACAAAATTGATACAATCACTCTCCATGGTTAACTAGTAGTATCCTTGTTTAAGGATTTTTCTAGCTAGCATTATATCATTCATATGGGCTCCGCACTCTCTTCCATGGATGGCTTCCATGATACGCTTTGCCTCTTCTTCCTCTACACACAACTTGTGCATTCCCAGATGCCCTCTCTTGTATAGTTTATCTCTACAAATAACGAACTAAGCGGCTAGACGCCATATCCCCTTTTTGTCTTTGGCGTTTTCCTCTTGCGAGTATATACTGCTTTCCAAAAAAGTTCCAAGGGGTTTTCATCTTGAACCTCTTCTGTTGCAGCTAACATTTCATATGAGGGCGTATATCTTTGTTCTATTAGGATTGGGCGCATCTTAACCCCAACTGGTATATTTATCATGGAAGCGAGGGTTGCCAACGCATCAGCAAATCGGTTGTTTTCTCTCACCAGATGTGTAAATGTCAGTCTTTCAAACCTCAGGATCAACATGTCCAAGGTCTGATGATAGACTTTCATTGTCTCCTCTTTAACCTTTCAATCTCTATTGGCTTGAGAGATAACCAGGTTCGAATCTCCAATCACATCCAACCTTATTGCCCCCCAGTTCTAGAGCTGCTTTCAATCCAGCAATGCAGGCCTCATACTCTGCTTGGTTGTTGGATACTCTAAATCGCAGTTTGAAGGCTAAAGGGATATGAGAATCATCTAGTGCTATGAGCAACACACCTATCCCGTAACCAAATTGATTGGACGCTTCGTCAAAGTAAAATTTCCAAGTATCTTCTTTTATCTGCATGACCTGCTCATTTGGGAACGAATAATTCATAGTTTCTTCTTCTTCAATCGGGTGATCAGCTAGAAATTCTGCCACTGCCCTTCCTTTAACAGATTTGCGAGCGACATACTTGAGGTCGAATTCAGAAAGCAAGAGTAACCAATGAGCTAGCCAACTAGTAAGAGCTGGTTTCTTAAAGAGATATTTGATGGGGTCTAATCTTGAAACCATAATTTACCGAGTGAGCTAACAAGTAATGTCTCAACTTCCTGGTAGCCCAAACCAAAGCCAAGCAAGCCTTTTCCAAGGGAGTATAGCGGGTGTCGTAGTCAAGCATTTTCTTACTTAAGTAGTAGATGACTTTCTCCACTTTCTCATCTGACTGTTATGCAAGTATGCATCCCATGGTTAATTCAGTAACTAATAAATACAAAATCAGCAGTTTTCCTGGCTCAGGTGGCGATAACACAGATGAATTCTGCAAATACTGCTTAACTTGCTCGAAGGCAAACTGACATCGATCATCCCGTTGGAACTTCTTCCCTTTCTTCAACAGACCAAATAGTGGTTCACAAGTCAATGTTAACTTTGAAATAAACCTCCTTATGAATTGCACTTTTCCTAGAAAGCCCCTGTAGACACCCCATTTTTGACCGTCCATAAGACTTCGACGCGACTGATGATTTACATGGCGGAGAAAGGTGTGCAGGGCAAAGGTTCAATTTCTTCGGCAAAGAGAGAGTCAAATCTCAACTTCATACCCCTGTTCTGGACCAGAACGATCTCGATCAAAATATTTTAGACTTAAAACCCTCTCTTTCAAAATATTTTTGAAATAAAGTTTCTGCGATGTTCCGAGGCTCGCATTTTGTCAAAAATTGCCCTTTTCGGTAAACCGAGCAAGGACAAAGTGGAAATGAATGAAAGAGAGATGAAATCTTTGAAAAATCTTTCAAAACACCTTACTTAGGGGTTTGAAGTTGAAGAAAAGAAGAGAAGAGGGAAGAAATCCAGTCGGGGGAGAAAATGGGCATGAACCGTTAAAAGAAAGTCGAGCAGCCCTCGCCGAATCGGGCCTATTCATTTGGATACTTGGAATCAAACTATGAGGCCACCACCGTTGGAAAGCTTACTCCCGGGGATTTATTTTGCACTCAAGAATCTCCTAAATTCAATTCCGGACGGGGGAGATATGGTTGATTGAAGTAGGGCATCACTCCGGTTGGGCCGAAATCTGCGCGGCTTTACGGAAACTGGCATAACTTTTTTCACAGGAGGAATTTTAATGCAAGGTTTGTGCCATTGGAAAGCTAACTTCCGGGGCTTCAATTTGGATACTTGAATGGCCACCATTGGACTTCCCAATCACCCACCGGCCACTTTTCTTCCCGACAGCTTTTTATTTGTCCTGAAAGTAGCTGGCCGGCCAGAAAATCTGGCTGGCCGGCCACCTATTTGGTGAAATGAATTTTTTGCCCTTTTAAACTAGCCGGCCATGCCCCCCTCCCCAAGTGTGTCCTAGAAGTGAATTTTGTTTTCCACTACACCCATGACCGAGGGTTTGACACTTTTGGGGGGAAACTTGAATTAGTTTTCCCCCCCATTTTTCCCCCTCTTTTCCACCCATTTTGCTTATATATACAGCCCCTCCCCTTCAGAAAATAGGGTTACAAAATTTGTTTTGAAAGCCTTGCATCAATTCTCCCTTTCTCTCTACTCTAAGCCTCAAAACCCTTAAGCTCTTACACCCATTTCTACACCACCACCTAGCACCACACCACCACTTCCATTTCCAGCAGTTTGGGGGACTTTCCAGCAGCTAGGAGACACCACTTCTCAAGCCAAAAGGCAGCCAAGAGTTGGTCTTCAAGGGTGAGCACCATTTTCCCCTTTCTGAGCTTCTTTTTGTATCATTTTTTTAGCCATTTTGCTTGCTGTTTTGAGCTCCGGCCATAGCTGAAAATGTCATTTTTTTGAGCTCATTTTTCTATTTCATTAAGGGTCTTACCCTGTTTGGGACCCCCATCTTGCACTTGCTTCAATATCCCTTTGTATGCCATTATTTTGCATAGTATTTTTGGCCTATGTGTAATCTGTTTTGAGGCATGGTATAAACTGTAACTGAGCTTATTTTGAGCCCTTCTTCAACATTGAAGAAGGGCTCACCACTGTTTGGGACCTCCATGTACCCCTTGCCATTGTACCCCTCTTTGGTCCCCATTTTTGCATGATTTGTTAGCACATTGAGCTTTTGTTTTTTGACCCTAATCAGAACTGAAAAGGGTCTTATTTTGACCCCCCTCTCCATGTTTCATTGAGGGTCTTTGGCTGTTTGATGCATATTTTGTATACTTCATGTTATAGCCCTCTTGGTGGCCTCATTTTGCATGAGATCTTTAGCATACTTGTATCTGTTTTTGGGGCTTGCTATAAACTGAAAACAGTCATATTTTTGGTCCCTCTTCAATGTTGTAGAAGGTCCCTTCTCTGTTTGGGGCCAGCATTTGCGAGTTGCTTCATTACCTCCCTTGCGGAGCCATTTTTGCATGCTAATTTAGTCCCACTTGTGCCCACTGTTTGGCCTCACTCGAAACAGTAAAAATGCTTTTTTTGGGGCTGCCTTGCTTCTGCCTTTACACTTCATGTACCAATTATGCATGCTTTGTATAGCTGTAGGCCATTCCGTATGCCTAGTTTTGTGTTTCGGGAATGATTCCATGCATCGGGTGTCATTTCGCCTTGTTTCGAGGCTGTTTTGCATCTCATTTTGCCACTGATTTTTGCATGTTTGCATACCATATTCCATGTCTTGCCATGTCTTGTTAGAGTGGCATTTCGATGCCTGAGGGTCGGTCCTCGGTTTGCGTGCACGCGTGCACGCATTTCGAGTTGTCTTGTTTTCATCTGATGGCCTCCTATGTGAGTGTGGCCGAGGTCCACTTGTGTTGGTGTAAGCCCATATTGCATTGTGTATGCCATTTCATTCCATAGCATTGTGTATGCTAGGTTATATGTTAGTGCATTGTGTATGCCATGTTACCTCGCGCATCGTGTATGTCATTTCATTGCATGTTGCATGTTAGGATGTATCTTAGTTGCATTTCATGCATATCATGCATATTGCATCGTGTTCGGGATAGGAGTTAGCCCGGGCACGGGAAACGAGGTACGTTCCGTACTCCGAGTGACGGAACGTGTCTCAATTCCCCAGTCACCGACACTCCAGATTATTCATGATGGAGTTAGGTTTTGTTGTATTTTCATGTGCATTCATTTCATATTGAGTTGTGCAATTCGACTCCTCGGCCATCATGCATCGATATGCGTGATTGGTGGCACGAGGATCGAGACATGCATACATTTGTGAAAATACATTGCCATGCCCCTTTCCTCCTGCTCTCTGTTGCAGCAAAATGAAGAATCAGCACTTTTCGAGCTTGGCACGCATTTCAAGAACAGGTGCAAACAGAGGCTAATTGGGGCATCGTCATGGATTTCCGCACAAAGGCAACCCGAACATGCATCATTCATCACCCGGAGCGGAATCAAGGCAGTCCCTGGCTTGCATGCCAGTTTTACAGCTTTCTTAGTTAATTTGTTAATTAATTAGGAATTTGTACATTATTTGGACTGTATTATTTGGACTGTACTATTCTTTTATTCGGGACTGTATATTTATTCGGACCCTCTGCGCGAGGGCATAATTGTAATAAGTGTGCGTGAGTGTGATGTATGTCTTCCAACCCACGTCTTTCTTCCCTTTTATTTACCTGCTTACGATGGTTAGATTAGGGCATGTTTCAATTAGCATACAGTATGATAGCATGTTTGCATTCATTCATCTGTTTTATGCACCAGGCTCGGCGCATCGTACTAACTGCATTTGTATTTCAATTCAAGTTGAATACGTGTTAGCTGTAGCATTCCATATGCCATGTTTAGAATAGCCGAGCCTGCTATAGTTGCATTTTTGCATGTGTTGCATTAGGCAATCTGTATATTAGGATCATGCATGATTTCTAATGAGCTTCTGTTTTGGCTTGGAGTACTCGGTGAGTTTTATGCTTTAGCATCCTTGCATGCGTGTGAGTGACTGCCATGAATAGCATGCTTACCATGAGGCTAACTGCTTATGTGATATAACTGCCTTGAATGCCTGTGGGTGGAGGTTGGGTTATTTGGATTGGAACAATTCATCAAGTGTTTTAAGCCCACCGAGGGTGGCAAAATCTGCATTTTAAGCCTACCTGCGGGTAGCAAACCATCTTTCAAAAAAAACATGAAATGTTTTGTTCCATTCAGGCGACTCGGTCTATACTTGTATGCTGTGCGCATCACATAGTAACCTAGGCTAATAACCGGAATAAGAACGCACAATGTTTTCAAAACAGATATCATGGTTAGTAGAGGCCGGTCTTTGACGGGCGAGCGGGGGTGCTCACGAAGTGACCTTCCCCAATCGTACCCAAGTTCCCGAGCCGAGGCAACTTTGGTGATGACGGACACGTGGCCTTTGGCACCGAGTCAGGGTTTCCTAAATTTCCCAAAAAAAAACATTTAGGTGGCGACTCTGTATCTGGCAAAGCAGTCCATGTTTGGCACTTCTTTTCAAAAAATCTGTTTTCAAAATCGATTTGCCGGATTTGGACTCTTTGGTTCAAGATTAAGAACCGTGACATTTGAGTCCTTGAACTGTAGTGACCCAATAGGAACGGAACGGAACTTACCCTCCCGGGGCGTTCGGGGACGTCTACAGTTTCTGGCGACTCTGCTGGGGATTTAGAAACTTGACTCGAACTTATGATATCTGGTTTTGACTTACACTTGTGTGTTTCTTTGCATTGCATTTGCATTGGTGCGCTAGGACACCGTGTTTGCCATCTGCTATTCCTGAACGGTTTGCCGAAGGCTTGTCTTGTCAAGGCATGACCATGAGGCTGACCGGTTGTGGGCTCTGCCAGTTTGGGAACCATTCCGTGCATATTCGGATCCGTAGTGACCATTCCAAACTAGGAGGTTGCTTACCCGATATAGGTTGTTTGAAACCGCTGCGTGCGTAGTGAAACCCTAGCTCCTGACAAAATAGGACAGGGAAACCCTACCCAACATAGGGTGTTTTTGGCTCTCACTTATCTGTTATGTGCTTTTAGAGTGCGTCTCTACAGGAATGCATGTATCAGTTTGCAAGTTGGGCATCAGGCCTGCGGGCACCAGTTCAGTATTTTGGGATTCAGTTTACCTGAGGTATCAGTTTACGGCAGAATTTTGGGCAGAATTCAGTAGAGGCCACACTCATTCAAGCTATGCTCATATCTGTTCGGGAGAAATCAGGCTGAGGTGCTGTCTGTTTTCTCTTTTGCTAAGTAGTCTTGGAACCATAGCTTCAGAAGGGTCTGATATCCCGGGTACTCTGGACTTGTGTTGTTATGTGATCGGGGGATGAACCACCTGCGGGGACTCAGTTTACTCCAGATGTGATGGATGGCACGCACTATTTTGAGCATTTGCGAATGCTGTTTTTCTACTTCTGACTTGGGTATTGAGTCTGTCTTGTTGTATTGAGTTTGTCTTGTCGAGTCTGTCTTGTATCGAGTCAGTCTTTTGAGTCTGTCTCTCGTATCGAGTCAATCCTATCGAGTCTGTCTTGTGTACCGAGTCAGTCTTGTTGTGTTGGAGTCGGGTAATTTCGGGGTGTTACCTCGGCGTTACCATTTTGTTTTGCGTTTGTCTTTTCGTTTTGAGTTTGTTTTCTGCCAGGGAGCCAGTTGTGCCAACAGATTTTGAATGAAACGCAGTGATTTTCACACTCTCCTGCGTTTGCTTCTGCTTGTGCCAGTTATGCCGGAAGTTCTGAATGAGATGGCAAGATTTGACTAAGAACTCTGTTTTCTTTTCTGTGCCTTGAAGTCATTGTATTGACCTAAGTTTTTCAAAACTTTTTGAACACTGCGGTGAAAACGAAGGGGAAGGAATTCCTCGGGATTTGCAAAAATTTGATCAATTGAGAGAAAGAGAGGCGTGCTAAGCCCTTAATGAATGAAATCATGCTTGTTAGCGTGAGTACTGAGAAGGACCCTGGCTTGATCCAGACTGGTTTCACACTATCTTCAGCGCGAGTGGTTTGTCGCTTTCTTAAAAATTTTCAAAAACAAAATGTTTTACGCTGTCCTGCGAAGACCTGTGTGGAATCGCTCTTGACATTGTGCAGCTTAGGATCGCTCCCAGCCTCGAGACTTGAGCCCTTGCTTTCAAACCTTGAACTTGAATTCAGAATGTTCAACGGTTAACTACAATGTGAGGCCTGTGTGGCCAGATTTGAAGCAGCCCTCGAACAAGAGGCGCAGGAAAGTCGGATCAAGAAATCAGAAGATCAGAAGATCAGAAAAAGCTTGCGAAGCTAGAACAGAAGTACCCTTCGAACTAGGGGCAAAGATGTCAGATGTGCTCGAAGAGCCGAAGATGAATCCTTCTGCAAGTCAATACAGCAGTCATTCTCCTGCACACGGATGGCTTCGAGATCTTAAAACCATTCAACATGGACCAAGCTACACTTTTACCTTTGAGAGGCTCGCTGGCGAAAACCCGGAACGGCGACCCAGGCAAAAGTTAGAACAAGAAAAAGGACAAAAAAAAAGAAAAAGAAGAAAAGAAATGAAATGAGAAAAATGAAGAAAAGTTAGAAGAAGAAGAAGAGAAGAAGAAAAAAAAAAAAAAAAAAAGAGAAAAAGAATAAAAGAAAAGAAAGAAGAACAAAGCTCGCAAGGTCGAAAACCTGCGACAGACGCCTTGGCAAAAGTTAGAGCATAAAAAGGAGAGGTTAAATACCCGAGTGTACCTTAACCCCGAACTACGTAAGGCTTGATTTCCATCTTTGGGATACGTGCCGAAATGTGCTGTGTGCCCCAAAGAGCTGTGTGCCCAGATTGAACAGAATTTGTGTTGGCGAGTTGCACGCCTAACGAACAGAGTGTTGTGTTGTGAGCTGTGTGCCAAGTGAATGGAATGCTATGTCGTAAGCTGTGTGCCAAGTCTTGCATTGTGCACGCGTTCATCGCACTTATTACATTTATTTGCATCTTGTGTTATCTCTTATTGTTTATCCTTTACGCTGAGCAGCGTTTAGGATCGTTGTCCCCCGGGACTTAACTTAGGTTGCGTGGAACACGCTCCCGAGTTGTTTGACCTCTTCTCACGATTTCAGCGTGTTAGAGTGTTCTTTTCCTCACACGATTTTCAGCGTGTTTGGAATTTATCTCAGGTCGTGTTGTATATGCACCTGGGCGGTTGTTTTTGGACCTCTTCTCACGATTTCAGCGTGGTTAGAGTGTTCTTTTCCTCACACGATTTCAGCGTGTTTGGAATTTATCTTAGGTCGTGTTGTGTATGCACCTGGGCGGTTGTTTTTGGACCTCCTCTCACGATTTCAGCGTGGTTTGAGTGTCCCGTTCCTTACACGATTTCAGTGTGTTTGGAATCTATCTCAGGTTGCGTTGTGTATGCACCTGGGCGGTTGTTTTTGGACCTCCTCTCACGATTTCAATCGTGGTTTGAGTGTCCCGTTCTTACGCGATTTTCAGCGTGTTTTGGATTTTATCTCAGGTTGCGTTGTGTATAGGGGTGCAACTCGGGCGGGCTCAACCCGAGCAACCCGAGCCCAGTCCGAGTTTTTTTAGGGCTTGGGCAACTATATCTTGTATCTGGACGGGTCTGGGCAGATTTTTGATGCCGAATTGTAATTCGGGCCGGGCTTGGGCAGAACCATGGCCAACCCGAGCAACCCGAACCCGAATTGAATTTAATATATTATATAAATTATATAATATATATATATATAATATATATATATTAATAAAATTATATAATATATATAAATTAAGTAAAAGAGTTAGTCTTAATTTTTAATTTTTATTTTTTGGTGACCAGAAAATAACTTTTGAATAATTCTCAATTTTTGTTAATTATCAAATCTACTACAGGTTTCAAAACAAATCTACCTACAAGTTTCTGGCAATTCGGGCAATTCGGGCTAACCCGAGTTCAAAATACAAAGCTTGGGCTGGGCTTGGGCAGCAAAGCTCGGGTTCATGTTCGGGCTTGGGCGGGCTTGGGCACTGCTCTGGGCAATTCGGGTCGGGCTTGGGCAAACCCTCACCCCGACCGAACCCGCCCGAGTTGCACCCCTAGTTGTGTATGCACCTGGGAGGTTGTTTTTGGACCTCCTCTCACGATTTTAGCGTGGTTTGAGAGTCCCGTTCCTTACGCGATTTTTAGCGTGTTTGGATTTTATCTCAGGTTGCATTGTGTGGCGCACCTGGGCGGTTGTCTTCGGACCTCTTCTCACGATTTCAGCGTGGTTTGAGTGTCCCGTTCCTTACGCGATTTTCAGCGTGTTTGGATTTTATCTCAGGTTGCGTTGTGTATGCACCTGGGCGGTTGTTTTTGGACCTCCTCTCACGATTTCACAGCGTGGTTAGAGTGTTCTTTTCCGCACACGATTTCAGCGTGTTTGGAATTTATCCCAGGTTGCGTTGCAGACGCGCTGGGTGGGCTGTTTTTGGACCTCCTCTCACGATTTCAGCGTGGTTTGAGTGTCCCGTTCCTTACGTGATTTTCAGCGTGTTTGGATTTTATCTCAGGTTGCGTTGTGTGGCGCACCTGGGCGGTTGTCTTCGGACCTCTTCTCACGATTTCAGCGTGGTTTGAGTGTCCGTTCCTTACGCGATTTTCAGCGTGTTTGGAATCTATCTCAGGTTGTGTTGTGTATGCACCTGGGCGGGCTGTTTTTGGACTCTTCTCTGATTTCTATGATTCAGGCGTGGTTAGAGTGTTCTTTTTCCTCACATGATTTCGCGCGTGTTTGGAATTCATCCCAGGTTGCGTTGTAGACGCGCTGGGCGGGCTGTTTTTGGACCTCCTCTCACGATTTCAGCGTGGTTTGAGTGTTTCCTTCCTCACACAATTTCAGCGTGTTTGGAATTTATCTTAGGTTGCGTGGAACGCGCTCTTGATTGATTTTCTTCGTTCTTCCTCCACTCACGAGTCCAGCGTGGTTGGCGTATGTCGCCGTTTTGCATACATTGCACTCTCTGTTGTATCGCATCTATTATCTATTACATCTATTACATCCATTGCATCATATCTATTTTATTGCCCGGTCTAGGAGACCTTAAATCCTCTAAAGGTGCAATTCCTTTGGTGTTTGTCGTGCCCGAACGACTTCCGATGGTCTGGTATAGCCACCTGCCTGTGTTAGCGGTGAGTTCCTAGGAGACCAACTGAGACGGTGGAAACTAGAGTTCGAATGGCTTATGCCTAGAACGCAAAGGTTCTGGATTTCTGATACTAAAGTCTGGTTTAATACCTAGGGGTATATCCTCGGCTTGAATCTGTATGGCAGCCCCATAGATTGAGATAGCATCTGTATGCGCCTCAATTCTGGATACTGATCCAACCTAGTCTGTCACCCTGTTGGAGAATAGGGAAAGCTGCGACCATAGTCAGGGAGAAAAGTAGTACCTGTGTTCAACCAAGAAGAAGCGGAAGATTCTCAACATCAGCATGAGGTAGACATTGCCGAGGTAAGTCATTGCCAATTGCCCTTGTGAGGTACTCTCCTTTCCTAGCTATCACATTGCATTTTAGCCACTACATTACAGTGCATTGCATGAATCTTAATTTTCAGACCGGCTTCGCGTAGCGTGTAAGTCCAATTTTCAAACCGGCTTCGCGTAGCGTATAAGTCCAATCTTCAAACCGCTTCGCGTAGCGTATAAGTCCGACTTTCAAACCGGCTTCGTGTAGCGTATAAGTCCAATTCAAAATCCAAATCTTTCTGCATATCATTTTTTATCCTGCCCCTGAACTACGCTGGTTTGATTCCTTGCAAAGGGATACGTAGGCAGCCTGCGGGCACAACCATTTATTTATCTATATTTTGTTTGTTTGTCCAAGTCTTCGGCCTTGTCAAAAATGGGTCGTCTCTGGGCTTTGACATTCACTCCCGTCACTTCTTGACTTCCGAGTTCTGTCAAAGAGGGCAACTGTAGACACCCACATTTTTGACCGTCCATAAGACTTCGACGCGACTGATGATTTACATGGTGGAGAAAGGTGTGCAGGGCAAAGGTTCAATTTCTTCGGCAAAGAGAGAGTCAAATCTCAGCTTCATACCCCTGTTCTAGACCAGAATGATCTCGATCAAAAGATTTTAGACTTAAAACCCTCTCTTTCAAAACATTTTTGAAATAAAGTTTTTGCGATGTTCCGAGGCTCGCATTTTGTCAAAAATTGCGCTTTTCGGTAAACCGAGCAAGGACAAAGTGGAAATGAATGAAAGAGAGATGAAATCTTTGAAAATCTTTCAAAACACCTTACTTAGGGGTTTGAAGTTGAAGAAAAGAAGAGAAGAGGGAAGAAATCTAGTCGGGGGAGAAAATGGGCATGAACCGTTAAAAGAAAGTCGAGCAGCCCTCGCCGAATCGGGCCTATTCATTTGGATACTTGGAATCAAACTATGAGGCCACCACCGTTGGAAAGCTTACTCCCGGAGATTAATTTTGCACTCAAGAATCTCCTAAATTCAATTCCGGACGGGGGAGATATGGTTGATTGAAGTAGGGCATCACTCCGGTTGGGCCGAAATCTGCGCGGCTTTACGGAAACTGGCATAACTTTTTCCACAGGAGGAATTTTAATGCAAGGTTTGTGCCATTGGAAAGCTAACTTCCGGGGCTTCAATTTGGACACTTGAATGGACACCATTGGACTTCCCAATCACCCACCAGCCACTTTTCTTCCGACAGCTTTTTTTTTGTCCTGAAAGTAGCTGGCCGGCCAGAAAATCTGGCTGGCCGGCCACCTATTTGGTGAAATGACTTTTTTGCCTTTTAAAACTAGCCGGCCATGCCCCCCTCCCCAAGTGTGTCCTAGAAGTGAATTTTGTTTTCCACTACACCCATGACCGAGGGTTTGGCACTTTTGGGGGGAAACTTGAATTAGTTTTCCCCCCATTTTTCCCCCTCTTTTCCACCCATTTTGCTTATATATACAGCCCCTCCCCTTCAGAAAATAGGGTTACAAAATTTGTTTTGAAAGCCTTGCATCAATTCTCCTCTCTCTCTCTACTCTAAGCTCAAAACCCTTAAGCTCTTACCCCATTTCTACACCACCACCTAGCACCACACCACCACTCCATTTCCAGCAGTTTGGGGGACTTTCCAGCAGCTAGGAGACACCACTTCTCAAGCCAAAAGGCAGCCAAGAGTTGGTCTTCAAGGGTGAGCACCATTTTCCCCTTTTTGAGCTTCTTTTTTGTATCATTTTTTTAGCCATTTTGCTTGCTGTTTTGAGCTCCGGCCATAGCTGAAAATGTCATTTTTTTGAGCTCATTTTTCTATTTCATTATGGGTCTTACCCTGTTTGGGACCCCCATCTTGCACTTGCTTCAATATCCCTTTGTATGCCATTATTTTGCATAGTATTTTTGGCCTATGTGTAATCTGTTTTGAGGCATGGTATAAACTGTAACTGAGCTTATTTTGAGCCCTTCTTCAACATTGAAGAAGGGCTCACCACTTTTTGGGACCTCCATGTACCCCTTGCCATTGTACCCCTCTTTGGTCCCCATTTTTGCATGATTTGTTAGCACATTGAGCTTCTATTTTTCGACCCTAATCAGAACTGAAAAGGGTTTTATTTTGACCCCCTCTCCATGTTTCATTGAGGGTCTTTGGCTGTTTGATGCATATTTTGTATACTTCATGTTATAGCCCTCTTGGTGGCCTCATTTTGCATGAGATCTTTAGCATACTTGTATCTGTTTTTGGGGCTTGCTATAAATTGAAAACAGTCATATTTTTGGTCCCTCTTCAATGTTGTAGAAGGCCCCTTCTCTGTTTGGGGCCAGCATTTGTGAGTTGCTTCATTACCTCCCTTGCGGAGCCATTTTTTGCATGCTAATTTAGTCCCACTTGTGCCCACTGTTTGGCCTCACTCGAAACAGTAAAAATGCTTGTTTTGGGGCTGCCTTGCTTCTGCCTTTACACTTCATGTACCAATTATGCATGCTTTGTATAGCTGTAGGCCATTCCGTATGCCTAGTTTCGTGTTTCGGGAATGATTCCATGCATCGGGTGTCATTTCGCCTTGTTTCGGGGCTGTTTTGCATCTCATTTTGCCACTGATTTTTGCATGTTTGCATACCATATTCCATGTCTTGCCATGTCTTGTTAGAGTGGCATTTCGATGCCTGAGGGTCGGTCCTCGGTTTGCGTGCACGCGTGCACGCATTTCGAGTTGTCTTGTTTTCATCTGATGGCCTCCTATGTGAGTGCGGCCGAGGTCCACTTGTGTTGGTGTAAGCCCATATTGCATTGTGTATGCCATTTCATTCCATAGCATTGTGTATGCTAGGTTGTATGTTAGTGCATTGTGTATGCCATGTTACCTCGCGCATCGTGTATGTCATTTCATAGCATGTTGCATGTTAGGATGTAACTTAGTTGCATTTCATGCATATCATGCATATTGCATCGTGTTCGGGATAGGAGTTAGCCCGGGCACGGGAAACGAGGTACGTTTCGTACTCCGAGTGACGGAACGTGTCTCAATTCCCCAGTCACTGACACTCCGGATTATTCATGATGGAGTTAGGTTTTGTTGTATTTTCATGTGCATTCATTTCATATTGAGTTGTGCAATTCGACTCCTCGGCCATCATGCATCGATATGCGTGATTGGTGGCACGAGGATCGAGACATGTATACATTTGTGAAAATACATTGCCATGCCCCTTTCCTGCTCTCTGTTGTAGCAAAATGAAGAATCAGCAACTTTTCGGAGCTTGGCACGCATTTCAAGAACAGGTGCAAACAGAGGCTAAGGGGCATCATCATGGATTTCCGCACAAAGGCAACCTGAACATGCATCATTCATCACCCGGAGCGGAATCAAGGCAGTCCCGGCTTGCATGCCAGTTTTACAGCTTTCTTAGTTAATTTGTTAATTAATTAAGAATTTGTACATTATTTGGACTGTACTATTCTTTTATTCGGGACTGTATATTTATTCGGACCCTCTGCGCGAGGGCATAATTGTAATAAGTGTGCGTGAGTGTGATGTATGTCTTCCAACCCACGTCTTTCTTCCCTTTTATTTACCTGCTTACGATGGTTAGATTAGGGCATGTTTCAATTAGCATACAATATGATAGCATGTTTGCATTCATTCATCTGTTTTACATGCACCGGGCTCGGTGCATCATACTAACTGCATTTGTATTTCAGTTTCAAGTTGAATACAATGTAGCATTCCATATGCCATGTTTAGAATAGCCGAGCCTGCTATAGTTGCATTTTTGCATGTGTTGCATTAGGCAATCTTGTATATTTAGGATCATGCATGATTTCTAATGAGCTTCTGTTTTGGCTTGGAGTACTCGGTGAGTTTTATGCTTTTGCATCCTTGCATGCGTGTGAGTGACTGCCATGAATAGCATGCTTACCATGAGGCTAACTGCTTATTGTGATATAACTGCCTTGAATGCCTGTGGGTGGGGTTGGGTTATTTGGATTGGAACAATTCATCAAGTGTTTTAAGCCTACCCGAGGGTGGCAAAATCTGCATTTTAAGCCTACCTGCAGGTAGCAAACCATCTTTCAAAAATAACATGAAATGTTTTGTCCCAATTCAGGCGACTCGGTCTATACTTGTATGCTGTGCGCATCACATAGTAACCTAGGCTAATAACCGGAATAAGAATGCACAATGTTTTCAAAATCAGATATCATGGTTAGTAGAGACCGGTCTTTGATCGGGCGAGCGGGGGTGCTCACAAAGTGACCTTCCCCAATCGTACCCAAGTTCCTGAGCCGAGGCAACTTTGGTGATGACGGACACGTGGCCTTTGGCACCGAGTCAGGGTTTCCTAAATTTCCCAAAAAAAAAACATTTAGGTGGCGACTCTGTATCTGGCAAAGCAGTCCATGTTTGGCACTTCTTTTCAAAAAATCTGTTTTCAAAATCGATTTGTCGGATTTGGACTCTTTGGTTCAAGATTAAGAACCGTGACATTTGAGTCCTTGAACTGTAGTGACCCCAATAGGAACGGAACGGGACTTAACCCTCCCGGGGCGTTCGGGGACGTCTACAGCCCCGCATCTCCTTTTCAGTCGTTGGTGGTGGCATTTCTAAGATGGCCTTAATTTTAGATGGATCAACTTTAATTCCCCGCTGTATGATCAGAAATCCCAACATCTTGCCCGCAGTTACCCCAAAGGTGCATTTCTGTGGATTCAGCCTTAGCCTATATTCCCTAATATTCTCAAAGAATTTCTTCGATGCAGTGTAATGGCTTTCTCGATCTTTGGACTTGACAATCATGTCATCTACATACACTTCAACTTCTTTGTGGATCATGTCATGCAAAAGTGTAGTAGCGGCTCTCTGATAAGTAGCCCCGGCATTCTTCAAATCGAATGGCATAACCCTATAGCAGTATGTCCCCCATGGCGTGATAAATACAATCTTTTCTCTGTCTTCTAGAGCCATAAAGATCTGGTTATACCCCTAAAAACCATCCTTGAATGACAGTAAGGCGTATCCTGCAGTGAAGTCTACCAATTCGTCACTATGTGGCAATGGTAAATCATCCTTCGGACTAGCCTTGTTCAAATCCCAGAAATCAACACAAACTCGGATTTTGCCATTTTTCTTCGGAACTGGCACAATATTGGCTAACCAAGTGGGATATTCTGATACAAGCAAAAACCTAGCATTGATTTGCTTGGTAACTTCTTCTTTAATTTTCAAGGCCCAATCCGGACAAATTCTGCGAAGCTTCTGTTTGACAGGTTGGGCCTTAAGGTCGAGAGGGATCCTATGCTGTACAATCTCAGGGTCAATTCCTGGCATGTCTTCGTAGGACCACGCAAAAACATCTTTGAATTCTTTTAATAAAGTAACTAATTGTTCACGTTCCTTTGAAGACAATGTAAAACCAATCTGGATCAAGTGAGGATCTTTCTTAGTACCCATATTTACAGAAACAATTTCATCCACTAATGGCTTAGCACGCCTTTCTTTCTCCCAGTCGATTAAATTTTTCAAAGCCTGAGGAATTTCTTCATCTTCGTTTTTATCAAGATTTTGAAAATTTTGGTCAATGTTATGAACTATAGGCACATAAAAGTAAGTGGAAATCACAACATCTTCATTCAAAGTCTCGGGCTCACAAGTTGCAACAGACTCAAAGAGAGAAAGAAAAAGGAGACTTAGACATCTTATACAAACTTGAATTTGACTCCAATCCCACAGGCCCATCGAACTCAGACTCAATAGCCGATTCAGGACTCTCAATACAACTTTTTTCAAAATGCCAATTTATTTGTGAGCCATTCATTGTATCCATGATGAAGCTTGAGTAGTCAGTAGGTGCTTCTTCCCCGATCACGGCAATGGTCATATCCCCCATATTCATTGGTTCAGCGCTAGTATGCGACTCTGTTAGTAAATCAGCCAGTGTTAGACCTAGGACTTTCTCTGTGCTGCTTTCTGAGCTGACTTCTCTGTCTTGTCCGATGTCGATACCAGGATCTACCCACTCCTCGTCACTGTAGGAGAGATGATGATCGAAGAAGATCTTAAACACAAGGTATCTCTTCCTCTCCACTTGATCAATCCAGGGCTTAGGAAAACCACAGAAAGGGAAGTCTTCTCCTTGACGAACAAAGTGTCCGTTCAAGGTCCCATGGATTGGCCTATAAACCAATTCATATTTCTTTCCAGTCTTCTTTGCATTGATTCTGTCTTTCATTTCCTTCCATTTCTTCTTCTCCTAGTCTTCTACTGTTGTGTCACGACCCAAACCTGCCCCTATAGGTTTAGCATCGTAACCGGCCAGTAATCCTGGGATTACCGAAGGCCTTTGAGACAGATTAACATAATATTAGGGGTTAACGAAGCAAATAAAACAAATATACAACATCCATTGAGCTGTGCAGACTATTATAAGACAAAAAAAAAAATTTTAAACTTTTTATATACATATACATTCTACATCATCATTATATTATCATTATTACACAGATTAGACAAAAGGGACTTAGCCTATTTACACACATAACCTTGTTTAACCAACAAGAAAACAACAAACTTAAACTTTAAATTAAATCACATGGCCACAACCACTTGATATATATCCAACCTCCACGGACATATAACAAAACAGATGGCCAGAGGCAGATGACCACTCAAGGAGATACAGCCTACAGACATTGGAATAGCAATGCTGATACAGTAACAGTGATACATACATATATATAAACAGTGAGCTGGAGCCTAGTGAATTAACAGAGTAAAGGATTTAATGAATGTTGTCCATAACAGTTACAGAAAACATAATTCAGTAGTTATCAGAAATGGATTCATAATCATGTTTAGAAATCATAGTTCATAATAGATACTGATTCAGAATCATATTCATAATCAGAATTTGCAGTTAATCGTACGTGGTACATTCTTTAGCACTAGTAGAAACAGTTGACCCATTAAGGGACGGCCATAAAGGCATACAGTTGACTCACGTGCATAGAGACGGTACAGTTGGCTCATGAGACGTACAATTGGCCCATAAATGGGACATATACATAAGGATCCATAACAGTTGGCTCATGAGATGTAAAGTTGACCCATAATTGGGACGTCACAGAACAGATAACAGATGTCATCTGAAGCTAAGAATGCCACGAATACATTTCAGAAATATTGGACAACCATTCATTTATGCAAAAAATAATAATATTTCAGAAAACAGATCATCTTATATCATTCAGAAAATACTTATAATTGAACATAGCTTTACAAAGTTATCACTCACAGATGGCTCCGCTAGCAGATCAGATAATGCAGACAAATCAGATGGATCAGGCAAAAGATAGCACGTGACCCACACAAACGCATAACATATACACATTGAAATACAATATTAATTCCTTAATCAAACTTAACTTTTCTTGTCTTTTCTTGTCTAAGTAGTCTGAAGTTCTACTATGGTTATTCTTTCTTATTCAGATGAATCGGATTCTCATTTCACATATTCTTTCACTACTAAATCATTCTTTTCTCAATAAACCAATTCCTTACTTGGCTTCATAATCAAGTACTACTAAGTTAATGACTTATTCTTTAATCAACTAATTAATGTTGACTATTAGCTTATTAATCTTTATTGAGCCATAAATCATGTCTAGAATGCTTTGGAAAGAGATGAGAATAAAAATATGAACTAAATGCAGTTTTCCAAAATGTGCTGAAAATAGCTGTTCGCTCGAGCGAACCTTTAGTCGCTCGAGCGGTCTGTAAAGACTGCAAAATTACTAGAAGCCTTCAATGTGCGCTTGAGCGATCTGTAAAATTCTAGAATTCTAAATTTCTCGAAAATAGCTTCCCAGTGCGTTTGCAATCCTTAAACCCACACTAATCTTGATCAAAACTTTGAAAATACATTAGAAAACGTGAACACTTACTCATTTATAAATTATTTGCTCAAAATCTTGAAACACAACGTTTAAATCAAAACCCATGAACTCATGATTCTAAAATTCCTTTTTTTTTTTTTCTTTTCAAAATCAAATGTACAATAAAATTGCATGTAATTTATAGAGCTTAATTTAATTACAACTTTCAAAATCAAATCCAAGATAATTAATTTCTAAATTACTTTCATAAACTTGAACTTGGCTCCAATTCTTCATTTTCTTGTCAATTTCTTTTAGCTACATAAAATTGACTTCAAACTATTTTCTATTTTCCTTCAAAACATGAATTTAAAGTTGTAACCTTCTTAAAAAAAAAAATCATTTGCCTATATGAAACATTTATCAAAATCCAACCAATTCTACCTTATCAAGCTCAAATCATAATTAAACTCTTAATTTACACCAAAACTCAATCACAAACTTGTAATCTTTAAATTATGAATTAGTTTCTTAACTTACATTTCATGCATGGATTAAAAATCTAATTATAAAATCAAAACTTTGTCTAACATTCCAAATTTCCATAAACTTGATTCTCATAAAACATTTCCTTTTTCTCTTCAAATATGAACTTGAATTAGTTCAGATTTTTCATAATCCATGATGCATGTTGTAATTAGGGTATTAATTTGCTCATGCATGTAACAATGAGGTTTATTTTCATGCAATATCACAACATCAAACCCAAAATAATTAATTCCTAAATTTATTCCATAAACATGAACCTAGATCCATTTCTACATCTTCTTGCTAATTTCTTTTAATCACATGATTTTGATTCCAGTTGCATCTTTAATTATAAGTGTAATGTAAGGATTCTACACAAATTAAACATAAATTCCATACCTTAAGTTTTCTAGTTCTTCTTCTTCCTCAAAAAGTTGAGCTCCTCTTTCTAGATGTTATTTATCTTCTTTTCTAGCTTTTATTTCCTTAGTTTTTTTTTTCTTTTTCTTCTTCTTGTGCTGAAATTTCCTTCTTTTCCAGCAGCAAGAATGAAGTAGGCTTTCCATCTCTCTCTGTCTCTGTCTCTCTGTCTCTCTCTTTCTCTCAGTTTCCCCCTCTTTTCTTTCCTTTTTCTCCCCTTTTTCTTCTAGCAAAGAAGTTGAGGTCAACCCTCAAAATATTACACACATGCACATACCTTCATCTCTTGATCCACACAAGGACACGTGCACACACACTTGTCAATACACCCACAGAATTGCTCAGTACACCCACAGAATTTCACACCCCACCCCACACAATCTAGTTTGTTCCATAATTTAATTTATGTCTAGTATTACTTTAATTAAGCATCACTTAACCTTAATAAATCTTGATTAACACAAAATTAATTAATTATAACTAATCTCAAATCCCACATAATTTAATTCGTTTAATTTGACTTCCTTTAGAGCCCAATTAATTGTATTAAAATTTATCACTCTGAATCAGGTTTTTAATCAGACTTCCAAAAGGCTCCAAATATGAAATTAAATTTATTTTCATCATCAATTTTGATTTCTTAAATCATTAAGGTCTTCAATTTTAGATTAAACTTCAAAATCTTCGCCAATAAATTACATACTCAATTGAATACCTCAAAAATAAATTTAATTCATAATAAGCTTAATTTCCAATTCTCATAATTTAATTAACTCCAATTCGGACTCAATTAATCAAGTCTCAATTTTATAAATCTGAATTGAATATTCAATTAAACTCCCATATGGTCCGATACTCGAAATAAATCCTTAATAAAATCATATACGAATCAGTCTCCATAATTTTTATACATCCCAGATTAAATTAGAATAATCGGTAATTAAAATTCAATCTCCTTAATTAATTAAGTGCTAATCATTATACGTGGTGGGGTCGTCACATGTTGGTTCATATCGTAACCCAAATGCATGTGGGTTGTGGATTACCTTAGTTATCTCTGTGGTACCTAGTCGGCCACTCCTTCCTAATCCAGATCTTGGAATGTATCTTGGCTTGTTAATCATGTAAACAGACTGAGCACTCAGATGTGTACACCTCCCTTCTGCCATGATTGTCTGCACTAGCCGTACTTCTGTTAAGGTAAAACCCGAGAGAAAAACATCTTCCTTCCCATTTTGTATTTCCAATACTGGTGTTGTGACTTTTGGAGGAGGGTGGATTGTAGAATTGCCAAAAACTGTGGCAATCCCTCCATTGTGCGGGTACTTCACCAACTAGTGTATGGTTGAAGAGATCGCTCTCATCTTATGCAACCAAGGCCTGCCCAGCAATAGGTTGAAACTTGTTGGGACATCCATGACATGGAATTCTGCCTCATGCTCAGAGGGACCAACTAATATTTGGACCTTGAAAGTTCCCATAACATTCCTACTGGTGTTGTCATATGCTCGAATAACTTGGCTTGTTGGCGGGAAGTCAGCCGGCTTTAACCCGATGGCATAAGTAGTCCTTGCTGGGCACACATTAATGGTTGAACCGGTATCAACCAAAACTACTGGAATCCACTTCTTTCTACACTCTAAGGCCACATACAAAGGCTTGTTGTGGTCAACCCCCTCAGGTGGTAACACTTTGTCCGTAAATAATAACATAGGGGTCGTGTCTCTAGGTATGATGAAAGATACTAATTGATCTGGCGTTGTCTCAATGGATAGCTTGGCCTTGTATAAGGCTGACAACATTGCTTGTCGGTGTTCTCGGGAAGCCATAAGAAGTCCCTAGATGGAGATGTTTGCTTGGATCTTTTTAGTTGTTTTAAAACCAGGTCTTTTTCTGCTTCTTTCTCTTTATCAATGTCGGTATCTTTGCCCGAGGACTTGCCTAAGTCTAGTTGTGGAGGTTTAAAGTAACTCCCACTCCTAGTTAGGTGATCAATTTCCTCGGAATACCAAGTCTCATCAGGCAAAGTACTACCCCATTCATCATCGGTGTGGGCGAGCTGTAGATTGTTATCATCACACCATTCGCCTTTGTTAACCGAAAGGCAATTGTCAGGCTTTACATGAATCATTTTCACGTTATACTCTGGTGGACTTTCTGATTCTTCTTCTCTCTTGAACTCCTTTCGTTGCCACTGTTTTTAAACTTTCCGGTGTCAGTTTTTGGTTCATCATCTTTTCCTTAGTTTCCCCATCAGGACCTTCACCATCGCTTGCCCAACTGTGAGTGGCATTGGAACTTTTTGGATCCTACCAGCCGATCTGCACATTCCCCACGTCCAATTCCTTAAAGAATTTGAGATTGTCCAAATCTTCTTCTAGATTAGCCAAGTCATCTAATCCCTGTTCAAGTATGTCGTCTCTAATGACATTGGTGGTACATGAATCAGGCAGGATAACTTCCGGTTTCAACTGGCCAACAGGTACTATGTATTTGTTAGGATTATATCCTTTTTCCTGCAGTTTCCCAGTCTCAATCACGGGTACTTCGGTTATGTCTTCTTTGGGTCCTTCTCTTGATATGGTCTTTTCTTTCTCAGTTTGCAATACCACCACCAATATGGTTTGTTTTGGCTTTAGCTGGGTTAGAGGTGCATCCATCATACATAAATCAATGCTCTCTGGATGCATACCTTAGGTTTGGGTAGATGGACATGTGTGATGTATATATTAGAGTTAAAGGTGGCTAGAAGTGTATGGATATAGTTGAGACGAGGAGGTGGTTGGTTTTTGTCATGGGGTGGCAACGGGTTGGTAGTGACGTTGGGTTTTAGTGGTCATGGGGGAGCTATGATCTTATTGTTAATAAGGTCTTGGATCTCATGAAGAAGGAGAAAATATCGGTCAATGTCATGTCCAGGTTCTTGATAAAAGGCACAGTATTTGGTAGGGTTGTGTTTGGCTGGGAGAGGATCGAGAAGAGGTCTGGGGTCCAGAGGCTTGAGATACCCTCTTTCTATCAAGATTTTCATAGCTTTGGCCAGGGACATGTAGAGAGGGTTAAAGGTTCTGGCTGTGGTTCGGGTTAAGTTGGTTGTTTGTGAACTGGCATTGGCAAATGGGTCGGCTATTTTGGCGGTGGTGGTAGTGACTGAATTGACCTCAGAAGGTCTTACAACTATACTACTACCAGTAGGAGCATTGGAACTGCGACCAAAAGGCTTTCGAACAGGTTCCTTATCATCCACAATGATTCCTTGTTTGATGGCATCCTCTATCTGGACCCCTATTTCATGTAAGTCATTAAAAGTAAAGAGCGGGAGAACTATCATTTTTTGTAACATCTTTCCATGTAGATTTTTGACTATCATACGGATTTGGTCTTTTTCGAGTGGTCTGTTGGTCATCATTGCTGCTTTTGCCTTCTATCTGGTGACGAAATCCATAAAACTTTCATTGGGCTCTTGACGGGTGGCTTCTAATTCCCGAGTAGTCACTTTAATCTGGGTGTTATAAGTATATTGGGTGATAAAGGCCTCAGCTAACTCTTCCCAACTTTGTTTTACCGAGTCCTCTAACTTGGCATACCAGATGACAGCCACTCCTGACAAAGTTCGTTTGAACAAAGAGAGCCTTTGTGGACGAGTCAAACCCATAGGCTTTAAGACATTAGAGAACAGACGAATGTGCACCATTGGGTCACCGGAGCCATCAAATCTATCAATGTATGGCATTTTGAACCGTTCTGGCAACTTCACAGCTGTCTCAGTTTACCCGTCTTCAATGTCTGGGATTGAATTGACTCCTTGTGACCTTTTGAAAAGTTTTTCCAACTTGGTCAGTTTCAACATAGTTAGGTCAGGCTTAGGTGCTTCGGAGGGAATGAGCCCTTTCACTGGTTGTGAAAGGGAAAATGACCCTCTTGAAGTTTGTACAGGAACCCTCAGATCTTCTAGTGAGTTAAGTTCAAGAAACTCGTCAGCTGGTGGAGGTGGAACTGGATGAGTCACCGGAGGTGTTTGAGTAGGGGACGCCCTAGATGGGTGTTGCAGCTCAACAAGAGTATTGTTTTGAGCGACAAGAGTAGTGCCTTGGGCAGCAACCGTAGTGACAATGGTATCCATGCTCCGTTGAAGGGCCAATAGTATGTCTGCTAAATTTTCTAGAATCTGAACCATCACTGCTTCTGGTGAGTTGAGTGGTGATGATTTATCAGGTAAAGAAGGGGTATCTGGACAGTTGATGAGGCTTTTGTTCTTCTCCTTCGTGTAATCAGTGGCAAAGAAACTAACACTGGCTGTCCCTCAACTAGATCTAAGATCTTATAGAGTCTACCAGCGCGAATCCAAAGAACTTGAGGGATATCAGGCCGTTCTGAAGCTATTGTGCTACGACTACCTTGCTAAAACAAAATGAGACCCCCAATCAGAATTTCATTAGCATTCCGGCTCAACTGATTACTATTAACTCATGCTAAAAAACTGAACTTAACCCCATAAACTAAAATGACTGAACCATTCATCTGAATTTGAGAATCCCCATACATTGCACATAACACATAGTAGGAAAGAGAACAAACACCCCTATGGGGGATAGGGTTACCCTGTCCTAGCTTTGAAATGATCTAGGGTTTCACTATTCAAACAATCGGCATCATACATCCTAGAAATGGGATAACATCCTGTCGTAATTTTGGATGGTACTATAGCTCATTACATACACAAGGTTGGCTCTACTCTAGGGGTTGAAGTCAAGGTGACATTACCAAAGAGTCCTTTGGGTCATAACCAATGAAGATCTTAGGAAATCAAAAGAGTCAATATAGCCTCTCTTCAAAGTCTGAGAACCTTCAGATCTCAAAAGGTTATAAAACAAGGCCTCCAAAGTAACGTAGAGATAGGTGTAGTGTCACAAAAAGTGTTCCTATGCTCCCACCAGTATCTGGGCAACATAGGGACTTTAAGTGCACCAATACATGCAACGCAATAAACATATAATTGAAAACAAAAGTCATATCATGGAGTTCAAGTCAAGGTTTCATAAAATCCCCAACAGAGTCGCCAGAAATTGTAACATGCTCGAGGGGTACCCGTGCGCTTTAAACAGTTCGAACTCTTGATCTCTTTAATCTAGTCTTACTAGTGCAATGTGAAACATAGATGAGAGTCCAGATTTGGTAACTTTTAGAAAATTCATTTTATTGCAAAACCTTTTGCTAGAAATGGACTACGTCATCAGAGTTCAGAGTCGCCACCTAATATTTTTGGGAAATTAGAAAACCCATGACTCGTGCCAAGGCCACTGTTCGTCATAACCAAAGTTGTCTCGGTTCGAAACCTTAGGTATGAGAGGGGAAGGTCATTAATTGAGCACCCCCGCTCACCCGAATCAAAAGATCAGCCTTTACTAAACCATGATATGAATTTTATTTACTTTATATATTCATATTTCGATTATTTAATAAATTCTAAAAATTACTATGTGAAGCATACAAGTATAGACTATGTCACTTATTTTGGAATAATTTGATTTCATGTATTTTGAAAGAGTTTTGAAGATGTGCAATCCAAATAAATTGAGTTTACAAACATAAAAAATCAACATTATTCCAAATTAAGTGACATAACCTCCATCCACTGGCATTCATACAGTTATATCAAGTAAACAAGTAGTCACATGGTAGAATGCTTAAACATAATAAAAAAAACACACACAAACGGGATGCTAAAGCATAAAAACTTGCATGTTTGACTGTAGACGCGCCCGCGTGGGGCCTCACGTGCTACAGTTCGGACTCGATTTGTCACGGTTCTTAATCTGAACCAAAGAGTCCAAATCCGGCAAATCGTTTTGGAAAACAAATTTTTGTAAAGAAGTGCCAAACATGGACTGCTTTGCCAGATACAGAGTCGCTACCTAAATATTTTTTATGGGGAAATTTAGGAAACCCTGACTCGTTTGCCTAAGGCTACGTGTCCGTCATCACCAAATTTGCCTCGGCTCGGGAACTTGGGTACGATTGGGGAAGGTCAGCTATGAGCACCCCCTCTCGCCCGATCCGAAGATCGGCCTCTACTAACCATGATATCTTGTTTTGAAAACATATGCGTTCTTATTCCGGTTAATTAGCTAATCTTACTATGTGATGCGCACAACACAAAAGTATAGACTAGATCGCCTAATTTGGAACAAAGCATTGCATATCCGCTCGTTTGAAAGACAGTTTGAAATTTGCTACTCGTGAGTAGGCTAAAACGCGGATTTCAACGAGTTATTCCAACTCAAACAATCCAACCTTCACCCACAGGCATTCAGGCAGTTTATATCACATAAGCATATAGCCACATGGTAAGCATGCTGTTAACATTCACATACATGCGAATGCAAAGCATAAATACATGTATCCGTGCAAGTTAGTAATCATGCATGATCCTAGTTCAAGTAACTGGCTAATGCACCGCATATAGAATGTCATGAATAGCTCGGCTAATCCTAGAGCCCGGTGCATGCAAGACCGATGAATGAATGTACACACGCATAGCATAAGGATGCTAAATTAAACATGCCCTAATACTAACCATCAAAGCAGGTAAGTAAAAGGGAGAAAGAAATGGGGGTTGGAAGACATGTACATACGCACCCACACTTATTACACAATTGTCCTCGCTCGGAGGGACCAAAAGAATATACAAATTAATTAATTATCAAGCTAATTAAATAAATTATACAGACCACTTAATTAATTAACAAATCAATTAAGCTAAGGAAAGCATTGAAAGGCCTCGGGAAGAGGGATGCACGCGTGCTCGGATTGGCTTCGCCCGGAAATCCAATGCCATGCACAAGCTGCCTCTATTTTCCTTACTTTGCTCCTCTGAAGACTGCAAAAGTCCCAAGGTACACTCTCTAGACACTGGGGGATGCCACCGGCCAAGGGGAATCATCACCGGCCAGAGGTAAGTGGCCATCGACCACAAATTGAGCTCTCGGCCACCAATTCATGGCCGGCCGGCACTGGATGTGGTCGGTCGGCCAAAGCTTCCTGCAGAACCTGTTCTAACAGCAGCAGAGGGCAAAACAAGGCATGTCAATGCATTTCAAGCTAATGTGTGCACCAACACACCCTTTATCATTTTTATGACTCAAAGGAGGATGTCCCTTGATTCTTGGACCACCAATCACGCATTTCGATGCGTGATGGCCCAAGAAGTCAAGTTGTGCATTTTCATGTCAAATGAAATGCAAACCAAATAAGCACATAAAGGCCCAACCTCTATCACTTGATTTCAAGAGGCAAGGCATGCATGTTCAATGCAATGCACCCTAAGCATGAAAACCAAGTATGCAACATGGGAATGCTAACAAGCATGCAAAGCATATAACATGTATGCAAGCTAATTGAGCATGCAAGATGCAATGCCAACATGCAAATATGCAAAATATATGGCATGTTAAGCAATCAAAACAAAGATGAGAACACATACCAAATGCACTATGATTCAAGCATGCAACACATGCGATAGGCCAAGTATGCAACAACACACAAGGTGAGCATGCAACAACATGCGAAGGAGGGACTTAAACTAATTTGGACAGCTCCTAAACAAGCCCAAAATAGTAGCCAAATGCTAAGGAAATGAGGGCCAAAATACACACAAACATGCATGTACACATGGTTCAAAACTTAAGCACCAAAGGGTAACTTTTAAGCACACTTAAAAGAGGACTAACATGGACTAATGGCATGCATACTAAGCTCTGAAATCATGCTATAAGAGGTTCCAAACCAACTAAGCAAAGCAAGCATATCAATGCAACCAAGCCTAAAGCCTAAGGCTCACCAAAGAGGCATTGAACTACACTTAGCAAGACCAAACATGGCATGATTTAAACAACTAAAATCAGAGTTTTAGCATGTTAAAATGAACCTCAAAACCGACTTAGATGGCATCTAAATGACTTACACATGGAAGCATACAAATGAGGCCAAACATGGAGCACAAGATTACAACCTCTTAAAGCATTAAAGGAGCATCAAATGCAAGCATACAAGCATACCATGGGGACTGAAATGATGCTATTAGTGGTGCCAAACCACTGAAACAAGCCAAGCAATGCATGCTAAACACTCACACACCCGAGGCTAGCAAGCCAAAATGCAAGGTGGCTATACAAAGCATGTCAAGTATGGCCAAAGCAATTAAAAACAGAGTTAAAGCATACTAAAACATACACAAAAGCTTCACAAAGCTTGGCCAAAATCATGCTAGAACAAGGGTCAAAGCCTAAAGCATGTTAAGGCAAATTCATGGCATTACAAGACAAGTATGCTAAGCATGCATGGTGTGTCTAAACCAACTTAAAACAGTGCTATATCATGGCAAAATAAGCACAAATAACACTTAAGACATGGCCAACATGAACTTAAAAATGATGCTCACACATGAGGCAAAAATGACACATTTTGAAGACAACAAGGAGAGGGGATGACCCTCTCCTTCTTAGGACCTTAAACCACCATCCTCACCACTGAAATCTCTCAAGATTTCAGTGGTGAGGAGGCCCAAACAAGGTGGTCCCGGAGCTCACCAAAATAGCACAAAAATAGGGCCTAACAAGGCCTAAGAGGGGTCAAACAACCCCAAAGCTCAAAGCAACCTTAAACAACTATTTTAAGCAATGAAAAATAAGACTTTTATTATTTTATATCTCTAAAAATAGTTTCAAGATAGGCAAAAGGACTATGCAAAAAGGGGTAAAAAGGGCAAGAATTTTACCCTTGAAGACCTTCTTCACAAGGATCACTCCAGCAGCTTTCTTAGCTCCAAACCAACTCAAGAACTTCAAGGAGAACCCCCTAATGCCTCAGCAACCAAGGTAAGGTGTGATGGTAGGTGTCCTAGTGCAAAACTAAGGATAAACACACACTTAGAGCAAAAGAGTGGAGAAATAGAGATAGAATAGATACACTATGCTAACCCTAGAACCAGAGCTCCTCTCAGCTTTTTTGTAACCCTTGAAGAGGGAGGAGAGGCCCTCCCTTTATAGAGATTCACTCTTGCAAAGCTTACAAAACAAGCTAAGCAAGAGTGAAATCCCTCCATACATGTGTATGGAGGGGGTGCAAAGTGTATGTTAGCTAGCACAGTTGGCATAAAAATATCTGCAAAAGCAGATGCACAGTGGTCGGCCAGCCAAAAATGACAAATTGGCCAAAACAAAGGTCGGCCGGCCACAAAGAATGCCGGCCGGCCAAACATTTGGCCGATGACAACAAATCAATGGCCTATGGCCTCAAGCCATGGCCGGTAAGGTGTGGGGATGGCCAACAAGCCATTCCCTACCCCTCAAAAAGCAAAACACAAGTGTTTGGTGCAAAACCATACACAAAACAGTCGAGTCGAGAGATCCTAAGGCAAGGCGCGTGGCCGAGACCTCCGGGAACTCAAGACGAATACAAACATGGATGATCACCGAGTGTTCAAATGGTGACGTCCAAGTCTTGAGGACGGTCAAAAATGGGGTGTCTACATTGACGTCCCGCGAATAAGCTACAAAACAAAGTTAGTAAATCATGCATGATCTTATATACAAAATCTTAATGCAATTCACTCATGAGATGCAACTATAGATTTGGCTTCTAAGATATGACATGTGAATCATCTCAAGAACATGAGGTAGCACACATAATTACATAGGAATTGATTAAATCCATAAATGCAAAATTAGCAAGATGCATGAAAGATAGATGCATATCCACAAATAAGGAAAGCAAGTATAAGAACGGGATAAAAAAAAAGTGGGGCGGAAAATTATTACAACACTTTGAATAAATTATTACAAACCAAATGAGAGAGAGAGAAGGGAATATTGCAATAAAATAAAATAAAACCTAACAAAACACTCAAAATAAAAGTAAACAAAATAAAAGCTTTATGTTCCTTGGAACCGTCGGCGGAAATTGGTCAACATTGGGAGATTACGCCATCTTATCCGAAAGACGCTAACCGACCGGCCAAGTAGGCCGGCCGACTAAAACCTGTCTTGTTACGAAACCAAGAAAAGAAACAAACAAGAATTATATAGGTGGCTCAACTAACTACTACCGGTTAGCTTACAGCACAACTAACATGAAACAAAGAGCAGACAAATAAGCAAATAATAATAATAATAATAATAATTATTATTATTATTATTATTAGCTAAACAAACCACTTGGATTAAAACAACACATTATGAAATATAAAGTATGAAAATAAATATAAGATAAACAACCGCTTAGATTATAACAAAACACTATGAAATATAAAGTAAGAAAATAAATATGAGATAAACAAACCATTTGGATTATAACAAAACACTATGAAATAAGAAGCAAGAAAATGAATATGAGATAGAAAATATAAGAAAATGAAAGACTAGAAATTCACATTCCAAAGAAAGATTGAACTTCTTAATTTCCAAACTTCCTCTTGATCACCCTCAAGTTTAGGAAGTGTGTTCTCAATCCTCAATTTGAAACTAGAATTTGAGCTTGGAATGACGGTTTTGAACAAGGGTATGATCACTCTTTTCTTGGCAAGAATGCTCTATTTTTTATTAAGGCTTTGAGTGGTTTTGACAAGGGAAGATAAGATGTAAGAGCTATGTAACTTTACTAGTTTAGCAAGATAACTCTCTTGTTTTTAAAACTTTCTTTTCTTTCAAATTCTAACAAATTTTAGTATTCTCTCCCTACACTTCTCTTCTTCAAAATTCATCATAAATTCAAGACAAACGCTCTCAATATATAGCCAATGCAAGCGGGCAATGGTGGGAGACAAAGTGGAGGACAAAGTGGAGCATTTTGGGGAAGATAATGGAGTTAATGGAGGTGAATGATGAATGGTGATGGTGGTGTGTGATTTAGGAAAATGGATGATGACTTGAGATAGTGAGATGTGATTATGAAAGTAGATGGTGAGTGGGGATGGTGGGGTGTAATTATGAGAGTAGATGGTGAGTAGAGATGGTGGGGTGTAATTATGAAAGTAGATGGTGAGTGGGGATGGTGAGATGTGATTATGAAAGTGGATGGTGAGTAGAGATGGTGGGGTGTAACTATGAAAGTAGATGGTGGGGTGTGATTATGAAAGTAGATGGTGAGTGGGGATGGTGGGGCATAATTATAAAAATAGATGGTGAGTGGGGATGGTGGGGTGTGATTATGAAAGTGGATGATGAGTGGAGATGGTGAGGTGTGATTATGAAAGTAGATGGTAAGTAAAGATGGAGGGGTGTAATTATGAAAGTGGATGATGAGTGGGGATGGTAGGGTATGAAGCAGTTAAATATTATTTATGAGGGAAATACGATACAATGTGATGCTTTGGCAGAGTAGTTAAGGTTTAGGATGTGGAGTCTTAGGTTAGGAGTTCAAACCTTTTCAAGCATTCCTCAAATTCATTTTTTTAGGTAAAGACGCATCAGCGCCACATCATTAGCAAAGACCAATCTAATCATGCCACGTCAGCGTCACAGTCAGCATTGACGGAATATTCTGTATATGGAAGGAATATTTCCTCACATAACAGAATTTTTCATGAGTTTTGAAAATTACAATTTGGCCCAGAAGTTTTAAATAATGTGTTGTAACCCAAGTTTCGAGAGAATATATCAGTGAGGCCCCTAAAAGTGCAGTGAAGGTTGATCCTAACTAAACGAACCATTCTAGATGCAACCATGAGGTCAAAATGTTCCCTTGGAAAGGTAATTTGTGGCTGTTTAGGTTTGGAAACAAGGCTCAAATTCTAAATTTTCTTATTGAGGATTCTGCAAGAAACACATTCTGATTGTTATCATCGAGTAATCAAAAGAAAGCGCCCAAGTCTTAGGGCCGGTCAAAATGGGGTGTCTACACCCTCCTTTAGAGCCTTATGAGGAACTTTCTCCAGAAAACTTTCGATTCTTTACTTTTGGAGCATGTTCCACCACATTTGCCTTAGACTCCATTGGATGCTTATCAGCCCGTTTCTCAAAATTGTGGTTGTCCTTCTCAATTCTCAACGCACAGTCAATTCTTCCAAAGTCATTTCTTTGCACTTGCGTTTGAGGTAGTTCTTGAATTCCTTCCAGCCTGGTGGTAATTTTTCAATTAAGGCAGCAACTTGGAAGGATTCACTAAGAGACATGCCTTCTGCATGAATGTCATGCAGAATGAGTTGAAGATCTTAAACTTGGCTGATCACTGTCTTAGAATCAACCATCACAAAATCCAAGAATTTGCCAACCATAAATTTCTTTGAGCCAGCATCTTCTGTTTTGTATTTTTTCTCCAAAGACTCCCAAAGTTCCTTTGCCGTCTTGATAGGACTGTAGACATTGTATAATGTGTTATTAAGTTCGTTTAAGATGTAGTTTCGGCTAGGGCTGAGCAAGGAATCTGTAAAATCTGTAATCCAATCTAGTCCAGTCCAATCTGATAGGTTTGGATTGGTTTTCTGAATCCGTGGTTTGGTTCCAGATTGGAAATTTCAAAATCCGTAGGCCACGGATCGATTCCGGATTGAACCCCACGGTTTCGAATTGGAACCAATTCGGACCATCTAGAAATAATCTATATTTATACTATATATCTTCCCACACAATATAATTTCTTGTCTCATATAAAAACCAAAATGTAACCTAATTCATGCCTCACTCATTCAGTTCATTGTCTCTCACTCTCATCTCATCTCTCTGTCGGTGATGTTTCTCTCTCTTCTCTTTCTCATCTCAAATTGAGTTCTCTCTCACACTCTCATCCATCTCGGATCAGATCGGTGAGCTGCTTGTCTCTCTCTCTCTCTCTCTCTCTCTCGGTGAGCTCTCTCTCTTTCATACTCTCATCCATCTCGAATCAGATCGGTGAGCTGCTTGTTTCTCTCTCTCTCTCGGTGAGCTCTTATCCATCTCGGATCAGATCGGTGAGCTGCTTGTCTCTCTCTCTCTCTCTCTTTCTCTGACACTATTTTTGTTCCTTTGTTCCCAGATCATCCATCTCAGATTAGATTGGTAGCTATAGCTGTTGTCTCTCTCTCTCGGTGAGCTCCCCTCTCTCTCTCTCTCTCTCTAATACTCTGAAATTGGTTTAATCTCAAAGAAAAAACATACAAAATACACTGTTGTGATTTGATCTCAGATCGGTGGATTTTGAGTTTAATCTCAAAGAAAAAACATACACGATACACTGCTGTGATTTCATCTCAGATCGGTAAATTTAATCTCAAATCAATTGTTCATGTCATCTACAATGGATTCGGTAAATGTAAGTAAGAGATTTTATTTTTATTTTTATTTTTATTTTTTGTTTTCTATTTTCTATTTTTTTTAATTTTTTTTTTTCTGATTTCATCTCATCTTTCCGTTGTTTGTTTTTATTTTTAATTGTAAGTAAAAAATTAATCCAGTGTATGTTTTTTCTTTGATTTCTGTATATAACTAAGTAATCCACAGTTTTTTTGTTTTCTTTGATTTCTTTGTTTTCTGTATGTTTAAGTTACAGTGTATTTTTTTTATTTGAATTGTTAGTTTTATATATTTTGTTGTCATGTCTTGGATGTGATAAAAAATACAACAAAATCATTAATCATGGTAGAGAAACGGACTGAAAAAGTAATAGATGTAACTTGTTCTATAATGACATTTAATTTTAAGAGGAAAGACTTTTATTTATTTATTTATTTATTTTTTATAGTTGAGAATTGTAAAGATGTAATGCTTGAGAATCTGTTTGTAATTTCTCAATGGTACTTTCAAAGCCTGCAATTTGCTTCTCTCAAAAGCCACAAACTAGATAAAGATATGCTTATATTTATAGATTTTTATTTATGTTAATAAAAAAAATTAAAAGTGAAAGAAAAGTCCTGTTTGATGTCTATTTTGATTTTTAAAAAAATGTAAACAATTTGCAAATTTGATTAAATTCTAGTAATAAAAAAAATTGTTACAACTTGTTCTAAAAATAAATTTCTTTATATTGTATTTTATATTGACAAAGCATTCATCACACTAAAACCATCCATTGATGAGCCATCTAGCTCATTCGGCAGCAAACAGATTTATCAGCAATATTACCTAATTTGGTAGAAAACAAATACATCACCAAAGAATTATGCATGATCCTGTTTGATCCTATATATATGTATATATGTATTTTTTTAATTTTTTTTATTTATTTCTTTTTCTTGTTTGATAGATGTCAAGTACTGGAGACACAAATGATGTCATTAACCTCTCTCAGTCTCAATCTGAGCCAGAGCATGATCCTGAGCCTGAAACTCCTTCAGGTTCAAAGGTATGCCCCCCTCCTCCTAAGCCAAAAGCTAGATGATATTTTGAAGTTTGGGAGCATTTTACCAAAAATTTTAAAGAAGGGAGTAAGACTGCTGTATGTGTTAAATGTAACCATTGTAAAGCTTCTTATGCTTGGATTAGTGCAAATGGAACTAGCACTTTGAGAAAACATATTGCAAATTGTCCTAAGTCCCCTCAAAATAAAGAAAATAAAAAACAAAAGACTTTGGCATTTCAATCTGTAACTGAAGGTGAAAAAACTCTTGGAGTTTGGAAATTTGATCAACAAGCATGTAGGGATTCACTTGTTAAAATGGTAATCACTAATGAGTTGCCATTTAGGTTTGTAGAGCGTGAAGGATTCCATCAATTTTGTAGTGTGATTTAACCTAATTTCAAAAAGTTTTCACACTTTACAGTGGCGAGGGATATTGTGGATTTATATTGTAGTGAGAAGAAAAAACTGAAAAATGTGTTGAAGAATTCAAACTATCGACTTTGTCTCATTACGGATTCATGGACATCTCTACAAAATGTTTCATACATGTGCCTAATAGCCCACTTTATCGATAAAGACTGGAATTTGCAAAAAAGAATTCTCAATTTTAGTGTGATTTCTAGTCACAAAGGGGAGGCAATTGGTAAGGCAGTGGAATCATGTTTAGTTGATTGAGGTATAGAGAAGATTAGTACAATCATTGTGGATAATGTAAGTGCAAATGATGTAGCTATTGCATATGTGAAAAAGGAAGTTTTCTAAAAATAGTGACTCTTTGATTTTAAGGGGTGAGTACTGCAGACACCCCATTTTTTACCGCCTTTGAGACTTGGGCGCCACTGATTGATCACTTGATGATGAAAGTTGTGCTATGCAAATGTTTGATTTATTCAACAAGAAGAGCTTCTAAATCCCAACCTTACACCCCATTTTGGACCAAAACTATTTTAGACCTTAAAATCTTATTTTTCAAAATATTTTTCCCAAATGTTTCTACGATGTTCTGAGGCTCGCATTTCGTTAAATACTGCACTTTTCGGTAAACCGACAAAGTGGAAATAAATGGAAGAGAGGTGAACTCTTTGAAAAATCTTTAAAACCTCTTATTTATAGGTTTGGAGTTGAAGAAAATAAGAGGGGAGGGAAGAAACCTAGTTGGGAGATAAGTTAGGCATCAAACAGTTAAGAGAGAACTGAGTAGCCTTCACTAAATCAGGCCTATCTCTTTCTACACTTAGACTTTAGTTTTGATGCTATCACCATTGGAAAATGGACTTCCTGGGCTTCAATTTAGACTCAAGAATCTCCTAAAGCCGAGTCTAGATGAGGGAGATATGGCTATTTAAAGTTAAGCATCAATCTGGTTAAAATAGAAATGAGCAACCTTCACTAAAATAGGCATATCTCTTTGCACACTTAGAATTTATATGTAAGGGTGCCACAATTGGAAAGTAGACTTCTAGGGCTTCAATTTAGACTCAATAATGACCTAAAATCGAGTTCAGATGAAGGAGATATGCCCGTTTAAAGTCGGGCCTGGAAGTAGATTTTGCTACCGGCTGGCTGGCCACTGGTGTAAAGCCTAGATATTTTTGCCAGCTGTCCTCCAAATGCTCCAGCTGTCCCTATATAGATATTCTCGACTAAGGGACTATTTTTCTATATATAGAGGACCTCTCTCCTTGCTTTCAAGGTTAGAAACATTTAGGAGTGAGGAAATAATTTTGGAAAATTCCTCTCTCTCTACAATTCTCTCTATCCCTTTCTACTTGCATAGCCTTTGCCTAAACACTCTAAACCAAACCTAGAGAGCTCCTTGTTGAGGTGATTTGAGCTTGAATTTGAGCTCTTGAAGCACTTGAGAGTGTGAAATTGTTGGTTATGACTTAAGGGTTCATTCCTCTTCAAGAGGTATATCTTCTCTTGCTTTTGTACCATCTCTACACCACTTGTTTTCCATCTTTTCTTGTTGTTTTTAAGCTCTTTAAAACCTTTATTTTTAGGCTGAAACTTGTGGTTTAAGGCCATTAAAGGTAGAGGGGTTGATAGCCCTTCTTTACACTTTGTTTGTAAGGTCTTTGCCCTTGTGTTTCCCACTTTGTTGTCAACTCTTTTTGAGCTTTTTAATACTGAATTTCAGAGTTATTTTAGTGGCTAAAATCATGTTTTGAAGTCCAAAATTAGAGAGGTTAGCCTCCCCTCCTTGTGCTTTGTTTACTAGCTTAATATGCTCCATGTTTTCGCCTATTTTTCTAGCTATTGTTAGCTCAATTCTAGTATGTTTTAGGACTGTTCTAGACCTATTTTAGGACTGATCTTAGTTGTTAGTTGCATTTGAGCTTTGTTTTGCATGCTTGTAGTGTAATTGTCCTTATGAGTTTGGTGCTCTAGGCCTTAGACACCATCTTATTTGAGTTGATTGCATTTATTTATGGCTTTCCATACTTGTGATCACTCTTAATCATCTCTGCAACCTCCCTCCTTTCTTGGTTTTTGTTTTTCTTTGAGAGTTGTTTCAAACTTATTGTTCTCTTAAGCTTGATATTGAGGTTGTCATGCTTAATGGTTTAATCCTTTTTAGGGGTTCATTATCAACAGCATGACATCTCTCTCATGCCTTAAGACAACTTTTGGTTTGATACTTCTCTTCTCTAGAGGACTTAAATTCACCTTTTGGACTCAATTAATTAAAGAATTGATGGTAATCTAAAACAGAGTAATAAAATTGAGGCTAAAAAAGATGCAAGATAATAAAAAGTGTTGTGTTCAATCAAACGTTAATTGAACACATGAAAGCTTGAGGCATTTCATACTCATTAGTGATGAAATGATTCAAGTTTTCAAGGTCACCACTTCCCTTGATCAATTCATGAAAGGAAGGAGGTTAGAGTCTTATTTTGTTGCATTTATTGAACTTGCGCACTTTGGTTCATGAGCCATCATGCAATGAAATTGCTTGAGTTGATGGTTTGTGGGCCAAGTTTACTACTCCTTTGATTTGTTCATGATAAGGAGGGGTGAGTTGTGCAGAAAACCCTTGAGAATACCCTGTGCATGCTCTGTTTGTTCTCTGTTCCAACAAGATGAACCTTGCAGTAGTGGCTGGCATGCCACCTTTGATGGCCGGCCGGCTATCACTGGTGGCCGGCAGTTCCTCACTCCTAGTCGATTGGCCACTGATGCAAAATTCAGCAGTGTGTTCTTTGAGCAGAGCAGAGCTATTCTGAAAGTGGGAAAAGGTGTTAGTGTTCTATTGTACAACAGAGGCCTTCTGGAAATAAAACAGTGGCTTTTCAGGTGGAAACCGAGCACGTGCATGAACATTCCTCGCGTATCGAGCCTATTTAGTTTAAATGCTTAGCTTAGCTATTTGTTGTAATTTATTAGTTGTAGCTAGTTTAATTCGTAACGTGTTGTAATTATTTTAATTAGCTAGCTTAGTTAATTAATTAGTTCGTTTGTTGTTGTAATAATTAGTTAAGTAGTTTAACTATTTATTCATTTGTTTTGTAATAATTAGCTTAGCTTTAGCTTAGTTAGCTAGTTTATTCATTCAGACTCTCCTTCGTGAGACCGCAATGTAATAATGTGTATATCTTCCAACCCCATGTCTTTTTCTTTTTTATTTACTAGCTTACGATAGTTAGATTAGGGACATCATGTTTCGTTTAGCATACTTCATGTTTGCATCCATTTGTATTGCATACACCGAGGCTCGGTTCATCATTCTAAACTTGCGTTGTTAGTTTAAATACTTCTTTGAATATGTGCTTAGGCTGCATGCTATTTCATTGATTCATATTTCATATTAGTAGCCGAGCCTAGTAATTGCATATTGCATGTGTTGCATTAGTCATATCGCATAGTTAGGATCTTGCATCTTTCTAACTTTATCATCTCTTTTGGCTTGGACTACTAGGTGAGCCTTTACTCGCTTTAGCATATTGCATGTGTGTGATTATTGCCATTGTTGCCATGTTTAGCATGATTACCATGAGGCTAAGTGCTTAAGTGCTCTAAATTGTTTGAATGCCTATGGATGAAGGCTTATTGATTGAATTGGAATAATTTGAGTAATGTTTATATGCGATCACTTTTTCAAGTGGTACATATTCAAACAATTTTCAAAACAAACATGAATCGAAATGTTCCAATTCTTGCAAATTAGTCTATACTTGTGTGTACACATCACATAGTAATGCTAACCTAATAAACCGGAACAAGAGCATATAATGTAAATAAGATACATATCATGATTAGTAGAGGCAGATCTTTGATCAGGCGAGTGGGGGTGCTCAATTCATTCACGACCTTTCCCTCTCGTACCCATGTTCCCAAGCCGAGACAATCTTGGTGATGACAGACATGTGGCCTTTGGCATGAGTCGTGGGTTTCCCAGATTTCCAAAAAAATATTTAGGTGGCGACTCTATGTCTGGCAAAGCAGTCCATTTTTGGCAATGTGATTCAAAATCGATTTTTCAAAAGATTTGTCGGATTGGGACTCTTTGGTGTTTATCTATTTCACATTGCACTTGTGGAATCAGATTTAGAACCATGGGAGTCCGATACTGTAGGGCTTATTTCGACTTCCAAAAGGAGGCGCAAAAAAGTCGAGCTACAAGTACTTGCATATGAGGTGTTATGCCCATATAATTAATTTAATTGTCAATAATGGGTTATGTGAAATAAAAGATTCAATAACTCAAATTTGTGATGCAGTGAAGTATGTAAGGAGTTCTCTACAACAAGAGCAATTTTTCAAGACATGTGCTGAAACAGAGAGGGTAACATGTAAAAGCTTGTTGTGTCTAAATGTTCAAACTAGGTGGAACTCCACATATCTAATGCTAGATGTTGCAACAAAGTTTCAAAAAGTATTTGAGAGATTAGAGAGGATGAGGACCCTGTAGACACCCCATTTTTGACCATCCGCAAGACTTAGACGCTTGATTTAATGCACTAAATGATGAAAGTTGAATTATGAATTCGCAGCGATTCAGAATCAATCGGGCTTCCGAAATAACCTCACATCTTCAACATTTACCTTGTTTGAACCTTTGGGTTTCATTTTTGAACCATTTCTCACCCTGAGCTGAGTTTGAACCAAAAAAACAGGGGAGGCCATCAAGGCCCGGCCGTGCATCAGTGATGGCCGGCCGGCCTCGATGGCGATAAACACTGTTCTGGGCGAAAGGCCGCCAGTTGTCCATTTTTGAAGATATTTATCACCTTTTGAGCTCGAATTCTATAAAACCGAAGCTCTGGGATTGTTTTGAGGGTTGAACAAAATTCTATAAGAGATATATACACCTTGAGAGCCTTTCACTCCTCCTTTTTCCATTGCAAGTTATCTTTGAGCTAACCTAGCTTGCTTACACCGCCTATATACATCATATACAACCTTGTCTTATCATCCTAAAGCCTTGGTTGATCTTGAGGAAGTGCAATTCAAGCTTGAGAGTGCATTGAAACTAAGTTTGAAACTCCAAGAACAAGCTTACTTCTTGAAAGGTATAAGCTTGTTTTCTCTTCTCTTGTCTTCATTTCTATCTTTTACTTCATTATTCTCGCTGTTTTAGTTGGTTTTGAGTTTGTTTGAAGTGTTGGAGTTGGGTTTGAAGAGTTACCAAAAGAATGGAGAGAGCTTGCTCTTTCTACATTTTTATTCATAACTCAAACCTTTTCATTTTCACTCTTTTTCTTTGGTATTTACAGTGATTTTAATGTATTTAGGGCTTTTTTGAGGTTGTCTAGGCTTTTTCAATTGATTCATGCCTTGTTTAATACACTTGTGGTCTCATAAGTTGGCATACTTGTTGTTTAATATGCTTTCTTTGTTCATTTTCCATGTTTGGAGTCTAAGTTTGCTAATCAATCAATCATTCCATATTTTTCATTCATGAGAATGGTTTTAACCAATTGAGGTTGTTCAATGCATGTAAAAGAGACCTACACTTAATGGCTTAATCTCTTCGGAGATTCATCGTCAACGGTGTAGTCTCATTCTCATGTCTTGGAAGGACCTCTTATTTGACATCACTTCTCGTTTAGAGGACTTTAACATCACATTTGGACAAATAGACTAAAGAATGGCAAGGTCTAAAATAATTGGTTTAAAATTTGGATCAACACACTTAAAGAAAATGACTTAAATAGCTTGAACTTGGTCGAACGTTATGCCAAGTTCCTTGTGTCAAAGGTCATCAAGCATCAATTCATGGTGTTTTTGATGTCCTTGAAACGTCTTAGCTTTTTTTTTTAGTTCATTCCATGACAAAAATGGAGGGGTGGTCCATTTGCATCACATTTATTGATTTTTGGTCCAAGATGATATCAATCAAGATGATATCCGAGATCATCAAGCGATCATGTCGCTCATTGATGGTTTTGGAGTCAATCCCAATCTTCTTTTAAGGCTTTCCTATGACAGAGAAGGAAGGAGGGACAAACAGAGCTTGAAAGTGCTCTATCTGCACTGATTTCATCTCAGAGCACAGAAACAGAGTTTTGTACCAAATCAATGCACGACAGGCCTTCTGTAGGCCCGGTCGGCCATCAGTAATGCATAGCCAGCCCTTGGTGTGTGGCCAGTAGTGCAGTTTTACAAAAACAGAGGAAGTGGCTGAAGGTGAAACAGAGGCAGTCTGGGGCAGACAGAGTAGCTTTCAAGCGATGCGCATGCAACCTCCATCCATCTTCCATCATGCTCATATCGGATGTGTTTGGCTATTTAATTGCTTTATTGGCATAGTGAATTGTGTTGTAATATTTAATTAGTTGTAGCTAATTATTTGGTGTTATAATATTTAATTAGCTTAGCCTAGTTAATTTCTTTTAATTAATTAGCTTAGATAGTTAGTTAATTATTCATTTCAAGTGTTGTAAAAATTAGTTAATTAGCTTAGCTATTTATTCAAGTTTTGTAATAATTATCTTAATTAGCTTAGCTTAATTAGTTAGCTTTATTCATTCGGACTCTCTTTCGTGAGAGCATAATGTAATAATGTGCATGTCTTCCAACCCCACGTCTTTCTCCCTTTATTTAATCACTTTTGATGGTTAGATTAGGGACATATTTCAGTTAGCATACCTTATGCTTGCATCTATTTATTTTGTGTCGCATGCACCGAGGCTTAGCGCATCATTCAAACTGCATTATCGTTTCAATACTTCGATAAATACGTGTTTAACCGCATGTTATCAAAATTGCTTCATATGTCATATTAGTAGCCGAGCCTAGTAATTGCATTCTTTGCATGTGTTGCATTAGACACTTTTCATAGTTAGGAATCATGCATATTTTTCTAACTTATATCTTCTTAGCTTGGAGTACTAGGTGAGTTTTTATGCTTTAGCATACTTGCATGAGTGTGAGTAATTGCCATGTCTAGCATGCTTACCATGAGGCTAAATGCTTACTTGCTATAACTGTTTGAATACCTGTGGATGAAGGCTTGTTGCTTGAATTGGAACAATTCAATGAATGTATGTTTTAAGCCCACTTTGTTGAGTGGAAAATCATGTTTTAAGCCCACTATGTTTTGTGGCAAATCCGCAAACCTTAAGCCTACTTGAGGTGGCAAATTCAAACCATTTTCACAAACAAACATGAGTTGAGTTGTTTCAATTCAGGAAAACTAGTCTATACTTGCTTGTGCGCATCACATAGTAAAGCTAGTCTAATAACCGGAACAAGAACGCATAATGTTTATAAAAATCATATCATGATTAATAGAGGCCAATCTTTGATCGGGCAAGCAGGGGTGCTCAATTCATGACCTTCCCCTCTCGTACCTAAGTTCCCGAGCCGAGACAACTTTGGTGATGATGGACACGTGGCCTTTGGCATGAGTCATGGGTTTCCTAAATTTTCCCAAAATAAAATATTTAGGTAGTGACTTTGTATCTCGCAAAACAGTCCAATTTTGGCACTTTTTGATTAAAAATCAATTTTTCAAAACAATTTGTCGGATTTAGACTCTTTGGTGTTTATCAGTTTCACATTGTACTTATGAGATTAGATTCAGAACCACGGGAATTCGAACTGTAGGGCTTCTTTTTAAACCTCCGAGAGGGGGCACGAAAAAGCCGAGCCACAGACCCACATTTCAAACTAGAACTTAATCATGGACCTCCTACCACTCAAGATTGGGAAGATGCTCATGTTTTTACTCAATTTTTGCAAAAGTTTTATGATGCAACTGTTCGCTTGTCTGGTTCTTTGTATGTCACTTCCAACTTGTACTTCACTAAAGTTTGTGCTACAAAAGTGCCTTAATTGAATGGGGAAATAGTTTAGATCCTTCTTTAAAAGCCGTGGCAATAAAAATGAAGACTAAATTTGACAAGTATTGGGGAAAAATTGAAAAAAATAAATATGATGTTATTGATTGCTGTTGTGTTAGATCCTCGTTATAAGTTGAAGTATGTAAGGTTTTGTTATTTTGAAGTTTATCAACCTGTTATGGTGAGTGAGCTCACTCAAAAAGTAAGAGATTTTGAATAACATTTTTGATGAGTATAAACAATTTGAGACAATTGCTTTATCTTCTAATGAAATGGTTCATGAGGTAGACATTGTTGATCAAGTAAACATTGGTGCAAGTGAGCACCAAGTGTCTCTTATGACAAAATTTCAAAAGCTTTTGGAGGAAGAAGAAGGTGATGGAGGAAAGTCAGAAGTAGATAGGTATTTGGAAGAATCTTGTGAAAAGGAAGTTGTAAACTTTGACATCTTAAGTTGGTGGAAGACAAATTCTTCAAGATATAAAGTTCTTTCTCAAGTTGCAAGGGATATTTTGGCCATTCCTATCTCTACCGTTGCTTCCGAGTCTACTTTCAACACAAGAGGTTGTATCCTTGACCAATTTCATAGTTCTCTTACTCTAAAACTTGTTGAAAGTTTAATTTGTACACAAGATTGGTTGCGTGCTTCGCCCTTGCCACTTCAGATGGAAGAAAACTTTGCAGATTTTGAGGATATAGAAAAAGGTAATAGAATTCTAATATTCAATTTATCATTTAAATTCCATACATGTATTGTGTTATTTTTTACTTTAAACTGAAATTAATTTTTTTGCAGCTCTAACTAATGTCAACATTGCTGCTGGAAAGTGATTTGCCTTGCTGTGATGTGGAATTTGCTATTACTGCTACGGTTGTGCTGCTACTGCCGTTGCGCTGCTGTGGTGCTTTTGTTTGTTGTTGTTGTTGCTGTGCTGCTGTCAACATTTATGCTTTTGTTTGTTTATTTGTTTTTGTCTAAAACTAGTTTATCTTTGTTTGCTTAGAATTTGTGGAAAGGGAAATGTAATGTCTACTACCGTTGAATTTGGTTGTTGTTGTCTACTATTGCTGCTATGTGTTTGCTTGGAATGGATGTTGTTTGCTTGAAATTTTACACAGGATAATGTTGTTTACTTGGAATTTGTTTGTTATGTGTTTGCTTGGAATTTTACACAGGTTGTTGTCTGCTATTGCTGTTATGTTTGCTTGAAATTTTACACAGGAAGATGTTGTTTGCTTGGAATTTTACACAGGTTGTTGTCTATATTATTTTTGTTATTTAATTATGTGAATCCGTGGTCCTAAACCGATCCAATCCGTGTTTCAACGAATTGGTTTGGATTGGTTCCACAATTTAAACAGATTGGATTGGTTCTAATTTTTCAGGAACCGTAGATAACAGATTGGTCCTGGTTTTCTCCCAATCCGGACCATGCTCACCCTAGTTCCGGCAAAAGAAATCAGCATGTTTTCAGGCAATGACCGCAGTAACTACTTGTCGATCGGTTTCATCCTCTTTTAGAGTAGGAGCATCCTCACGGAGAAAACGTGCCAGGTTGAGAGTAGTAAGCTAGAACAGCATTTTCTACCACCTTTTAAAATCAGTTCCTAATAACTTCTTTGGCTTTTCACCGTGATTGATTAGTACAGTCATAACAGGAAAGGGGGTTGGAGTAATTGCAACCACCATACCAGTACTTGTTTAAGAATTAGTTTCAGTAGCCATGAATTATAAATTATAAAACAAAATTATAATTAGAATTTTATACTACACAGAAAATTTAAACCAAAACGCAGAATTTAATTCTGTAAAAATAAAAGAAACAAGAATTGTAACTTTTATTTCCAATTAATTTGAAAATAAAATATCTATTTAAACAAATTAATTCCACATAGAAAAATATTTCTGTAACACTTCAAAAATTAAAATATTGAAAACAAAATTTTAATTAATGAAAACTCAGAAATTATTTCTAAAAACCAAAATTAATTTCTGACCGACTTCACAAATAAATATTCTAAATTGTTAATGACTACTAGTATATTACTACTAGTTGTCAAAGAAAATAAACAGTATATTACTACTATTTTTTTTCCAACCAGAATTTATTTTGTAAACGCACGGAAAATTAATTTCTGTAAGAAGAAAAAAAGAAGAAAGGAAATAAACGAAAAATTTTGTTTAAACAGAATAATTTGAATTTATCTTAAGATTGTTGGAACAATCTTCTGTGTAAAATAAATAATTTGAAACTAAATCAAACAAATAAAAATAAATTACGTACAGAATTTATTTACCGATGTGAATAAATACACAAATGATCAAGTCGAGTGTGTAACACTCTGTCCTTAAGACAGATTTGCCCCGCTTCGGTGCTTACGGATAAATGGCGTCTATCTCCCAAGATACAATTATCTTCACAGATTGTAGTAGCACTCAAAACAATTTGTATGACGAACAAAACCTGTGTTCTATACTCTCTGAATTTTTCCTAAAACTAATATAAAGAATAACAATGCACAAGAGCAAAAACGGAAAGCAAGGTAATTTTTTTGGATTGTTTTTAGGATCATCCAATTCCTGGAATAGGCCTGGTATTTATAGACTCGAACAGGTCTGAATTTCAAACCGAACAGATGTAGTTTGAAATGAACAGGCAGTTCAAATTTTGAACAAATAACTGCTGGCAGTTTCATATTTGTTCATAACTGCTGGGCAGTTTTATAACTGTTAAAAAAATAGTTTGATTTTACTGGAATTGGATTGAACAAGGGCACTGTTTGGACTACAAAAATTAAATTAATTTCGTTTAGAAATTCAAATAATTTTCCCGTAAGGATTTGAACAAATTCAAATAAATTTTGTCTAAAAAATTAATGTTACAACCGACCTAACCCACACTCAGCACTGCTCGACTGCTATAGACACCCAATTTTTGACCACCCTTAAGACTTTGGCGCCACTAATTGATCACTCGATGATGAAAGTTATGCTATGCAAAGGTTCGATTTCTTCGGCAAGAAGAGCATCAAATTCCAATCTTACACTCCATTTTAGACCAAAACTATTTTGACCAAAATGATTTTAGACCTTAAAACCCTCTCTTTCAAAATATTTTGAAAAAAAAAGTTTCTACAATGTTTTGAGGCTCGCATTTTGTTAAATGTTGCGCTTTTTGGTAAACCGAGCAAGGAAAAAGTGAAAATAAATGAAAGAGAGGTGAACTCTTCGAAAAATATTTCAAAACACCTTATTTAGAGGTTTGGAGTTGAAGAAAATTAGAGGAGAGAGAAGAAAACTAGTTGAGGAGAAGTTAAGCATGAATCCGCTTAGGACCAAAACTGGGCAGTCTTCTCTAAAATAGGCATATATTTTTTCATACTTGGAATTTTGATGTGAGTCTTCCACCATTGGAAAGATGACTTCCGGGGCTTCAATTTAGGCTCAAGAATGACCTGCAAAGGAGTTCGGACGAAGAAGGTATGCAAATTTGAAATTGGACCTAGAGAGCAGATTTTTCTAGCCAGCCACTGGTGGAGTTTGCTGGCCATGGATGGGCTTTGACGGCCATGTGTCGGCCATGAATAGGCTTTTTCGGCCATGTGTCTTCCAAGGGTGACTTTTTTTGGCCACTAGTGGTGGCCGGTCAGCCACCGGTGTCAAAAGGCAGTTTTTGTGCAGATATTTTCCCTCCAACTGTCCTATATGGCTATTTTCAACCTGAGCTCACATTTTTCTATATATAGAGGACCTTCTCTATTGTTTTGAAGGTTGGAAAAATTTTGAGAGTCTCTCTCTCTGCAATTCTCTCTCTCTTGAACTTTTGTGCATACAAGTGTTGACACACTTCAAGTTTGCCTATCAACCCCTAACCAAAGTTGCTTATCTTTGGGATGAGGTTACTTGGAACCGTTTTTGAGCTCTAGAAGGTGGTCTTGGCTTGCTTTGTTGCCTAAATTGTGCTTGCCTTCAAGAGGTATAACTCTTGCTTAGATAGCTTGTTTTACTTACTTGTTTCACCATCTTTTTCTATTGTTTTTGGCCTGGTTTTGAACTGTAAAAAGCTCTGTTTTTATGACCTAAAAATGGTGGTTTTAGGCCATTTTCAGTTAAGGGGTGGTTTACCTTTCTTGTCTCTTTGCTTGTATAGCTTTTGAGCCTTTGTTTATCATCTTTCAAACCAAATTTTTTGGGCCTTTTAACCACTGAATTTCAGAGGTTTTTCAGTGGCAATAAACTTAGTTTGAGGTCCAAATTTGGAGGGGTTAGCCTCCCTTTCTCATGTCTTGTTTGCATGCCTAGTTAGCTTCACATGTTAGCATGTTTTTCTAGCTTAACTTAGCTCAAGTCCAGCATGTTTTTACTTTTGAAATAACCTGTTTTTGCTCTGTTTTGGGCTGGTTAACTTGTTTGAGTCTTGTTTTACATAGTTGTAGTGTTAACTCCTTCACTAGTTTAGTGTTTTAAGGCTTTAACTAGCATTGGTGTGAGTCAGTTGTATGTTTTTAGTGCTTTTATCACTCAATTTCAGCACATACAATCTCTGCAACCTCTCTCATTTCTTCACTTTTTCATTTGTTTTGATGGTTGTTTCAACCTTAGGGTTGTTTAAGCTTGAGGTTGAAGCTCATGCTTAATGGTTTAATCTTCCTTTGAGGGTTCATTACCAACAGCATGAAGCTTCCCTCATGCCTTAAACTACCCCTTGGTTGACACTTCTTTCGTTTTAGAAGACACTCACCAATGGACAAATTGACTAAAGAATGGTTTGGTAACTAAAATGAGTAAACAAAATTTGACAAGTAAAAGTGTGCAATATAAGCATTCCTTGTGTTGCATTGCATGTGTTCAAATCGGACGTTAATTTGAACACAAGGAAAATGGAACATTTCATACTCAAAGTGATGAAATGTGTCATTTTCCTAGGTCACCATTGCCCTTAATCATGCATGATAGGGTGTTGGTCTTTTTGGTCTTGTTTGTGCATTTATTGAACTTGTACAAACTTGGTCCCTTAGCCATCATGCATGGAAATTGCTTGATTGATGGTTTGAGGGCCAAGAGTTTCTCTCCTTTAAGCTTGTGTGATGATAAGGAGGGTAAACAGTACAAATAACCTGTAAGAATACACTGTTTTGCTCTGTGTTGCAACATGCAAGTATGAATCAGCAGTGGTCGACAACCACCATCAATAGCCGACCGGCCCCTTGTCCCCCTTGTCGGCCATCAGTGATTTTTGTACAGTGTGTTCTTGAGGTGGAGTAGAGGTGTTCTGGAAGTTGGCATAATTTTCAGTGATCAAATGTGCAAACAGAGGCTTCCAGTAGCAAGGCAGTGGTTTTTCGAGTGTAGAATCGAGCATGCGCATGCATATCTATCACTTCCCGAGGCTAAGAAGTTGATTACTTAGTTTACTTGCAATGGACTTGTAATCCATTAATTAGCTAAGTAGTTAATTGGATGTGATGTAATTATTTAATTAGTTAGCTTGAGTAGTTAATTAGTTTCGAGTTTTGTAATAATTAGATAGCTTAATTAGCATAGCTAGTTAGCTCTTATTCATTCGGACCCTCCTTTAGAGGGCATAATGTTGTAATAAGTGTGTGTGCATGTGTATATGTCTTCCAACCCCACGTCTTTCTCCTTTTTATTTAATCGCTTTCGATGGTTAGATTAGGGACATGTTTTGATTAGCATATTGCATGCTTGCATCCATTCATTCGTATTGCATGCACCGAGGCTCGACGCATCATTCAAACTGCATTGTTATTTCAATATCTTCTTTGAATACGTGTTTAATCGCATGTCGTTCAAAAATCAATTCGTATGCCATATTAGTAGCCGAGCCTATTAATTGCATTATTGCATGTGTTGTATTAAGCATCTAACATAGTTAGGATCATACATCTTTTTAACTAGTTTCTGTTTTGGCTTGGAGTACTCGGTGAGTTTTTATGCTTTAGCATACTTGCATGAGTGTGATTGCCATATCGCCGTGATTAGTATGCTTACCATGAGGCTATGTGCTTAAATGCTAAACTGCATGAATGCCTGTGGATGAAGGCTTGTTGTTTGAATTGAAACGATTCAACAAATGTGAGTTTTAAGCCCACTTTGTTGAGTGGTAAATCATGTTTTAAGCCCACTATATTTGGTGGCAAATCCGCATCTTTTAAGCCCACTTGAGGGTAGCAAATTCAAACCATTTTCGTAAACAAACATGAATTGAATTGTTCTAAGTCTTGCAAACTAGTCTATACTTGCGTATGTGCGTCACATAGTAAATCTAGTCTAATAACCGGAATAAGAACACATAATGTTTATAAAAGAACATATCATGATTAGTAGAGGCCGATCTTTTGATCGGGCGAGTGGGGGTGCTCAATTCATGACCTTGCCCTTTCGTACCTAAGTTCCCGAGCCGAGGTAACTTTGGTGATGACGGACACATGTCGGCACGAGTCAGGATTTCTTAAATTTCTCCAAAAATAAAATATTTAGGTGGCGACTCTGTATCTGGCAAAGCAGTCCAATTTTAGCATTATTTGATTTAAAATCAATTTTTCAAAAAGGTTTGTCGGATTTGGACTCTTTGGTGATTATCAGTTTCACATTGCACTTGTAAGACTAGATTCAGAACCGCGGGAGTCCGAACTGTGAGGCCTTTTCTTTCAAACCTTTCCAAAAGGCGGGGCACGAGAAAAAGCTGAGCCCATAGCTGCCGCTGTCTGCACGTGCGCGCGCGTAGTGGTTTAAGCCAAAGGCCACTTTGTCCATAACTCCTCCCTTCTACAAACTTGGGGTGTCCCTTGGCGCCCAACCCAAGTATTCCCACCTAGGGCTTATATACCCACATAAGTTCACTTAAAGTTTCAATGTGGGATAACCCATTTCAAGAAAATCCATATTTTACTCTTTAATAGTTCATTCCACGAATTCAAAAACGATGTCAAGTTCCCATTCACTCATAAATGGTTTTGACGAACCGTTTGCACCGTGTGACTTGCCATGTGGCAAGGAACACGTCACTTCTTTGGACCCACCCCAAAAGACGTGTGAGACCCACTCAAATTTGGGCTCAAAGTTGGCCCATAATAAGCTTATAAAACCATAAATTCCAACATGTGATGTACCTGACCAATAAGGTTGTACAAAAAGAGGTAAATTGAGTTGACTCTACTCATCATGTGACTAATGATAGGTCTTATTCGTCTGAGGATATACCATGTCAACTTGTCGTACGAACTTTGTAATACTACCTTAAGACACAAAGATATGTTTCAAGCATGACCATAAATATTGTCCTCAAACTTATTTAGGTGTCGTTTGGGAAATGGGTTGCCTTTTTGACTTTTTTGGTTATTTTAACCTGAGCTAAAAAGCTTAGTTTGGGAAGGGTTATTTGGCTTTTTTTATGAGAGAAGAGTGTAATGATTATGGGTTGGATGTGATATTTTATTTTTTTGTGGTTAAAATAGCTTATTTTTGTCTTTTGTGACTAAAATAGCTAAAAAAACTTGGTTTAGCTCTTCCCAAAGGGTCTATATATTTTTTTTGTATCAATAGATTTTTAACTATTAAATTATATGAAAAGTTCAAATTACGTGAATCTCGAGAAATTATTATTGGAAAGGATGATAAAGAATCTCGTGACTTTGGGTTTTAATGTTTTAAGCCAAACTTTACAAACCTGTGTATTAAGGATTTTTGTTTCTAGGCTAATATAGAATTGCATGGCTGCATTCAACATTTGTAATGTGCAGTTAGTCCCAAAGCTCACGCGTTCTATGCCGTGTGATGATTCACATCGTGTATTTAATTATTCAAAATCATTTGCTGAGTGGATACGAAATTGACACCAAAAGAAGCTTCGAAAAAGTGATAGTTTGATGAAATTAAATTGAATTTATTTGTTTCTTTTCTATTAAATATTTTTCAATCTTCGTGTGATTATTCTAATCCCATGAGATTAATCAAGATACCTACTTCCCAACAAATATTTCATGTGTTTGGATTTGGATTTTTAAAAATAGATTTTGAATATTTTAATTTTTTTATATTTTATTGTTTTTCATAAATGACAGTAGGGCTACATGACCTTCACAAAGTCTCCTTTGACAGTATTTGTCTCCTACTAAGGTCACCACCCTAAAAAAATCAAGATTAATTGGCTCTTTATTCAAAGACTACAAATTACAAATTTTTTGCTTGTGTCGTGATTTGAACAGAGCTTAACTGCCACATATATATATATGTTTTTAGCTTTTTACGAGTTCAAATTTTTAATTCTTTTGAAACCTTAGAATTGAATTGGCAAAAAAATCATATAAAAACGTAAAAATAATGTAATAATAATCTATTGTGTCAAATTGAGGGAAAATTGTTTGGTGTGGTGCCTCCAACTAAAGGGGAGTCAAATTTGGGGAAATTGATTCAAAGGCCATTGATTGGTGAGATATACAAGTCTATAAATAAGCTTTTGTTACAAAATAGCTCTAATCTCATTTACCAAATCCCAACTTCGTAGTGAGATTAGGGGTGTAACTTGGGCGGGCTCAAGTCGAGTAATCCGAATTCAATTCGAATTTTTTTAGGGCTTAGACAATATATTTTTAAATTCGTTATGGGTTTGGACAAAAATTCAAAAGTCCGAATTAAATTTGGATGGACTTGAGCAATGACATCAAATAACCCGAGCAACTCGAACCCCGAATTATACATATATAGATATATAAAAATATTAAATATATATAAAAATTATTAGTCATTACATGATATTAAAGTAATTTGGATTATTAAATCATATTGAATGTATATTATATATACAAATAACGTAAAATCTTACTCTTTGTTTTTTAATTTTTACTCATAAATTGTAAAGATTACTATAGTGACATCTCTCTTACATTATATAAATTATTTATTTTGATGGTATTAATGATTTTCTACATATAAAAAAAATGTAAATCGAGTCAAATTTTAATAATTTAATAATGTAGCTGCAAAAAAAAAAAAATACAATTTGGGCAATTTGAGTAACTCGGTCAATTCGAGTTTAACTCGGGTCGGGCTTGAATAGAAAATCTCAGGTTACAATTCAGGCTTGGGCGAGTTTAGGTAGATCTCAACACAACTTGAGTTGGGCTTGGATAATCTCTCAACCCGACCGAATCCGCCCGAGTTACACCCTTAAGTGATACCATGGCCTGGAAGATGATGTGCTATTTTATTTGGTGTGATATCGAGTCAATTCTCATCATTACGAAATGCAAGTTCTTCCTCGATTCTTATCCTACAAATTGTAAAAGTAATTTTAAAAAATACCTCTACCATTCAATTGACTTACTTTGATATAAAAAGAGCGTAAGGCTAATAATAATTGAATGATCAGCGTGATGGTGGAAATTAGAGAATATGAAGTCCGCATTAGGGTTGATAATCCCTTGTAAATGATGGGTGCCCTAAGGCATTCCTCCTGAGTGACTTTATTACTGGCTATTTCAAGGCCTTTATAGACTTGCAATTGTTAGAATTTAAACAACCTTGTCTAGTGAAAAGGCGATCGCCTAGAATTTTTTTAAATAAAAAAATATGATTAAAAGTAGATTCAATGTAGAAAAATGAAGTTGATCAATAAAGAAATGCAAGCTATCAAAATTCATCTAATATGTTCATACACGAAAAGATAGATATGTATAGAAAACCTATAAGAGGTTGCAAGCACATGTAACCCCTTTATAGGTTTTTTGAGTATCATTTCATTACTCGGGATAAGGATGAGGTTGTGGTGGTGATGGGAACTACTAGAATAGTAAAATCAACACTTTCCATCGACTTAACCACCAGATTTTAGGCGGAGATTGTAAACTCTGACAACATGCAAATTTATAGAGGCCTTAATATAGTCACTGACAAGGTAACTCAATAAGAGTTCTCAATAGTTATCTTTTAGTACGGCTTATAGACTCTAAGGTAGACTTCACAACCGCTGATATCTGACATCAGACGTCTATGCTGTTAAATCTGTAATGAGAGGTGACTCCTTCCGATGGTTGTCGAAGGATCCAATTAGTACATAAAGGTTATAATGAATGATGACTTCAAATACTAATCACGACATAAATGTTGATTCTTTTGGTGAGTCTCGCGTAAACGACATTATTATGCAATTATTATTATGATACGTCTGGTGTGAATGATGATATTATGCTATTATTATTACAGTAAATCCCGTGTGAATGACATTATTATGAAATCATTATTATGATAGATAATGCTATAAATAAAATATGATAAACAATAATATTGTTGGGTACCATATTTTTGTATCATATTGTGGGGATATATTTTCTGAGTACCAACACGTGGCATGATGACGCCGACGTGTCAGCCGAGGTGCCACGTGTCGTGGTAGTTACGACGAGGTGATCTCGGAGTTGCTGAGGTTATCTCCGAAGATATCGGAATCCGAGATAAGTGGATAGGGACAAGAGTCCTAGATTGAGAGAAGACTTCAGTTTGGATTAAGATGAAACTCTTAGAGAGTTTATCCTAATCCCACTGGGAGTCCCAGATTAGCAGTAATCCTAAGTCCATTAGGGCCAGGCTCCTATTGGGACTAGGATTGTATTGGCTATAAAAGAGAGGCACCCCCATGGGTCTAAGGTATGTTTTTATACTCAAGTTTGTGAGTTGAATACTTGATTATCTTTGAGAGATATACTGACTTGATCGTCGGAGTGCCCCCGGGTGGAAGAACCACCGCCGGAGCCTTTTCTTTCTGTGCAGGACAGCAGGGTGCCATCTATTCTGCCTGTGTTCTACAGCTGAATCACTAAGGAGGGCAGTGTGATCAGAAAATCACTCACACAATTTGGCGCCGTCTGTGGGAAACGAAGACGAATAGATGGCCAGTAACGCACAACAAGAAAAGGTTGGGGACGACGCTCCCGCAGGGAGTGGCAGACCTATCGACCTTGACATTGAAGGAGACAACCACAACGAAGAAACCCGTGACCAGGGTCACGGAGGAAAAAACGTCGGCCAGGAGGGCGACACTTCAAAGAAGACAGATCAGGACAGATACTACAACGAAGATAACCTCCAGGTATGGAGGGATAGGTGCCTACGGAGGGATGAGGAAGTAAAAGAATTGGCAGACAAGTTGGCAGACCTGCAGTCGGTCGTCAACTTTATGATGCAAAACAATGTCATGCAGCCACCATACCCACTGCAGGACACGCCAATTCCAGCAGTCAATACCCAGAAGGGAGGAAGGAAAATAATTCCCGAAGCACCTCAGCACACCAGGAGCGCAAGGCACTCCCACCCGCCTTCCAGGGAAATCGGACGAGAAGAGCCGAGACAAGAGAAATCCCAGAGGACATATCACACGAAGGACCCAGAGCCCAGAGAACATCGGCATGTTCAAAGGCAGGCACTCTGCTTTGACACAACCCATGGGGAAAGATCAAAGCGGGCCCACCACGAGGCCGAGAGTAGTGTGCCAAAAAGACTGAAGTCAAAAGATAGCCGAGCTCCAGGGAGGAGTAAAGAAGACTTGAGAAACTACCTCAAGAGGAAGGAACAGAATGCTGAAGCCGAGGTTAATTCACCTGACAAGCCGAGGACACCGTTCTCGGTAGAACTGGACAAATTTGAGGCACCAAAAAGATTCAGTATGCCGAGGTTTCAAATATACGATGGTAAGTCAGACCCTAACTTCCACGTTGGCTTATTCTTAAATTCAATGGCATTATACAGTGGAAACGAGCCGTTGCTCTGCAAAGTGTTCCCCTCATCCTTTGGGGAGATTGCATCAGATTGGTTCCACAAACTGCCAAAGGGAAGCGTGAAGACTTGGGAAGGCCTGGCCGAGATGTTTGTGGCCAGGTTCGTGACAAACAAGTTGCAACCATTAAGGGTAGACGCACTGATGGCACTGAAGATCAGCAAGGGTGAAGGCCTTAGGGCCTATGCAAAAAGATACAACGAGGTGTTCAATTGAATACCCGAATGCAACCAGGAAGTGGCAGTCGTGTCTTTCAAGAACGGCCTGAAAGATGATTGTTCACTGCGGAAATCTTTGGCAAAGACATTGCCAAAGAGCATGGAAGAGCTCATGGCGAGAATCGAGAAATATGCCAGAGCCGAGGAAGATACATCGGGAAATAAGGAGGTAAAACAGGAAAAAGGGAACGGCTCGCCAAAGCGAGGCCGAGGTAACAACGGATTCAGCAAATCAGAGACAGAATTAAGGGGTAAGCAAGCAGTGACAACTGTATTCCGAATTCCCATCCACAAAGTCCTAGATCAAATCCGAAATCAGCCCTATTTCAGGGCACCGGCAAAGGCCCCAGGAGAATACATGGGAAGGAACATGGGTAGGCGTTGTGCCTACCACAATGAAGAGGGGCACCCAACTCAGGGTTGCAGAGCCCTAAGAGCACACTTGGAGGACTTAGTAAGACAAGGCCATCTGAGGGACCTTGTCGATGAAGCCAGGACAAGAGAAGAACAGGCAAGATTGCCTCAAGCACCAGCGGCCCCGCCTCCCCCAGCGCAGCAACCTCAGGCAGGGGGACCACGGGTGGTCAATGTGATCCACTCAAGGGTCAACGAGAACGAAGTCAGAGGAGAAACCCAGAGGGTAAGACACCTACAGCACGTAAACCAGGTCGGACAGAAAAGACCTCGGTCTGAAGAGTGCCAAGGACCGATGATAGCTTTCACCGAAGCCGACCTAGAGATGGTCCAGCATCCGCATAATGATGCCTTGGTAGTATCCCTCCAGGTTGGGGAATGCCAAGTGAAACGCATCCTGATAGACCAAGGCAGCTCTTGTGACATCATGTATGTTAGATGTTACAAGGAGCTAGGCCTTCACCCAGATGACATGGAAGGATCCAATGGCCCGATGGTCGGCTTCAATGGAACGCCGACATGGCCACTAGGTGCAACAAACTTGGAAGTACAAGCCGGCACAAAGAAAATCAAGACAGAATTCATTGTGATTGACACCCCTTCCCATACAACATCATCTTGGGAAGGCCATGGTTGCATGCAATGGGGGCAGTTCCCTCAACGTTGCATCAACTATTGCGGTTCCCAACAGAACATGGGATTGAAGAAATCAGAGGAGATCAACTGCAGGCAAAAAATTGCTCCATGGCAGCAATGAAAACAACCTGCAACATACAAGAACCAGGGAAGGCAGAGATTGAAGATGAGGACATGGAGGTCCTAGATGATGTCGGCAAGGAGCCAGCCGAGAAGAGTGAGGAAACACTGAAGAAAATCCTCGTCCAGGAGGGCGATGAAGAGCGCTTCTTTCTTCTCGGCTCAGGCTTAGCCGAAGAAGAAGAAAGAGAACTGGAAGCTTTTTTGAGGACAAACATAGAAGTGTTCGCCTGGACACCCTATGAAATGCCTGGCATTGACCCCGAGGTCACATGTCACAAGCTGAACGTCGACAGGTCGGCCAAACCTGTAATACAACGAGCTAGAAGACCGACGTTGATGCACGTCGAAGCAGTGGAGGAAGAAGTAGACAGACTACTGGAAGCCAAGGCCATTAGAGAAGTCAATTATCCGACGTGGCTATCGAACACTGTGGTGGTAAAGAAGAAAAACGGTAAATGGAGGGTCTGCGTAGATTTTACAAGCCTGAACAAAGCCTGTCCCAAAGACAGCTTTCCTTTGCCTAAGATTGACCAATTGGTAGACGCCACATCTGGACATGGAAGGATGAGCTTCCTGGACGCTTATAGGGGATACCACCAGATAGCCATGTACCCCCCAGACGAGGAGAAAACAGCGTTCATCACCCCAAAAGGCCTGTACTGTTACAGAGTAATGCCCTTTGGGCTGAAAAACGCAGGAGCAACTTACCAAAGGCTGGTAACCAAGATGTTCAGACACTTGATTGGCCAAACAGTAGAAGTCTACATCGATGACATGGTCGTAAAGACCAAGGAGCCTAAGGGTCATCTTGCCGACCTAAAACAGGTATTTGAAATTCTCAAAACTATCGACTCCGACTCAACGCATCAAAGTGCGCGTTTGGAGTTGGGTCTGGTAAGTTTCTGGGGTACCTGGTAACAAGAAGGGCATAGAGGCCAGCCCAGATCAGATCAAGGCCATTTTAGACCTACAGAGCCCAACATCGGCAAAACAGGTACAAATGCTTACTGGAAGGGCCGCAGCCCTAAACAGGTTCATAAGCCGAAGCTCAGACAAATGTAAACCCTTCTTCAACCTGGTAAAAAAGAACACAGACTTCCTTTGGACTGAGGAATGTGAGGCCGCTTTGGCCGACCTAAAGAAATATCTAACCACGGCTCCAGTCCTCTCAACACCTAAACCTGGGAAGGAGTTGTTTTTGTACTTAGCCGTGTCAGAACACGCAGTAAGTGCAGTGCTAATCCGAGAAGAACAAGGAGAACAGAAGGCTGTCTATTATATAAGTAAAACCTTGGCCAACGCTGAAACAAGGTATCTACCACTGGAGAAATTAATGCTGGCCTTGGTAATGGCCTCAAAGAAATTGAACCATTACTTTCAGGCGCACAAGATTGTGGTGCTAACGGAACACCCACTAAAGTCCTTGTTGCAACAAGGAGACTTAACAGGGAGAATTGCAAGGTGGGCAGTGGCCTTGGGCCAGTATAACCTTGAGTTCAGGCCCAGAACAGCAATTAAGGGCCAAGTTTTGGCCGACTTCGTGGCAGAATTTACGCCTGAATCCATCGAACATCGGGCTCCGTTGAGCCAAGATGAACGAGGTTCCAGCAAGCAAGGAGAATCCCAGCCAAAGGCAAAACAGCAAAGGAAGGAAAAACTCAGACCCTGCAGCATCTACATCGGGGACTCCTTCAGACTATTTGTCGATGGAAGTTCAAACCGACAGGGAGCGAGGGCAGGAGTGCTGCTGATATCTCCAGATGGAGAAATAATAGAACAGTCCATCCGTTTGGGGTTCAAGGCCTCAAACAATGAAGCAGAATACGAAGCGTTAATTGCAGGGCTAAAACTGGCAGCAGCAGCCGAAGCAGATGAGGTAATAGTTTTTTGTGATTCACAGCTAATTGTTAACCAGTCAACAGGAGATTTGCAGCCAGAGACGGGAGGATGTCGGCATATGCAAAAGAGGTCATCAGATTGGCAGCCTTTTTTCAGAACTACCGACTACTCCAAGTAAGTCGAGATGATAATAACCACGCCGACGCGTTGGCCAACCTGGCAAGTTCAATGCAGACTGGAAAAACAAGGACAATTATGATTGACTACATGTCGGGCCCGAGCATAGAACCACAGAACACAGAGCAAGAAGCAATGTGTGTGGACATGGGGCCAAGCTGGATGGATGCAATTGTTGCATTCCTGAAAGAAGGAAAACTGCCAGAAGACCGCAAGGAGGCACACAAAGTCAGATTGAAGTCGGCAAGATTCAGCCTAACTGCGGACGGACATCTCTACAGAAGATCCTTCACTGGACCCCTTTTAAGGTGCGTACACCCTTTGCAGGTTGAAGATTTTTTATATGAAATTCATGAAGGAATTTGTGGAAGCCACGCTGGGGGCAGATCACTAGCTCACAGGGCCATTACCCAGGGTATTGGTGGCCCTACATGCAAAAGGATGCAGAAGCATACGTGAAGAAGTGCGAACAATGCCAAAGGTTTGCACCTTTGATTCATCAGCCAGCTGCTGACCTAAATCCAGTATCCAGCCCTTGGCCGTTTGCCCAGTGGGGCATGGATCTGGTTGGACAACTTCCCCAAGCAACTGGGCAGAAAAATACTTGCTGGTAGCAACAGATTACTTCACAAAGTGGATAGAGGCAGAACCTCTTGCCAAAATCCGAGATGTGGACGTCAAGAATTTCATATGGAAAAAATCATCACCAGATTTGGCATTCCCAGAGCCATAGTTGCCGACAACGGAACGCAGTTTGACAGCAAACTCATCAAGAACTTTTGCGCGAAATTCAAGATCAAGAATTACTTTTCAACACCAAGTTTTCCCCAAAGCAATGGGCAAGCAGAGGCCTCCAACAAAGTAATTTTGGATGGAATAAAGAAGAGGCTGCAGGCAGCAAAAGGAAAGTGGGTAGACGAATTACCCAACGTACTTTGGGCATATCGGACTACCCCGAGAAGATCAACAGGGGAATCCCCCTTTGCCATGGCTTATGGCACAGAAGTAGTAATTCCACTGGAAGTTGGCATCCCAGGGATCCGAACCTAGGGAGTTGAGAATAGGACTAACGATATACTTCTAGCCCGAGATCTGGATCTTTTGGAAGAACGAAGAGAGAAGGCTGCAATTCAGCTTGCAGTATACTAGCAACAGCTTGCCAGAGCTTATAACAAGAAGGTCAATCCAAGAGATTTTCAAGTCGGTGACTTAGTCCTAAGAAAAGTCGTCGGCAACAAGAAAGACCCCAGAGAGGGCAAGCTTGGCCCAAACTGGGAAGGACCTTACAGAATTACTTCGGTATTAGGCAATGGAGCTTACCGGCTTGAAGATAATGAAGGCAAAGCATTGCCAAGACCATGGAACACTTGTAATTTGAAATTTTTCTATCATTAGATGTGCATTATATTTTTGGCCGATGTCATCAATAAAATATTTTCAGATTTCTTCAAACACATATGATTGCTACATAATGTTGTTTCTGAGAGACATAAATAATGAGAACCCAAGTGGAACTCAGGTTCACATTGGGGGCAGAGAAGAGACAAAGACGCTTAACACTTATTGAAATTTGTAGCAATTTACAAGTTGAAGTTAAGCTGAGATGGTTTCTTATCTTCACTTGTTGAAATTTGTAGCAATTTACAAGTTGAAGTTAAGCTGAGATGGTTCCTTATCTTCACTTGTTGAAATTTGTAGCAATTTACAAGTTAAAGTTAAGCTGAGATGGTTCCTTATCTTCGCTTGTTGAAATTTGTAGCAATTTACAAGTTGAAATTAAGCCGAGATTACTGTTCCTCTTCGCTTGTTGAAATTTGTAACAATTTATAAGTCGAAGTTAAGCCGAGGTTATTACTTGAACAATTGTAACACTCTACAGGTTGGTTAAACCAAAGAGGATGCTTAACACTTGTTGAAATTTGTAGCAATTTACAAAACGATGTTAAGCCGACATATGATCATCTGTTGAAATTTGTAGCAATTTACAGGTTGAGGTAAAAGCTAAGTATTTTGTTTAAATACTTGTTGAAATTTGTAGCAATTTACAACTAGATCATTATTTAGCACTTGTTATAACTTGAGAAAAGTTTACTGAATATGTTAATCCTGGTTGAAACTTGTAGCAATTTACAAGTGGGGTAGACTGAGATCACTGTTTAAACACTTGTTGAAATTTATGAAAAGCTTGCAGGTCAGTATCTTGCGGAAGTAAAGTTTGTAGTTGTTATACCCGAGGTATGTGACCCCGAGATGATTGCACAAAGAAGAAAGAAGTATAAACAGTATGTGCAAAGTATTCTAAGTATAGAGTCATACAGAAGCAATCAGAAAAAGTACAAAAATATAAGCATTTAAAAAGTTGTATTGAGCATTCAACAGGGAACGGAGGCACATCGGCCATAAGAGGAAGCTTACATTGTTCAGAAAAACAAAACAAAGTATGAAAAGACAAGGAAATAAAGACATTTCAATCAGGATTCTTCAGCATTAACAGCTGGAAGGGCTGGGACCTCCGAAGATTCTGGTGGAACCTCGTCGGCAACCTTTTCTGCCTCAATCTCGGCGTCAATCTCTGCAAGCGTTTCATCAAGACTTTTTTCAGCTGGAGGAACGTCGGATGATGCTTGTTCAGGAATAGCATCCTTAACAACCTCCTCATCTTCCTCATGAGTCAGGTCTAGGACTTGATCATCCTGAGGAGGAGATTTGGTCTCATTGGCACCCTTGGGCTTCCTTACTAAAGCATCATCATCATCCTTATCCTCAACCTCGGGTTCAGACTCCGATTCGTCGTCGGCTTCAGTTGAAGGAGGAGGTGGAGGAAATGGAAGAGGGATAGCATTAGCATTGCGGAATGGAGAATCAGCAGGAAGATCAAGTCTTTTTATCAGGGACATCCAACCAAGGGAGAAGCCCATGTTGCATGCCTGCCTGACTTGAAGCTTGTAGTCCTCAGTAACGTCGGCCACGCCCTGGGCATAAGCCTTTTCATCAGTTTCTTTGATTTCAGCTTCTTTAGTTGCCAAGGCTTGCTGAAGCTCTTTCTCGGCCTGGGCCGCTTTTTCTTCGGCTTCTTTTTTCTACGCTTCAGCTGTGAAGACCCGACCCAACTTTTCGCCTTTTGTTTGACACCGACAATGAACAGAGGTCACATCTCATATTTAATAAGTTTCTCAATGCCATTTTACTAACTAGGATCTATACTTTGCCATCCGGCGCGGACCTATAACAGAACAATAATTGATAATCCTCTTTGAGTGTGTCAAAAATGAAACTCCTAAAGATGTATATTTTTTTAGGCGAAACGGATCACACCATCGAACTCAGAATGTCAAAATTAGTTAACAGTGATTAAATAGGATTTGTAATGAACCGATTTTCGGACAGCCCGGATGTCCGCGCACTGCGTTTTATCCGAGTAGTGCAATTTGTGGTGGAAAATCAGCCACCATGGCTGGAATTTTTCGTGAGATGGAATATGCATCCACCTCACTCCCTTTTTTACCACAACATTCACCTTTCAATCCTAGCCTTAGGTTTTCTCCAAGATTTAATCCTAGCCATTGAACCTACCTACCCACTTTCTTCCTATATATATCCTATATGTGTAAAAACTACATCTTCTTGCTGAAATTCTGTGGGTTTAAGAAAGAAAAATCAAACACTTCCATAATTGTTCATCAAGCTTCAAGTCTAGGTAACTCCCTCTCTATGTCTACTTCAATTCTATGAGTTAAAGCCTTCATTTCTTTCCTTTGATTTCATGTTGCAATGAACCATGAATTTAAGCCTTAAAATATAGTTTTAGACTTATTTCCTTCCATTGATATCATGTTGAAATGAGCCATGAGGCTAGAGCTCAAACTAAGGATTTTGACCAGCAAACAGTTTTTTTTTCCTGAACAGACAGTTTACTTTGAAAATTTGTCAAAAAATATTGAGGCCACTTTAACGGTTGATTTTTGGACGAGAGTTAAAATAAAGCGTTATCTTTTCAACCCAATTTGTTTCAACTCCATCCAACGGCTAGATTGTTGTAGAAATGATATTTTAGAAATTGCAACGGATCTGAACCAGTTTTGTTTTACTGCCTTTTTACCCTGTTTCTGGGCATTTTTGGGAGGCGAGTCCTTCATGAAAAAGTTTCATAACATCTTGATTGATAACCCTGTAAAATTTCGGAATTTTTTTAAGTGTTTTGATTTGGATTTTAGCCTCTGATCTGGAGTGCTGCAAACTAAGAAGTTCTGGACCCTAGGAGGAGGACCCCTTTTAAGTTGTACACTTTGGGTACTTTGGGATTATGGTTTTGAATATTTATTTCATGCTTAGAATTGGTTCCTAGACCTACAATAATGTAGTTTTTCATACGTTGTGTTTAGATCTCGGTTCCAGTCGACTTTACCAAACTTCGTGTACTTTTAGGTGAGTTCATACTTACACTCTTTACATGTATTTGAATATAATGACATGCTTTGATCCATGAATTATTTAGGAGCATGAGATTGCACTGATTTATGAATAACTAGCAAGTATGCCTATGATTGGAAAAGCACCTTGAATATATTTTGAAAATCATGTTATGTTTTAGAAAACGTGAGCTAACGGGATAAGCTGACTCACATGTATTGCTTGTATACATATTATTTTTGAGAAGCCATGGTTAAGACATTGTTATAAAACTCTTGCAAATGTAATAACGTACATTCGAACGGAACATCCCGGACGTTGGGGGAAATTAAAGATACCAACGGGTGAGGCGTTATAAGGGTGGTTGTTGGGACGCGGCCATCGTCCCTTGGCATGATCATGACCATTTGATATTAGTATGGGTAGCTCCCTACTTCTCTGGCAACATATCCAGTCGAATGGACATATGTACGTATATTTTGATATCTATATAAGAGCATTTATTTTGCCTTTCCAGCCATTGGGCTTTGAAAACTTGAAATATTATGTTTGAACCATGGCAAACTTGTAAATTGTGTAAGTATGTTCTCACAAGCTTTATAGCTCATGGGTGTGTTGCTAACCCATTTCAGGTAAGGAGAATGCTTAGAGGATAACCAAAGGCCTTTTTGTGATGTCTCGTGGCCTGGGATGGATTCTGGACCTTTAGTTTTATATAAGTCATGTATTACCTCTTTTGTTGGCATAGGGCCAAGTTATTGTGTAACTTAACTTTTCTTTATGACTTGTATGACTAATATAGCAGTGCTCTAGTGAAATGAACTCACCAAGTATTTGCGATGATTTATTTATTTGTTCTCTAAACTGGATAGTAGATAGTAGTAGGCCTAGGGTGCGAATCGAGGCGCTGGCCGGTCGCGATTCCGATAAGCCTCTAGTTCGGGTCGTGACAAACTTGGTATCAGAGCTGTGGGTTTAGAGAACCTTAAATCCATAGAGCATTAAGACACTTGCACTACGACACTCAATGCATGCCAGTAACCTGTTTGGGGTAGATACCTTAAGAAACCTGACTACAGCCTTAAGTTACTGTAGTTTTCCTTATTACCCATATTTTTGCCTTTGGTCCGGTACTTACAAGATTTACGTCTTGTGTGTACTGCAGGACATGGAGCCTATCCTTCGCTATGACGAGTTTGGAGGGTATCGATTGAGCGAGGCTCAGCAGGGCCATTGGGGAGTCGAACCGCGAGACCTAGCTCGTTACCACCAGGAAGTCCTCCGTGAAGCACGTCGACGCTTTTATAACCAAATCGCTTTCATTAGCCAAGAGGAAGTTCTTTTCACTCCAGAGATGAGGAGGGCGATAGTTATTTACCGTGTTCGTATCCACATGCAAATTTGGCAAGAAGTGCTCGCGTTTAGTAATGACCCAGTGATCTTCAGAGAAGAAGTTGACCACGTGGAAGCTAATGGAGATGGAGGAGATCAAATAGTACCAGAAGTGGCACCTGTGGTCCCCATAGGTCATGAACCCGAGGATCCTGCCGAAGATGGAATGGATGATGACATAGAAGAAGATCCTGAAGAAGAACCTGAGGAAGAACCTGAGTTCAACCCCAACGAACCTGAGGTTTATGACGTTGAGTCTCGCGATGAGTCGGATGGATCTGACGACTAGTTAGTCTTGATGGGGGGGGAATATAGACTGGGCAACTATACTTGTATTTTGTATGTAATAGGGGCCTTGATGCAACATGTTCAGTCTAGATTAGTTTTGATGCCCTTTTGGGATGTTGGCAAACTAGTTTTGGGCTTTGTGGCGCTTAAGTGTTTTTGGTAACTGCGTCATTCTAACATAATATCATATTTTGTAACCACCATGTAAAGCTGACCATGTGTACATCAACTCATGGATATATGTATATATATATATATAAATGGATGCATAGTTATGATGACTCTCTTTTGTTATACGTTTCTTGTTTCTAGCTTCCTTAGTATTCACACGTTGAAATTTAGGATGAACACTCGAGGGAACCCTGCGAGGACTCTTGGAGCTGGCGACTCAAGCCGTCTCGATCGGTTAGAAAGAATGATGGACCAATTCTTCACGGCAGCCCAAGCTGAAAGGCAACAACCACCACCTCCACAGAACCCACCTCCAGTAATTCCACCACCACCTCAAGTACAGCAACAACCGACTAACAATGCCCAGGGCCCACAGTTGGGGAATGTAGCACAACCTCAACGGGAAGATCTCAACTTGAAGGAATTCTTGAAGCTGAAACCTCCAACCTTTCCGGGAGGAATAGACGCTGAAAGGGCCGATGCTTGGGTCGCAGAGCTGAGAAAGATATTTAAAGTTATGCATTGTACAGAAACCCAGAAGGTCGGACTAGCCACGTATTTACTGCAAGGAGAAGCTCAGCAATGGTGGGAGATGAAGGAAGAGACCAAGCCGACAATGATTTGGGACCGATTTCTGGTCGTCTTTCGAGAGAAATACATACCACAGTCCATCCAGGATGCAAAGTGTGCGGAGTTTTATCGACTAAAACAGTGGGGACAGATGTCGGTGACTGAATACGAAGCAGAATTCACCAGGCTATCACAGTACGGGAAACACCTGATTAGCACAGAAAATCTAAAAGCTCGAAGGTTCGAAGAGGGACTCCTCCCTGACATTCGCGATGTCATACTGCCAATGCAATTGGTTACATACGCTGACATAGTGGACCGTGCCATGATCATGGAGAGGAATGTCAACAGCAGGAAGAAGTTCACTGAGAAGAAGAAGCGTCGTTTTGACAACTTCGATGGGAAGAAGTTAAGTGATTTTCCACCCAAAAAACAAAATACGGGACCATCCAATGTTGGGAGGCAGAATAACAATCAGGGCAACAAGGTGCCTAAGTGTAACACTTGCGGTAGTTTCCACTCAGGAGAATGTCGTAAAGCTGCTGGAACTTGCTTTAATTGCGGCGAGGGGGGGCACATGAAAAGGAATTGTCCTAAATTGGTGCGAACTGGAGCGAATGCGGTACCACTAGGGAGAAACATGGTGCAGGCAACTGGGACAGAACCTAAATTAGTGAACAATCAACGACAAGGCAGAGCTTTTGCCTTAATACCAGGTGATGCGCAGAACACAAAAATGGTAGTTGCAGGTAACTTATTTATCTGTTCATTATCGGCTTATGCTCTTATAGATTCCGGATCAACACATTCATTCATGGCATCACATTTTGCCATGAGACTACCTAAGAAACCCGAACCCCTTGGTTATGATTTGATTGTTTCTCAGCCCATGAGTAGCAATATTTGTTGCTCAACTGTATATAGAGATTGTGATGTGTGTTTCGATAATAATCATCTGACGGTCGACTTGATTCCCATAGAGATGGGTCACTTCGATGTTATCCTTGGCATGGTTTGGCTGTCTGACAACAACGCCACTATCGATTGTGCACGTAAGTGTGTTGAGTTTTGAATCCCGGGTCAGGTGGACTTTTGTTTCACGGGGGTTGGCATAGTCCCACCTCCGTATTTAGTATCTGCGGCTAAGGCCCTACGACTTCTGAGGAAGGGTTGTCATGGGTTCTTGTGCAGCATCTCGTCGTCACCAGTAAAAGATACGAAGGTATCTATTATTTCTGTAGTTCGAGAATTTTCGGAAGTCTTTCCGGAAGACTTACCTGGAATGCCAATAGATTGGGAGATTGAGTTTCCTATTGAAGTTGCACCTGGTACGCAACCGATCTCCAAAGCTCCGTATCGGATGGCCCCAGCCGAATTGAAAGAACTGAAAGTTCAATTACAAGAGTTACTTGACAAGGGTTTTATTAGACCGAGCTCGTCCCCATGGGGCGCACCTGTCCTCTTTGTTAAGAAAAAGGATGGAACAATGAGGTTATGTATTGATTACCGGGAACTAAATAAGGTTACAATAAAGAATAAGTACCCACTACCTCGAATCGATGAGTTGTTTGATCAACTGCAAGGCACATGTGTACTTTTAAAGATTGATTTACAGTCGGGGTACCATCAACTGAAGGTGAAACCCGAGGACATAAAGAAGACAGCCTTTCGTACTCGTTACGGTCACTACGAATTTCTTGTGATGCCTTTTGGCGTGACCAATGCACCTGCTGCATGACTCGCTGGCTACTACCGCAAATTCGTGCAAGACTTTTCAAAGATTGCTGTGCCATTGACTGAGCTAACACGAAAAGGCCCACCATTCGTTTGGACTGAAAAACGAGAGCAGAGTTTCCAGGACTTAAAGAAGAGATTGGTTTCGGCACCGATCCTTACCCTTCCTAACGGCGTCGATGGATATGCAATCTACAGTGATGCATCACGACAAGGCTTGGGATGTGTTTTAATGCAACGTGGGAAAGTCATCGCCTACGCTTCACGACAACTGAAGACACACGAAAGGAATTATCCAACTCACGACCTGGAGCTCGCCGCAGTGATTTTTGCCTTGAAAATCTGGAGACACTACTTGTATGGAGTATCATGCGAAATCTACACTGATCATAAAAGCCTAAAGTACATCTTTACCCAAAAGGAGCTTAACTTACGACAACGCCGGTGGTTAGAACTAATCAAAGATTACGATGTCCACATTCAATACCACCCAGGAAAAGCTAACGTGGTAGCAGACGCTCTGAGCAGGAAATTGACGGGAAGGATAAATTGCCTACTCACTACACAACCAACACTTTTACAAGAGATGGATCAAATAGAGTTGGAAGTGATAATTCCAGGATCGATTACTATGTGCAACGCCATAGTTGCTCAACCCGCCATAACTGAAATGATCAGACAAAGACAGAAGGAGGATCCAGAATTGAAGAAAGTTCGAGATGGACTAGAAACAGAACCACATCCAGATTTCACAGTCGCCAATGGAATTCTAAAGTTTCAGGGTAGAGTCTGTGTCCCGGCCATAGAAGAGGTCAAACTCCAGATTTTAAACGACGGCCACAAGTCCAGACTTGCAATTCATCCAGGGATCACCAAGATGTATCAAGACTTGAAGACCGTATACTGGTGGAGGGGAATGAAGAGAGAGATAGCAAAATATGTAAGGAGTTGTTTCCAGTGTCAGCAGATAAAAGCAGAACACCAAAAACCAGCAGGACTACTTCAACCTCTACCTGTAGCTGAATGGAAGTGGGAGCACATCACGATGGACTTCGTATCGGGACTACCACGCACATTGAAAGGGAACAACATGATATGGGTGATCGTCGATCGATTGACAAAGTCAGCTCATTTCCTACCGGTTAAAAAGACGTTCTCAATCGACCGTTATGCCCACATCTACCTCGCAGAGATAGTTAGACTACATGGAGTACCTGTGTCTATTGTGTCCGACCGAGACCCGAGATTTGTGTCAGATTTCTGGAGTAGCTTTCAACGAGCCATGGGAACAAAGTTGAACCTCAGTACAGCCTTTCATCCGCAGACCGATGGACAATCTGAGCGGACCATTCAGACGCTAGAAGACTTGCTTAGAGCCTGCGTGATGGATTTTCGAGGCAGTTGGGAAGAGTACATTCCTTTAGTAGAATTCGCCTACAATAATAGTTACCAGACGAGTATCGGGATGGCACCTTATGAAGCTTTATATGGAAGGAAATGTAGATCGCCAGTATGTTGGACTGAGGTCGGGGAGAAACAGATCATGGAGGAAGAAATCGGACCAAACATCATTGAGGAAACAACGGAGAAGATCAAGCTCATCCAGGACCGCCTGAAGGTAGCTCAAGATAGACAGAAAAGTTATGCGGATAGCGGAAGGAGGAATGTTGATCTCAATGTAGGAGACTCAGCATTTGTGAAGATTTCACCTCTGAAAGGGGTCGTTCGATTTGGAAAGCGAGGGAAGTTAAATCCAAGGTTCGTGGGACCTTTTAGAATCACTGAGCGTGTCGAACCTGTAGCATATCGACTCGCATTAACACCGGAGCTCGCCGGAGTTCATGACGTCTTTCATATCTCGATGCTAAAACCTTATGTGCCAGACTCATCACATGTTCGAGTGCCTGAGTCAGCTGAAGTGCAACCGAATCTGACTTACATTGTAAAGCCCATTCGTATCATGGACAGAAGGGTGAAGCAATTGCGAAACAAAGTCATACCTCTAGTGAAGGTCTGGTGGGACAATAATGCTAACGGAGAGGCTACTTGGGAAAAAGAGGAGGACCTCCGAACTCTCTACGCGTATCTTTTTGAAGAAGGTAATGTTTTTTTTTTTATATACCACGTTACTGTAATACCTCGGTCAAGTTTGGAGGACCAAACTTCTTAAGGTGGGAAGGATGTGAAGACCCGACCCAACTTTTCGCCTTTTGTTTGACACCGACAATGAACAGAGGTCACATCTCATATTTAATAAGTTTCTCAATGCCATTTTAATAACTGGGATCTATACTTCGCCATCCGGCGCGGACCTATAACAGAACAATAATTGATAATCCTCTTTGAGTGTGTCAAAAACGAAACTCCTAAAGATGTATATTTTTTTAGGCGAAACGGATCACACCATCGAACTCAGAATGTCAAAATTAGTTAACAGTGATTAAATAGGATTTTTAATGAACCGATTTTCGGACAGCCCGTATGTCCGCGCACTGCGTTTTATCCGAGTAGTGCAATTTGTGGTGGAAAATCAGCCACCATGGCTGGAATTTTTCGTGAGATGGAATATGCATCCACCTCACTCCCTTTTTTACCACAACATTCACCTTTCAATCCTAGCCTTAGGTTTTCTCCAAGATTTAATCCTAGCCATTGAACCTACCTACCCACTTTCTTCCTATATATATCCTATATGTGTAAAAACTACATCTTCTTGCTGAAATTCTGTGGGTTTAAGAAAGAAAAATCAAACACTTCCATAATTGTTCATCAAGCTTCAAGTCTAGGTAACTCCCTCTCTATGTCTACTTCAATTCTATGAGTTAAAGCCTTCATTTCTTTCCTTTGATTTCATGTTGCAATGAACCATGAATTTAAGCCTTAAAATATAGTTTTAGACTTATTTCCTTCCATTGATATCATGTTGAAATGAGCCATGAGGCTAGAGCTCAAACTAAGGATTTTGACCAGCAAACAGTTTTTTTTTCCTGAACAGACAGTTTACTTTGAAAATTTGTCAAAAAATATTGAGGCCACTTTAACGGTTGATTTTTGGACGAGAGTTAAAATAAAGCGTTATCTTTTCAACCCAATTTGTTTCAACTCCATCCAACGGCTAGATTGTTGTAGAAATGATGTTTTAGAAATTGCAACGGATCTGAACCAGTTTTGTTTTACAGCCTTTTTACCCTGTTTCTGAGCATTTTTGGGAGGCGAGTCCTTCATGAAAAAGTTTCATAACATCTTGATTGATAACCCTGTAAAATTTCGGAATTTTTTTAAGTGTTTTGATTTGGATTTTAGCCTCTGATCTGGAGTGCTGCAAACTAAGAAGTTCTGGACCCTAGGAGGAGGACCCCTTTTCAGTTGTACTCTTTGGGTACTTTGGGATTATGGTTTTGAATATTTATTTCATGCTTAGAATTGGTTCCTAGACCTACTATAATGTATTTTTTCATACGTTGTGTTTAGATCTCGGTTCCAGTCGACTTTACCAAACTTCGTGTACTTTTAGATGAGTTCATACTTATACTCTTTACATGTATTTGAATATAATGACATGCTTTGATCCATGAATTATTTAGGAGCATGAGATTACGCTGATTTATGAATAACTAGCAAGTATGCCTATGATTAGAAAAGCACCTTGAATACATTTTGAAAATCATGTTATGTTTTAGAAAACGTGAGCTAACGGGATAAGCTGACTCACATGTATTGCTTGTATACATATTATTTTTGAGAAGCCATGGTTAAGACATTGTTATAAAACTCTTGCAAATATAATAACGTACATTCGAACGGAACATCCCGGACGTTGGGGGAAATTAAAGATACCAACGGGTGAGGCGTTATAAGGGTGGTTGTTGGGACGCGGCCATCGTCCCTTGGCATGATCATGACCATTTGATATTAGTATGGGTAGCTCCCTACTTCTCTGGCAACATATCCAGTCGAATGGACATATGTACGTATATTTTGATATCTATATAAGAGCATTTATTTTGCCTTTCCAGCCATTGGGCTTTGAAGACTTGAAATATTATGTTTGAACCATGGCAAACTTATAAATTGAGTAAGTATGTTCTCACAAGCTTTATAGCTCATGGGTGTGTTGCTAACCCATTTCAGGTAAGGAGAATGCTTAGAGGATAACCAAAGGCCTTTTTGTGATGTCTCGTGGCTTGGGATGGATTCTGGACCTTTAGTTTTATATAAGTCATGTATTACCTCTTTTGTTGGCATAGGGCCAAGTTATTGTGTAACTTAACTTTTCTTTATGACTTGTATGACTAATATAGCAGTGCTCTAGTGAAATGAACTCACCAAGTATTTGTGATGATTTATTTATTTGTTCTCTAAACTGGATAGTAGATAGTAGTAGGCCTAGGGTGCGAATCGAGGCGCTGGCCGGTCGCGATTCCGATAAGCCCCTAGTTCAGGTCGTGACATCAGCAACCTTCTTTATAGCTTCAGCAGCATCAGCTTTTTCTTCGGCCAAGGTTTAGGCTTTAGTGGCAGCCTCGGCCTGATCTTCCAATTTCTTCATTTTTGCTTGAAGACCCTTGTTAATTTTTGGAGGGCAGAATACTCCTTCTTCAAGTCAGTTAACTTCTTCCTGGTCTCAAAGGATTGCATGGAGAAGGAATGGGCATGCTGAACAGCCTGAAAGAACACAAAGCAAAAAGTTATTACAGAATTTTACACGTATGAAGAGATGAGAAAAAAACAAGTTACCAAGTGAAGACACTTACTTGCACACAGCGTTGAAGCATGAAAGCGTAATTTTCGTACTCACTCATTTCAGTATTCTTTTCCAGATCACCTGGGAGAAGAAGAGCTGTACTGAGTGCAACGCCGACATTTATGTCGTCGGCGCTATCACTGGCCAGGACAGGCTTGTTCTCTAAAGTAATTGCAGGCGTCTAGGGGACGTTTGGTACTTTGGACTTTGAAGTCGTTGCGGAGGAGGACCTCGGCCTCTTTGACTTTGAGGACTCTGATGGCTGGGTCTCTGCGTGCCTATTCCCAGCAGAGGGTTGGGATTTGCTGCTTTCAGCCGACTTAGAGATGGGCAGGGCATCCTCAGTCTCAACCTCAGTAGCCTTGGCCTTAGGCTGGGCCTTCTTGGTTCTTCTCGGCTTCGGTAGGGACACAGTTTGAGTGGGAACAGCATCGATGTCGGTTGGGAGGTCGGCTAGGAGATCTTGGGTGACAGGCTTTGGGCGAACCATTTCGGCAATCTTGACAAGTCTGCGCCGGCGTTTTCGTTCGGGTATTGGTATCAAGTATGGGGCCGAAGTTGATGGCAGATCAACTGGGTCAGATGTTGACTCCTGATCTGTTCGAGATGTAGATGCAGTTTGGGTCGTGACAGTAGGTGGAGAGAGGCTCTTTTTCTTCTTCTTTGGAACGTCGGGCAAAATGGACTTATATGTTGGGATGAAATTTAACAACAAAGGTGATTTCCTTTTGTGAACAGGCAAATCCAGGAGTTTTTTCAAGTCTTTGCTGGGAAAGTAAGATTGGCGAAAGTTTTTCGGTGGCTTGCGAACGTCTGCAAGAAGAAAACTGACGTTAGAAACAGACAAGATATTGAAGACTTAAAAAGAAACAACTAAGTATTAAACACTAGGTTCTTACCCTTGCCCTCTTTAACTGTCCGAGGAAGAGGGTAAAGATGGACATCCTCGTCTGGGGCAAACTCCCAATTTCCAGAGGTAATAAAGTAGTCATCTCCAGCCCCCTTGTTAGAGTCTGGGAGGTCGGCTACGATTTTGAATTCGGTGGACCTTGGCTTGAGGTAATAGACGAAGCCTTTTTCCTTTTGGTTAAGGGCACACATGGTATAACAATATTGGATATCAGCTAGGGTGATCCTAACGTTCTCCTGCCTAACTAAGGCTATGATACCATTAATCACCCGATAGGAGTTGATAGCAAGTTGCATGGGGTTCAACTTATAGTAGTGAAGAATTTCACGAAAAAGGGGATTGAGTGGAAGCCGAAGTCCACATTCAGTAAAAGCGACAATAGGAAAGGGCATCGTATCATCTGTGGGCATGATTGAGTCATCATCCCCAGCCAATCTCAGATGGACGTGAGCAGGGATTTCGAACTCTTCCCTAAAGTATTCAAGTTTGGTAGGGGTATCTGCCTTATGTCTCCACATACCCATGACTTCGGCGTAAAGGAATTTGGTTACAGAGAAAAAAGTTTCTTAAAGGGATATAGGAACCTCGGCAAGAACCTAGGTAAACACTGGTTACGATTGTTTCAGTTTTTCCTATGAATTGGTAGGTTCTACAGACAAATCCCAAACCTAAATCTATGAAAGCAAAGATTGGAGGCTCGAATCTGGGAAAAACACAGAAAACAAGAAACAAGAGCAAATTTTCAGAATCGAGAACGATGGTGGGCTATCAAGAGCATAAAGAATACAAGAAGTAAAGGGCCAAGAATAGGGGCAAAAGTGCAAAAAGTGGTGAAACAGTGCGTATGATTCAAAACATGGGTAAGAGCAAAGTCATGAGTAAAATACATCTAAATATATGATTCACAGGTTGGAAGTTCCAACAAAGCAATAAAGGCAGCAAGTAATGAGGAACATTAATGGAGTTGAAGACAAAAGGAACAAAGGCTTACCAGATAAAATGGAGCCGGTGTGAAGATCGTCGGAGTCAGACGACGGTTGCGGACACAACAGAGTGGCGAAAGCTTCACTAGAATAGAAGAATAAAACCAGTTGCAGAACTTGGAGATTGAGTAATGGCAGATTCGAAGAGAAAGAGCTTTAGAGAGAGAAAAAGCAGGTAAAACGAATGAAAAAGTGAAGAGACAAAGGAGAGAGGCAAGAGTTTTTGTCAAAAAACTTGAAACGGCGGCAAAAATAGGGCATTTATTGCGCCTGGAGCAGCGCATACGTCAGACGGCGCAGACGGATGAAAGACAGTTTTTCAGGCGCGTCACAGGCACGAGCGAATGGGAATACAACGTGCGCAGAAGACGGTTGAGAAGTGATGCATGACAGCTCATGCGCGTAGAAGACATGTCAGCCAAAAATGAATGACCTCGGCTGAAAATTCTTATACCGACATACTGGAAAGAGGATCAATATAGGTTCCATCACCTCAGAATGCTGAGATAATAGAACCTAGGGGGCAGTTGTGGGGATATATTTTCTGAGTACCAACACGTGGCATGATGACGCCGACGTGTCAGCCGAGGTGCCATGTGTCGTGGTAGTTACGACGAGGTAATCTCGGAGTTGCCGAGGTTATCTCCGAAGATATCGGAATCCGAGATAAGTGGATAGGGACAAGAGTCCTAGATTGAGAGAAGACTTCAGTTTGGATTAAGATGAAACTCCTAGAGAGTTTATCCTAATCCCACTGGGAGTCCCAGATTAGCAGTAATCCTAAGTCCATTAGGGCCAGGCTCCTATTGGGACTAGGATTGTATTGACTATAAAAGAGAGGCACCCCCATGGGTCTAAGGTATGTTTTTTGATACTCAAGCTTGTGAGTTGAATACTTGATTATCTTTGAGAGATATACTGACTTGATCGTCGGAGTGCCCCCGGGTGGAAGAACCACCGCCGGAGCCTTCTCTTTCTGTGCAGGATAGCAGGGTGCCATCTATTCTGCCTGTGTTCTACAGCTGAATCACTAAGGAAGGCAGTGTGATCAGAAAATCACTCACACACATATATTGTGTGTAAATTGTTAAAAATTTTACGTTAGTTGCATGTAATCTTTCTTTATTCAAAATTTTAACAGTGAATGTATATCACATTGCAACAAAATTAAAAGTGTAAAATATAATTGTTTAAATTAAACTAAAATAAAATTTCGCTAAAAAAGGATCGGTGATATAATTTAACAACTCTTAGATTTATTTTCCACTTACTTGGGCTTGAGATTTAGTTTGATATTTGAATTTTTAATAATATTAAAATAAACATATTTATTATTGAATTTGTTAACGTATAATTTTTATTTTACATAAAAGCATGTACAATAAAAAAATATAATTTTTAAAATATTCTTAAAACATATGTTAACAAGATATTTATTATATTTTACTTCATATTTAATGGTCCCGTGTGAACCATATTATTATGCAATCATTATTATGGTAGATAATATTACAAACAAAACATGATTAAAAAAATACATATGTATAGGATTCGCTTTGTGAGAGGGTAATTTGTGAGCAAATTGGGCCGAGTTAGGATGAGTCTTCTTTGAAAGTTGGGCCGCGCAATGGGCCAAGCAAATATTTTGTATTTCGGCTTTGGGCCGAGGTAGGTACCAGGACGGTTGGATGTGTTGCTGGGATTGAGACCTATTTACCTTCTGATCGGGATGATGGTAGGGCGATGGGCCGAGCTAGGTGTAGCTCGGCGGGATACCAACCTGTAGCATGGTCATCACGGCTCGCCCATGTTGAGCACGAAGTCGAGGTAACATCAATGGCGAGGGCCAAGCTGTGTATAGCTCGGCAGGGTGGCATTCAATAGATCGACTTTCGATCACACAGTCCGAATGGCAGGGGACTGAGATAAGGCAGTTCGGTCAGAAATGTATAACCAAGGTAAAGGGTTCAGCCATCTCACTTGGCTTGCAGTGATGAGACTCCTAGTAGGACTCTGCTAAGGAGAGTAGAGTCCTACTGGGATTGTGCAAACCATCTCACTTGGTTGGTAGTGAGTAGGAGTGTGACTCCTAGGAGGACTCTGCTAAGGAAAGTAGAGTCCTACTAGGATTGTGCAAAACCATCTCACTTGGTTGGTAGTGAGTAGGGTGTGTGATTCCTAGGAGGACTCTTATAGGGAGAGTTGGAATCCTACTAAGAATGTGCCAAGCAGAGTCTATAAAAGCTCATGACGAGACCTATGTACAGGTATCCCAATTATTACTCTAGAATACACAGAGCTTATTGTCTATTGTCTAGTTGCTGACTTAGGCATCGGAGGGGTTTCCGGCACACACCCGCCGGTTAGCTCACGTTTGTGTTTTCAGGTAGCAAAGCAACATTGTTTGGAGGAGTGCAAACTTAATCAACAGAATTATACGAGAAGATTATTTCGTGCTTGTACAATTGGCGCCGTCTATGAGAATTTTATAAAGAGCAAACCTCTTGATCAAATTAACCTCTTGATCAAATTTTCCTCTCTAGTTGAAAGCAATGGCGTACAATGAAGACTTGCCGCAATCTGCTATTGATGGGCAAACACCGGAAGGGGTGGGAGACGCGAAGGTTTACCTTCTACTCCATCCATGGCGGAATTAGATCTCCAGTGAAGGAATCCGCGGAGAGAAAGATGGGGCTCAAGTCCACCCCGCTCTCAAAGCCCTGATAGACAGAGGCGGAAGATGGATCCTTAGGTTCTCGAAGAACGCGTAAGGGAGCTGTAGGCACCCCATTTTTGACCGCCCTCGAGACTTGGGCGTTACTGATGGTTTGCTCGGTGATGAAAGGTGTGCAGGGGAAATGTTCAATTTCTTCAGCAAGGAGAGAGAGAAATCTCAACTTCACACCCCATTTTGGACCAAAATTATTTTGGATGGTTTTTAGACCTTAAAACCCTCTCTTTCAAAACATTTTTGAAATTAAATTCCCGCGATGTTCCGACGCTCGCATTTCGGTAAATGTTGCGCTTTTCGGTAAACCGAGCAAGGACAAAGTGGAGATGAATGAAAGAGAGATGAAATCTTTGAAAAATCTTTCAAAACACCTTACTTAGGGGTTTGAAGTTGAAGAAAAGAGGAGAAGAGGGGGGGAAACCAAGTTGGAGAAGAAGTTCGGCATGAATCCGAGTAGAAGAGGGTCGAGCAGCCCTCGCTGAATCGGGCTTATTCACCGGCACACTTGGAGTTAAGCTATGAGGCCATAACCATTGGAAAGAAGACTTCCGGGGGTTCATTCTGCACTCAAGAATCTCTCAAAACCAAGTCCGGGTGGGGGAGGTATGATTGGTTGAAGCTGGGCATCATCCCGGTTGGATCGAGTCTGCGCGGTTTCACCAAAAAGGGCATAACTTTTTGCACAGAAGGAATTTTGATGCAAGGTTTGCGCCATTGGAAAGCTAACTTCCGGGGCTTCAATTTTCATACCCACTGGCCATTTTTTGACCTTGGAATCATCTATCGGCACTCTATTTTGCCGACCGGCACTTTATTTTGGCCGACAACCAATTTTTCTGGCCGGTTTGTACCCTTTGCACCCTCCAAGCCTGGTGCATACCAGCTGTGCCAGCTGGGATGCACAGAACCAGCTCCACGTGCATATATGTGGCTATTTTGCACCCTTTTGAGCCTTTTGGCCCCAAACCTATTCTAGAAGAGTGACCCTTTGGCCAAGCTTCTTGGGGAAGCTTGGCCAGCTGTCTTAGCTTCTCCTAGAAGCCTTGGACCATTTGCACCCTTTGCCCCTTTTCATTTAGCTTCCTTGGGAAGCTTAGAGCCTTTACTTTGTCTATATAAGCACCCCTCTTCTCCATGGCTTAGGGTTAGAGCTTTTGAATAAAAAACCAGAGCATATATATCTATACATCTGATATATACACTTTCTCTCTCTATATTTCCCTCTCTCTCTTCATTGTGTGTGTGTTTAAGGGCCAAAAGTGTGATTTCTTCTTAGTTTTGCACCAAGGCACACACCATTACACCTTGCTTCAACCTTGAGGGGCTTAGAGGGTTGATTCTTGAGTTTTTGGGTTGGTTTTGATCAGAAGAAGGTGGCTGGAGTGGCTGTTCTTCAAAGTGTTCTTCAAGGGTGAGTTAGTTGCTTTATATTCCCCAATCTTGCACTAGCTCTTAGGCCTATTTGCTTACTGTTTTGGGCTCCGAACAGAACTGAAAAGGTCATTGTTTTGAGCCATATTTCATGTTTGTTTAAGGGCTCAACCCTGTTTGAGCCCTCCATTTGGTACTTGCTTCAATACTATCTTGTATGCCATTATTTTGCATGAAATTTATAACCCATGTGTGATCTTTTTTTGAGCATAATGTAAACTGTAAGAGGGCCTATTTTGAGCCCCTCTTCAACATTGAAGAAGGGCTCAATCCTGTTTGGGCCCCCTATCTTGCACTTGCTTCATAATCTCTCTTATTTACCGTAAATTTGCATGATTTGTTTGGCCTATATGTAAATTGTTTTGGAGCATGTCATGAACTGTGAGTAAGCTTATTTTGTGTCTCTCTACAATATTGTAGAAGGGATCAACCTTGTTTGGGGCCTCCATGTTATACCTACCGTTATACCCCTCTTTGGCCCCCATTTTTGCATGCCTTTTTAGGCTTATCTAGCTTCTGTTTTCGGCCATCATCAAACTGGAAATGGTCATATTTTGACCTTTTGGAATATTTATTAAGGGTCTTTGCTTGTTTGATGAATGTTTGGTGTACCTCATGTTATAGCCTTTTGTTATCCTAGTTCTTGCATGGCATTTTTAGCATGTTTGCATATTGATTTGGGGGCTGTCATCTACTGTGAGTAGTCATATTTTTGGTCCCTCATCAGTGTTGTAGAAGGGACTTTTCCTGTTTGGGCTTTGCATCATACACTTGCCATGTAAATCATGCTAGCTAGTCAAAATCACATGCTAATTTAGCCAAGCATGCTAGCTTATTTCGGCTACATTTCATACATGTTTTAGCATTATTTTGGGCTTCATGAGGACTGTTTGTGGCTGTCTTCATCATTCGGGCATCGCTTTGCATGCTTATAGTGTATTGCATCTCACTAGCTTTAGTGCTTAAGTCCTTAACAATGCATTACATAAATGCTTGCATGCTTTGGAGTCATTTTGGAGTCATTTGGCATGACATTTCAGATCTGAAACATGCACCATTATATGCTATGTTTCATCATTTGCCATGCCTTGTTAGAGTTGCATGTTGTATCTTAGGATAGATCCATGCATTGGACATGTTTGTGTGCATTTCGGTTACCTCATTTCATTTAATGGCCACTGATTTTGGCATGCTTGCGAGCTATCCATGTTAGTTTAAGCCCATCGTTGCATTTTGTTGCATACCATGTTTGTTTACATGTTTAGGTTGCGCGCCTAGCATACATTGTTCATTTGCATGCCCATGTTGCATACTAGATCACATGCCTAGGTTGCATTGCATTGGCATGCATGCCTTGCCTCTTGATCAAGTGATAGAGGTTGGGCTTTATGTGTTTGTTTGGTTTGCATGACATTTGATATCAAAGTTGCTAACTTGGCTTTTGGGCCATCATGCATTGAAATGCGTGATTGATGGCCCGGGGGTCGAGGGCCATGCTCCCTTGAGTCCATTGCATGATAGGGAGTGTGTCCGTGCATACATTTGCTTGGAATTCCATGCCATACACTGTCTGTCCTTGTTGCTGTCAAAACTGTCTTCTGCAGGGAGTTTTTGCCGATCGGCAGTATAGAGTGCCGACCGGCCATTGATGGACAGCCGATAGCTTTATCTCCAGCCGATGGACATTGTACACGGCCGGTGGACATTCTATTCAGCCGATGATGATCCTCAGTGTGCAGGGAGCATGTCCTGAGACTTTGGCAGTTTTCAGAAAGGCAGGACAGTAAAAACAGAGGCAACAGTGACATGGTGCGGGTTTCCGGGCAAGGCAGGCTCAAGCATGCATCATTCGCGCATCCCGAGGCGGGCGGCTGTGGCCACCTTTCCTTTTTGCATTTATTTGTTAAATAATTAGAAATTTTGTAATAATTAATTTATTTATTATTCGGACTGTAATATTTATTCGGTCCCTCCGAGCGAGGGCGAATCTGTAATAAGCGTGTGTGAGTGGTGTGCATGTCTTCCAACCCCCACTTCTTTCTCCCTTTTATTTACCTGCTTATGAGGGTAGATTAGGGCATATTTAAAATTAGCATACCTTATGCAATGCATGCGTGCATCCATGCATTTGTTGACATGCACCGGCTCGGTACATCATACAAACTGCATCGTACTTCAATTCCAATTTGAATACGTGATCGAATGTTGCATTTCACATGCCATTTGGGGTTAGCCGAGCCTGTCTAATTGCATCCTTGTATGCGTTGCATTAGCCACTTAACATGAACTAGGACATGCATGTTTGCTAACTAGTTTCTTGTTTTGGCACGGAGTACGATGTAAGTATTTTACGCTTTAGCATACCACATGCGTGTGAATGTTGCCATGACAGTATGCTTACCATGCGGCTAAGTGCTTATGTGAGATAAAATGTTTGAATGCCTGTGGGTGGAGGTTGGGTTGCTTGAGTTGGAAAACTCATCGAAATCCGTATTTTAGCCTACTTGCGAGTAGCAAAACCCGAAACGCTTTCAAAACAAACGGATATGCAATGATTATTTTCCGAATTAGGCAACCTAGTCTATACTTGTTTGCTGTGCGCATAACGTAGTAATTCTAGGCTAATAACCGGAATAAGAACACGTAACATTTTTCAAAATCGGATATCACGGTTAGTAGAGGCCGGTCTTCGGACCGGGCGAAAGGGGGTGCTCATAGCTGACCTTCCCCGATCGTACCCAAGCTCCCGAGCCAAGACATTTGGTGATGACGGACACGTGGCCTTCGGCACCGAGTCAGGGTTTCTAAATTCCCCCATTAAAAAATATTTAGGTGGCGACTCTGTAATCTGGCAAAGCAGTCCATGTTTGGCACTACTTTTCAAAAATCTGTTTTTCTTCAAAACGATTTGCCAGAGTTGGACTCTTTGGTTCAGATTTAGAACCGCAACACAAAAAAGGAGTCCGAACTGTAGCGAGGTCCCCCGCGGGCTAATAAGAAGAATGGCGACTAACATAGAGTCTATGAAGAACCAGATAAAAGGCAAAGGGAAGAAAAAAGAGACAGACAGAGGAGGAGAATTCGAAGCAGAGAAAGTCGAAGAAGACGAAGACAGAGAATGAAGATTCAAAGAAAAAGAAGAGCAGTGAAGAAGAAAGACGAGTTAAAAGACGGACTTCTCAGGATAATAATGATGGCTCTGAGTCGGAGGAAGAACAATTGCGTGACCAAAAAGCGAGATGCAGCAGCAACAAGGAAGCTAGCTGAGCCAAAATTAACACAGAGAGAGGAAGAAGACGCTGTTCAGAGATCTAATGCTTTGGAGGAAGATGGCATTGGAGCTATATGGAAAGTTTCAAGGCAAGAGTATTTGAAGAAACTGGAGGAGTTCAGAGATGATATAGAAGACGAGCAGTATCTATTTGATGGTGTAAAGTTGACTGAAGTAGAATATCATGAACTGAGTTGAGGGATTCAATGACAATGACGCCGCCCCTTACTATGGAAGCCCTAATGGAGAGAGTGCACCAACACATCCGGGTAGAGGAAGATAGGGTGCGCACCAAGGCAGAGTCCGACACAACAGTGATACCAGACAAAAAGTTTTTGGCTAGAGTTAACACGATTGACAAGTAGGATTGACCGCGCAAAAGTCTTTGCCCGACTAGGAGGCAATTGGGAAGGTTGGCAGGATTGGCCAACTCTTTCTAACAAGTTTTTGCCCGACTGGGGGGCAATCAAGAAGCTTGGCAGGATTAGCCAGCATTTAGCTCTTACGTTTGGCCGGAATAACCAAACACTTTACTCTAAGTTGGCAGGAATAACCAACTTTGAGCTCTCTTCAGCCAAGATCAGGATCTAGGCTGAAGAGGTTGGCTGGAAAAACCAACATTTCTCCTAAGCCGAAGATAAGGATCTAGGCTGCAGGACGTTTGGCCGGAATAACCAAACACTTTACTCTAAGTTGGCAGGAATAACCAACTTTGAGCTCTCTTCAGCCAAGATCAGGATCTAGGCTGAAGAGGTTGGCTGGAAAAACCAACATTTCTCCTAAGCCGAAGATAAGGATCTAGGCTGCAGGACGTTTGGCCGGAATAACCAAACACTTTACTCTAAGTTGGCAGGAATAACCAACTTTGAGCTCTCTTCAGCCAAGATCAGGATCTAGGCTGAAGAGGTTGGCTGGAAAAACCAACACTTACTCTTCCTAAGCCGAGATAAGGATCTAGGCTGTAGGACATTGGCAGGTATGACCAACATTTAGCTCTCTTCAGCCGATATAAGGATCTAGGCTGAAGAAGGTTGGTAGGAATAACCAACATTTAGCTCTCCTAAGCCGAGATAAGGATCTAGGCTGCAGGAATTTGGCAAGTATGACCAACAAAGTTTTTTGGATTCTTCAACCGAGATAAGGATCACGGCTCAAGAAGGTTGGCAGGTTTGACCAACAAAGTTTTTTAGATTCTTCAACCGAGATGCGTACCTCGGCCAAAGAAAGTTGGCAGGTATGACCAACAGTTTCTCTTCCTCTAGTCGAGATAAGGATCTAGGCTCAAGAAGGTTGGCAGGTATGACCAACAAAATTTTTTGGCACTCTTTGACCGGGATGATTGTTAGCTCGGCCAATAAAGGTTGGCAGGATAAAGTAAAAGTTGATGAGCCCGGCCAGACATGCCAGATTAATGGAAGGACGTGTTAAGCAACTGACAAGGCTTATTGGGACGAAACGAGCTGTGAAACCGAACAACTTTTTAGCTTGGCAGAGTATGAGCGTTCTTAGCTCGGCTGGAGGAAAAATAATCCCAATCATGCTACGCAGATGGAATTAAGGGGCAATTGAGAGGGTAATTTGTGAGCAAATTGGGCCGAGCTAGGACGAGTCTTCTTTGGAAGTTGGGCTACGCAATGGGCCAAGGAGATATTTTGTATTTCGGCTTTGGGCCAAGGTAGGTACCAGAACGGTTGCATGTGTTGCTGGGATTGAGACCTATTTACCTTCTGACCGGGATGATGGCAGGGCGATGGGCCAAGCTAGGTGTAGCTCGGCGGGATACCAACCTGTAGCATGGTCATCACAGCTCGCCCATGTTGAGCACGGAGCCGAGGTAACATCAATGGCGAGGGCCGAGCTGTGTATAGCTCGGCAGGATGGCATTCGATAGATCGGCTTTCGATCACATGGTCCGAATGGCAGGGGACCGAAATAAGGCAGTTCGGTCAGAAATGTATAACCGAGGTAAAGGGTTCAGCCATCTCACTTGGCTTGCAGTGATGAGACTCCTAGTAGGACTCTGCTAAGGAGAGTAGAGTCTTACTAGGATTGTGCAAACCATCTTACTTGGTTGGTAGTGAGTAGGAGTGTGACTCCTAGGAGGACTCTGCTAAGGAAAGTAGAATCCTACTAGGATTGTGCAAAACCATCTCACTTGGTTGGTAATGAGTAGGGTGTGTGATTCCTAGGAGGACTCTCATAGGAAGAGTTGGAATCCTACTAGGAATGTGCCAAGCAGAGTCTATAAAAGCTCATGACGAGACCTATGTATAGGTATCCCAATTATTACTCTAGAATACACAGAACTTATTGTCTATTGTCTAGTTGCTGACTTAGGCATCGGAGGAGTTTCCGGTACACACCCGCAGGTTAGCTCACGTTTGTGTTTTCAGGTGGCAAAGCAACATTGTTTGGAAGAGTGCAAACTTGATCAACAAGATTATACGAGAAGATTATTTTGTGCTCGTACCCTTTGCATTTAATGCCCGATGTGAACTACATTATTATGTAATCGTTATTACAGTAGATAATGATCTTACTAGCAAAATATGAAGTGAAAAAATATGCAGTATTTACTTTATATTTAATGTCCTGTGTGAACAGTATTTTTTATACAATCATTATTACAATGGGTCATGTGTGAAAAACATTATTATGAAATCATTATTAAGATAGAAATATGATAAAATAATAAATTTTTACCCATGATATATAAATTTTTGATATCATGGTTAGTATTATTGTTGGGTGCCATATTTTGTTATCTAAAAGCCTCATGATGGGTTTATAAGATAATGAAGTTATGGACCAAGAATTCAAGCACATATTACTAAGAAAAATAATCTGTGAGCCAAGTTTGGGAAGACTGAATAAGTGTACTTTTTGACTTTTTATGAAATATGGGTTGGATTTGGGTTGGGTTTGAAATGATTTGTTAGAGAAGTGATGTGACTTAAATAAAATGATGTGACTTAAATAGGATAGTGACTTTTTGACTTTTTGGATTTTTTGGAAGATGCCAAACTTGGCCAGTAGGTTCTGTTATACAAAAGTTAAATTTAAGTCACAAATTTTTTTTATTTTTTATTTTTGGTGATATTACATGTACTAATTAGTATACTAATTAGTGTACTAATATTAGTTATGACATTATTATTGACTCCACTCATTATACAAATTACAAATATCAAAAACCTCTTCATTTATGTCACATCATCAATTGGTACACTAGTCAGTACACTAATTAATGCATATTGTATTAATTTTTTTTTTTTTTATGAGTGGTGCTACATGCACTAACTAGTGTACCAACACTAGTTATGACATTATTATTGACCTTACTCATTATACAAATTATAAATATCAAAAATATCTTAAATTATACCACATCATTAATTGATACACTAATTACCACACTAATTAATGCATTAAGCATTAGTCTTTTTTGATTCGTTCTGTATTTGAGTTCTTAATTTTTAGCATTATTGGATAGATGATAGTGTCTCAAAGGGACACTAACCACGTCCTTTAATGATCCTCAAGACGGGTTTATCAAATGATAAACTTAATTACATTTGGTATCATAAGGTAGTGTGCACTAACCACTTGGTTTGAGTTTTTTAGATTAAATTTTTTAAAAATTAAGTTTTTTATTTTTCATATTTTTTTTATTTTTAGTAAATATTTTTAAAATTTTAAATATTTTTTTTACTTTTTTAGATACACTTTACTTAGATATATCTAAAAAGTAAAAAATCTGTAAAAAAATATTTTAAAAAATTAATAAATACATAAAAATATGAAAAATATACTGAATTCTTTTTCTTTTTTTTTTGTATTTTTGGTATTTAGTTCATTTTTAAAAGATTTTTTTTTCACAAAAATTATACTTTTTATGTCTATTTATGTTAGGTGTGTCTAAAAATTAAAAAAAATGCTTAAAATATTAAAAAATTCAGAAAAAATAAAATAAAAAAACACGAAAACAAGAAAGTAGAATTTTTAAAAAGTGTTTTTAGAAAATCAAAAACAAGTACACACTACAAAAAAAAATAAGGTTTTAAAGACCAAAATTTAGGAACAAAATTATTTTTTTGGCACCAAATATTTTTGTTGTGAAAAGTATCGTTATTATATTTTTAGCAACGAAAATTAGACATTAGTGATGAATTATTATCTTTTTGGGACCAAATTTTTTGTCCCAAAAAAAAAATTATTTTGAAACCAATTTATTTTGTCTCTAAAAGTCTATTTATTGGTGACATTTTCAACATGTTGTCACTAAAAGCCTTATTTTTTTACTTTTCAGGACAACTTTTTAGTGATAAAAATTGGTCCATGAATGTCTTTTACAATAAAATTTTCACTTTTAGAGACTAAAATATTTAATTTCTAAAATTCTTATATATTGTAGTGAAATCACGTAAAATTTTAATATAGTTTTTTAATAAAAGATGAATTTATCAAATGATAAATATAATTATTTTTGGGAGTCTAAAAACTCAAATATAATTTAATTTTTATTTTTTTGATTTGAAATACACAAACATGATGACTCATATTATTACTCTTTCATTTTCCTTAATATAAATTACATTACTAATTCTCATAGTTTAAGTGTCACTTTTGTTCATATAATTTTAATTTGAGTAATTTAAGTTTTATTCTTTCAGTTTTGTTACAATATTATTCTTTAATCATATGCTATTAACATTTAGTTGGATTCAACTTCAAGATCAGTTTAAATAACAATATTGAGATATATATTGATATTAGCAAAATAATCATATATCAATTGAAATTAGACAGTACCAATCGAAATATTGATCAATCTCAAAACGTTACTTATGAGTCAATATTTAAAACCCTGATTAGAAGGCAGAGTATCCCAAGTGATCAACTAGATCACCAAATGAAGGAATTGAAGATGAGGAATTCCCTGAATCCATTAACCCATAACTTTGATTGTCATTGATTGGATACAAGCTCTCCAACCACCCATCTTCCACCACCAATGGGCTGCCAATCACCGCCGCGAGTTCGAAGGAATAATCCACCTCCCATGGCTTCTCACCACCTCCCCACAACCCACAGCTCAGCCCATCAAAATGAGGAAGTTGATGATGAAGATCTGCAAGGTTGTCTTCCACACTTGGAACATCAACAGGAAGAGCAGTGTCATCATCACATGGTGTTTGGATGCCAGGAAAACCCATTTTCCAGGAAAATTCTTCCTTATCTGAAGTGCTTCCATTCATCAAGTCTTTGTTGGTAGTGGTGTTTGGTGGCTTCAAGCAACTATCTGGAACTATGCAATCCAAATAGCCCGAGTTGGTATCAGTAGAGAAAAGCAAGTTGTTCTGATTAATGGGCTGCTTAGTTTGAGTGGTGGTGGTGGTGGTGAACTGTGGTGGTGGTGGTTGAAACTGCATTAGGGTTTGGATTTGGACATCAAGAGGACTAAGAAGAGAGTGAAAGGCTATGTTGTTGTTGTTGTTGTTGTTGTTGTTGTTTTGTGAGTACACAAAGTTGGTTTTTGCTTGGATACCCTTAATGGAAAGGGCAGCCCTATCATAAGCAAGGGCTGCTTCATGAGCAGTGTCAAATGTCCCAAGCCAATGCCTCTCTTTAGTTGAAGGGTCTCTGATTTCAGCGGCGTAACGGCCCCAAGGCCTCCGCCTGACGCCAAGGAACCGCCCCGGATCTGCCTGCTTCCGCCGGCCTCTTCTCTCACGTGGTGGTGGTGGTGGTGTTTTGGTTAGAGAAAAGCCGATTTGAACCGGTCTTGGTTTGAAGCCATTGAAGGGTTTATGAGAGGTTTTGGAGGAGGACATTGATGAAGAGTAGTAGTGAAGAAAATGTAGCTATGGTGTATTGGGAATGTAGAAGATGAGAGAAGTGAAGTTTTTGAGTTTGAATATGGAAGTGCGAAGGAGGTGTAGGGAACTCTTTTAAAGATCAATAATGCTATAGAGCTCTAAAAGTGGAGCTCTAAAAGGAGCTCTACTGAGCTAGCATGTCCAAAATATATATATATATATATATATTTCAAATTAAAACATCACATCAAGTTGGACTCTACACACCTCCATATCATTAGTGCATGTTTTAGAGCTCTTATTCTAGAACTCTCAAGCATTTTTCTTTAAAGATTTGTGAGAAGAGGAACAGCATCACTATGCATTCAAATTTATTTATTGTGTGTGTATCATTGATTTAAATATAATTTAATGAAGTAAAAACAAAAAAGAGAGAGAGAGAGACAAAAAATTTAAATAATATTTTCTTTTCTCCTTTTCCTTTCCTTGTATCCAAACAATATTTAAAAAGGGGAAAATTCTAATTCAATGTCTAATTTTAAAAATAATTTCAAATCAATAATAAATTTTACAAATATTAATAATTAAAATTTTTTCATCAATCTATAATAATTTTGTGAAAATACAACTGGATGGTAATTTTTCTTTTAAAAAATAATGTATAAATTAGATTCTTTTGAATATTATCCACTTCACAATATAAAATTTATTTTTATTTATTTTCTTAATATTTATCTAGATTCTTTTTTCCCAAATACATAATAAATTTTCTAAAACAATAACATATCTAGGGCTGAGTAAGGAATTCGTGAAATCCGTAATCCGATCCAGTCCAGTCCAATCCAGTAGGTTTGGATTGGTTTTTTGAATCCGTGGTTCGGTTCCGGATTGAAAAATTAAAAATCCGTAATTCACGGATTAGTTCTGGATTAAACCCCATGGTTTCGGATTGGAACTGATCCGAACCGTATACAAATAGTCTATATTTTTATTATACACTCTCCTGCATAGTATTTTCTCTTATTTCATATAAAACTTAAATCCAAAACTAAACTTGCGTAGTATCTTCTTTTATTACTTTTGTTTGCTAGTTTTTATTGTTAATTTGTAATGGTCTAAATGCTTATGGTGGAATTAGTTTTCTTATGGTTGTTTAAATTCTAGAACAGTTTGTCGCTATTATGAAAAGACATGTTACTATTGTGAAACTAATATAGTGCTATATTTATATTTTTATGAAATTAAAGTGTTATATATATGTTTTTGTTATTTAATTATGTAAATCCATGGTCCTAAACCGATCCAATCCGTGTTTAAATGGATTGGTTCGGATTGGTTCCACGATTTAAACGGATTGGATTGGTTCCAATTTTTCAAGATCCGTAAATAACGGATTGGTCCTAGTTTTACTTCAATCCGATCCAATCCGGACCATGCTCACCCCTAAACACATGTCATTAACAAAATGACGAAAACGATTTGCAAATTCACTTATTTTTAGGATGAGTGAACATTATTTACACCCGCGATTGTTTCACTGGGATGTCCTTAGTTTAGACCTGTATTTAAAGTAGTGAACTCTAATAAAATAATCAAATGTGACAATAAATAATATTAGGACACAATAAAAAATGGTGAACATTAGAACTATACTTTCTTTTCCATCATTTTTGAAATCTTTCTTTTCTTTTTCTTATTCTTTATTATAAACTATTTATTATGATTATTATTTTTATTTTATTTTATTTTTATATTGTGTGTGTTAAATCCTTTGGTCAGTGATATCAACTTAAGGATTTGTTACTTACCCAAAAAAACTTAAGGATTTGTTTGCCATGTTGACTATTAGCGTTTGTTTGGCATGAACTAAAAAAGTGTATTTTTTTTACATACATATATTTATTTTGGTCAAATCAATCAGCATCTATCAATATCTCCTCTTTAATTTTTTACCCACTTTCTTTACTTTTCTACATTTTTTTTATAAAAAGTCAAAAAATATACTTATTTAGAAATATGCTTTTTTATTTTTTTTTTTGTTAGTCACATCATTTCTTTATTTTTTTATAAGTATATTATTTTATAAAAAATTAAAAAATATATTTATTTATATTATCCCAAATAATGTCTCACTTGAAAACAAGTTATTTTAATAATTTTTTAATTTTTTATAAAAAATATATTAAAAAATAAAAAATATAATAATAATTTTTGAACTTTTTAATTAAAATTGTAACTTTAAACTATAACTTATAGGCGAAGGTAAAAGATTGGTGTTTTTGGGAAGTTGTCAAAAAAGTCAGCTTTTTGACTTTTTAGAAAAAGCTAACTTTTTTACCCAAAATAATTTAGTTTTTTTGTCTAAAAAGTCAACTTTTTACCAACTTTTCAAAACACCACTAAGTAGTCAAAAGAAAAAGAAAAATGAGTAGGAGCACTAATTAGTGCCACCACTAATGATGTGGCGGTAGGTTCCATCCATTGTTACAGTGTTGTTGTGTCTATTTTTGTTGTTTTTTTTTAAAAAAGTGAATGCCAACACATTACTGATTGCTTTAAAACATTACTTTTAATGGTCTCTATCATTACTGAAAGAAAAAACTTATAAAGTGTGGGAATTTTCCAAACTAACGTTTCACTATAAACGATGGAAACTCCCTTTTTCTTTGACCCACAATTTCACAGATACATATTAATAAGTGATAGGAGAAAAAAAATAATAAAAATTGACAAATACATTAAGAGTGATGAGGTCAAAAAAAGAAAGAAAAAAAAAAAAAATTCTCAACTTTTTTTTTGCCCTTTTCACATTAGAGTGACTTTTGTCCAGTACACAGTTATTTTTGGCTAGTACACATTGGGGTGACTTTTGTCTAGTACACAGTTACTCTATAGGTTTCAGTTTTGAAAACTGAATTCATATCTGTGGATTGGATTTTGTTGCGATAGTTATAAATGGATAAAATACAATTATATTTTTGAGATTTATTTAAAGTAGGATAAATTGTAAATATATTTTCTGAAATTTATTTAAATTATAAATTATTTTATATAATTTTAAAAATTACATTGTAGGTGTTTAGAAAGTGAATTTTTTTGTAAGTTTTTTTAGTTATAAAATATTATTGGAGAAAATTTTTTTTGTGTTTGGGAAGATAGTTAGATTTTTTTGAGGTTGGATGTGATGTTTGTAAGAGAAAAAATAAAATAATTATGGGATTTGATGTTATATTTTGTTTGGATTTGATTTTTTTGATTTTGTAAAACATTTGTCTTGTAGTGAAAAAAAAAACAAAAAAAAACCCAAAAATCAAGTTTCCAAACACCCCCGTTATGCCCTTTAAGATTTTTAATTTCATAATAAATAGGTCTTTTTATTAATAAATTATCAAATTAATTAACATTTTTTAATAATGTTAAAATTTGATTTCAATTAATAAGTCAGATAATTTTATTATTGTATAGGTGAACAGTTAGAAATTTCACTTTTTCAATTAATTCTATTAAATAAAAAATTCTAACAGTAAGGTATTTGTAATTTTTCAAATCACATGGAACAATTCGTATTTTAAGCAAACCTCAGATGGTGTATTTGTAATTTACCCTTTAAAGTATTGATTGTTTTTATAATTTAAAAAATTATAAATACTCTTTTATTAGAATTTTTTTATTTAACAAAATTAATTTTTAAAAAAATTCATAATTACTCTCATATACAATAGGACTTTTCTTAAGTGTGCAACTTACACTTTACACTTACGCCTTTTGTGTTTGCTGTCCTGTTTCATGTTTATACCTTCCACTTATGCCTTTTGTGTTAGTTGCATATGGTGTGCAACCCTAAAGGGTTGCACACCACAACAGGGCCCTATACAATAATAAAATTACTTAAATTATTAATTAAAATATAGAATTGTTTTGAGAAGCTAGTTAAAAGCTAACTTTTTAACTTTTTTTAATTTTTTTTTTGGAAAAAACGTGTAAAAAAAGTAAAGAGATATGATCCAAAATATGTTAAAAATTGGAAGATGGCTTTTAACTATCTTCTCAAAATAGTCTATAATTCTAACATCATCAAAAATTGTTAATTTATTTGATGATTTATTAATAAAATAGACAATTTGTTATGAAATTAGAAATCTCAGGAGGTAGAATATAATTTTTAAAACCACAAGGGACAATTTATATTTTAATCAAATCTCAAAGATGTATTTGTAATTTACCCTTTATAAATTTATAATAATGCTACATCTATACATTTTGTATAGCATAAAGTATGTTAAAAATTGGAAGATGGCTTTTAACTATTTTCTCAAGAAAACCCATAATTGTAACATAATTAAAAACTGTTAATTTATTTGATAATTTATTAATATTAATAAAATAGATAATTTGTTATGAAATTAAAAATCTCAGAAGGTAAAATATAATTTTTAAAACCACAAGAAACAATTTATATTTTAATCAAATCTCAAAGACATATTTATAATTTACCCTTTATAAATTTATAATAATACTACATCTATGCATTTGTAAAGCATAAAGTATTTGCTATCTTATGTGTTATTAAATGTATTAATATTTGACATGATTAATGAGATTTTTAAACGAACAGACTTATCTAAAATTGTAAGAAAGTGTGTGCTAACCTTATAGTCAATTTAGGAGTATTTGGAAAGTGGACTATTTTAGTTAATTTTTTTGAAAAATTGTGCAAAAAATAACGAGAATGGTGTGATTAGGTGTTTTGATTTTTTTTCACTATTTTAGCCAAAAATTCAATACCTCAAACCGGGCCTGAGTTTAGGGTTGGTCTAATGGATGAAGTTCAAGTTTTTATGCAGCTTTTGTTTTATCTTATTCATCTCTTATTGATAAAAAATAAATAAATAAATAAAATATTTATATAAAATAAAAATAAATAAATAAAAACCTCTAAGAAACGGTAGTCTCATTATTAAAAATTTTATTAATAATAATAAAGTTCATGTGATCAACGCAATTTAAATATTTCGCTTAGTTAGAAATTCCTTTTAAAAAATGATAATATTTGATTTAGTTTGAATATTTTTACAAAAATAAAATAAAATAAAATAATGAGTTAATTATGCTTAGCATCTGTGTTGGACTAAAAGGACCAACTAATTTGGTGAGTTCCATACAATCTAATTCATATTGTAAAATAAACAAGAAAACAGGTGGAGAAAAAAGTGACAAATTGAAAAATAATATAGACTGAAAATCACACAATGAAAATATAAATGAAACAAAAAGTGAAGATTGAAGTTAACAATGACAAAGAAAAGAGAAATTGTAATGATATTGTGAAATTAAAACACTGGTAAAGTCTTATTTTATGGACCACACCGCAGCAACGGTAACTTTGTCAAATCCCCTGTAAAACTAACGATAACCTTATTGGAGTTGTACCCTACTAAATGAACGGCTAATTTTGGTACAAATTTAAATCTACATGCAATGTATTTGCCCCTGCTATCCATGGATCAATGTTGGTAAGGAATTTCGTTTTGGTGCCACAAAAAGTAACTAACTTTGTAAGTCAATTCGCAATTCAAACCATGGTTATTGCTCATTTTCTCTATTAGCCAGACAACCGGGGGGACAATCGGCTGGACGTCCGGTCGGTTGTCCAGTGGGTCTCACCCCCAACGGCCACGTACAGTAAACTGTTGAAATCTGGTCCAGGTCCTCAGTTTGGTGAAAATTTTTTAGCGTTCTCAATTTGATATCGTTTGATAAAACTGTTGGAGACAAAAAAATGTGTCTTTTTTTACCAAATTCAAATTTGGTGATGAATTTGGTTAAATTTTTGAGATGGCCTAATAATAAAGAAAAAGGTAAATTACATGACACCCCTTAAAGTTTTATTTAATACAAAAAAAAAATTCACGTTTGAAAAATTACACATATTCCCTTGTCAGATTAAAATGACATATTTGTCCATTAGCCTTTATACATATAAAATAAAAAAATAATACTTATATTTTGTTCATGTCATTTCAAGAAAAATAACAATCATTTTCTTTAGTTTAATTCACACAAAAAATTAAATTTTTTATTTTTACTAATTTTTTTAATATTTTAAGCATTTTTTTTGATACATCTAATCTAGATATATTTAAAAAGTATAATATTTTGTATTTTTTTAAAAATTTATCAAATACAAAAAATATAAAAATACAAAAATTCAATAATACTATAATAAATGTGAATAACAGTGTTTGGTAAAACTGTAATAAATGTGGGTGAATAGACAAGAAAGAAAAATGATAGTGAAAATAAAAATGAAAAATTCTATTCATATCAAAAAAATTTATACAAAAAATATTAGAAAAATATTGTGATAGTGATATTGTTGTAAATATAAATCATATTTATGGGTGTTTTGTTTTAAAGTGAAAGATCACCATAAAGTTATATCATTGTATTTGAAAATTTTATATAAAATTTATATTTGTATATCATCAATCAATAAAAATATGTTCAGATAGAATTTAATGATAGAAAATTATAGAATATAATCATAATGATACGAAAAAGAAATAATATGAAAAAGGCAAAATGGTCATTTAAAAAATTATAGGATAAAGGGCTATTGATTGTTAGTTTTGGTGAATATGAAAAAAAAAAAAAAAAAGTATTAAAATATTTAAAAATTATATAGAAATATGTAAAAGTGTTCTAGAATTTGTAAAATGTACATTGAAATTTTAATTTTTTTTGACATTTATCTCTCCGTTATTAATAATTTATTAGACTGTCATTAACTTAACCCAATAAAAAATTAAAAAGAGATCAAAATGTAACAGAGATAGGGCTTTGTTTGTCTCTCTAAAATAGGGATGAGCACGGAGCGGGTTTGTCATCCCCCACCTCCGCTTTCAAACCCCATCTCGTCCCAACTCCACTACGGGTGTAATTTTTCAATCTCATCCCCGCTCCTGCGAATACCCAATACTAGCAAATATCCTATCACATTTCAAATTGCCAAAAAATTGAGATCTATTTTAATACTTAACACACTAAATAATTTCCTATAACAAAATAAGGGGATAATAATTTGGCTTCTTATTTATTTATATATAAATAAAACCACAGAGTTTTAGTATTTTTTTTCTTATATCTAATTATATTTTATATATATATATATATACATATATATTATTTATTTATATATATTACTAATTATATCGGATTAATTTTGGATCGAAGGAGGCGATACTTGCTCCTGCCCTACCCTCGCTGCAAGTAACCAAAATTTAATCCACCCTTATCCTATATAAGTGTTGAATCAGGTAAAATCCTCCCCATTTGAAATAGAAATAAACTGTCCTGTGAATCAGACTAAAATATCATCCCTAATCTAAAAGTAAGAATAAAAGCCTATAGTCAAAAGGGCAAACAAAAAGCTTAACGAGCACTTGGAAAGCAAAGGTCCCAAACAAGAGCACTAGGTTGGGCACTAATCCCTTTAATTAGCAAGTTCCAACAAGACATTTATACCTTTTCCCCTCTTTAATCAACCTTCAAATGCCTAAATACCATTGGGAACTTGTTAAGCTAATCATATATATTGTCAATAAATAAATAAATAAATAAATAAAAATGGGTCAACCTATTTTATGCATTTTCAAAATCCACGATGTGTATGCACTTTATGTTCTACTCTAATTGAATAAGGTTGAAGACACTTTTTAACACATCTCACAATTTTTTTATATTTTATTATTATTATTGATTTTTTTATTCATAATTATGATTGATTGATATGTTACCAATAATGAAACTTTAAAAATTAAAATATCACTATTTTATTGATATGATAGGTGTCACAAAATTTGTAAAACATTATTCTTGTATACAAACAAAATATTTTAGAAAAATTATAAAAAAAATTGAGGATTTGAGCCTTATAACAAAATAAATTTTTAATTTTATTAATTTAAATTTTAATATTTTAATTTATTTTTAATTTAAGCCGTTAAGTAAAATTAATGAAAAATATATTTTAGTCAATATACTCTATGTATGAAAAATGTCTAAAATAGACAAATAGTTTAGATTGAAAACAAATCAAAATATTGAGATTTAAATTGATAAAATTAAAAACTCGGAATTTGATTTATTGCATTACTCAAACTTTGAGAATTTTTTTTATAAAAAAATTAGTTTTTTTTTTATTTTATACATAATGATATGTTTCATTAATATTTCTTCATTAACTATTCTAATAAAATTATTTATATGAAGAAATGTGAGATACATTAAAGAGGAAGGAACAAAAATAGGAGAAAGAGGTGATTACAAGGATGCATAACATAAAATTTAATAATATGATTACTACTCGCGGACTGTCTTTATGTATGACATGCACTTGGAATCTGTGACCCTTGACTCATACAGTAAAGAAATAGATAATATAATTAAATGATTATTTTCTTTTAATCTATCCCATCTTCTCAATTTTTTAAGAAAATGCTATTTTTTAAGTAATTATATTTCATACAAGAAAATATTCCAGACTATTAAAAAGTATGTTTTAATTTGACTTATAATGATATAATATGTTACTATGTGTTATTTTTTATTTATCACAAACTCAATCATATAAAATTTAATTTTTTTGCCATGTCATTGTAAAAAAGAAAAAATAAATAAATTATGAATCTCTAACTACTATGATTTCAGGGGACACTTAAAGTTAGCATGATGTAGAATTTAATATGAAATTTTCACCTTTTTTTTTTATCAATCGGTATAAGGATATTACATTTTAAAAAATATCAAAACAATTAATCATTTACAAATGTCTTAACAATGCCTTCTCACAAACTCAAACCGATACAAAAATGATCTCATAACGAAAAACAAAACAAAACAAAAACAAAAAATCTCATAATAGAAAAGAAATAATTCATTTCTAGACAAGTTTTTATCCTCTGATCTCTCAGTTGAGAACATATCGAAATAATCAATTGAATTTGTTCAATTGATTAAAAGTTTAACACCTTCCTAGATACAACTTGTGAAATATTGTGTTTTTATCTTTATTCTAATTTTTTTATTATGGTATGAAGGTTTGAAAGAGGTCCATGAAGTATAAGAAATAATGGGTTTTCACTATGGATAAAAGACCAATGTTCTTATCGCTAAGTGACATGTACTTGCATTTTAGGTGTAATAAGTAGAATGCCTGGAGTTCGAATGAATAGATCAATGACTATCCTATTAAGATTTTAACTTAATTATACTAATTTACTAACCGTCTATTTTTAAATATGAAAAGGATGAAAAGGCTTGACTATCTTTTTAAAATTACGTGATGTTTTAGAAAGATAGTAAAAAATTAATTTTTTAACTTTTTTTAATTTATTTTATTATTTTATGAATAAAAAATATGAAAAATAATATGACTCAAAATAAATAAAAAATTAAAAGTTGACTTTTTATCCCATTTGCCAAAGCAGTAAATTGTAGTATTCCAATAGGATGAAGAGCCTCAAAAGGATGAAGAGGCAGTCTCAAGCCTTAAATATCAACAGATGTGAGCCACAATGTTTGAGTACAATTTATAATAAATTACTTTGTACTTTTCCTTAAAATGGATGAATTTTGTTTCAAACAAAAAAAATGGACACACGTGAGAGATGGAGTGTGGGCCCTCTCTCTCTCTCTCTCTCTCTCGCGACTCGAGTCCTAACTCTATCTCTCTCCCGGAGTCCAAGGTCTCAAGTCCTAAGTCCTAAGGAAGACAATCTTTTTTCCCAAAATTCCGGGGTGACCTTAAAAAAAAACCTAAACAAAAGTGTGTGCATGTTTTGGACAGTGTGCAAAATTCTTAGTTTTAATTTTTTTTAGATTTAATTTCTTTAAAATTAAGTTTTTTATTTTTTTTATTTTTAATAAATATTTTTAAAATTTTAAACAATTTTTCTTCTTTTCTTTCCATCCAAGTAGGTTGTCATTTATCTCTCTCTCTCTTAATTAGAGAAACCTTATTTGGGTTAGATTTATTAGATTGTTTGGTTTGAATTTTCAATACTCTCACATCATATTGTAAATTAAATTGATACGTTCGATAATTGTTAACAATATATATATATCATAAGAAAGTTTTGTGAATCTTTTTAACTTTTATTTTTTGTGAGAAATTATCTTATGTTTATAGTTTTGTGTAGCTCGTTTTACCATAACTAAAAGCGCACAGTAAAATTTATCAAAATTCATGTTTATATAAATCTAGAGAGATTCTAAAAAAATAAATTATGAAGAAATTACTTATTTAGTTAAACCAAATAAATTTTTTGGCCTTGACTTTTTTAACCTTAAAGCAACTTATTTTAAAAATTGCAGACATGACCTTAATAGTATGTCCTAAAGTTAGCTTTATTATAAATTTTTACTTTTTTTATTTTTGGGCAAATTAGAAAAAAAAATCCCAGGATTTAGCGAGTTTTTTACATTAAATCTCAACATTTTAATTTTGACAATTTAAACCCTGAATTTTTAACTGTGCCTCAATGTTGACCATCCGTCTGTTTCCGTTTGTTTCTATTAACTTTTTACACTTATTTGATACATGTGTCACTTTTTGATTCGTCCATAATTATTATAATTTTTTTATTTCTAAATTGCTTTTTTTTTTTCTTTTTCTTTCCTTCTATTAGCTCTCTCTCTTCCAGGATGAACGATCATTTCTCATGAAAGCAACCAAACCATTTCTCTTCCAGCTCTCTCTCTCCTCCGAATCGTCGATTTTTAAAAAGCAACCAAACCAAGTCTCTCGTCGCCGGCGGTGTCGCTGAAGGAGTCTCTGTCTTTCTCTCAAAAACCAAACCCATAAACAGTCTTTGTCTCTATCTCTTCTCTCTCTCTCTCTCTCCCTCCCTCTTCTACCTTTAGAATCCAAATCTAAATCCAAATCTAGGGACCTGACGTCCATGTAGAACGGGTGGAAACCATATAGATTGAGGTCAATATTGGCATGGGATATGTCGCATTTCACAGGGTCAGAGTCAGGTTACGAAGGAGCTTGAAGGTCTTCTTAGTGTGCTTCTAAGGCTGTAGAAGAAGGAACGGTAGAAAGGGAGAAAAAATGAGAGCTGCAGATACTGATCCTTCAATATTAGAAATGTACCAAAATCAGAGACAACCGGCGAGATGTCGCTAGAAGAAAAGCTTGATCTGAGTTTTGGTGAACACAGTGTCGGGATTTATGGCTAGAACAAGTGAGATAGATAAAGAAGAAGATCGGCGGCTTGAGAGAGAGAGAGAGAGAGAGAGAGAGAGAGAGAGAGAGAGAGAGATGAAGGAAACGAGGTCAGAGGTGGTACAGTTGCGGGTGGATCGACAACCACCGTGGTGACAGATCTAGATATCATAGAGACAAAGCTGTGACAGCGTCGATACAAGCAAGGGTGAATGAGGAACAGCGGTGGTGGAAGAGAAATATGAAGAGAGTTAGGGTTTTGAGAGAATGAGAGAGAGAGAGCTAATAGAGAGTGGGAAAAAAAATAATTTAAAAATAAAATAATTATAATAATTATGGACGAATCAAAAGGTGACACGTGTATAAAATAAATGTAAAAAGTTAACAAAAATAAATGAAAATAGATGGAGGGTTAACATTGGGACACGGTTAAAAATTCAAGGTTTAAATTGTCAAAATTAAAATGTTAGGGTTTAATGTGAAAAATACGCTAAACTTTGGGGGGTTTTTTTGTAATTAGCCCTTAATTTTTTTATGTGGTGAAAAAAATTATATTTCAAAATAATTTTTTTAGTTATATCGAAAACAATAAATTATTTGTATGTATAACTCTTTTTTAGTGTTTTTTTTACTTTTAAGACCTCGTTTAAAAGCAAATTATTTTAATTTTCTTTAAAAATTTTTATGAAAAAATATATTAAAAAATTAATGTGATAATTTATAATAACTTTTTAAGTTTTTAATTAAAATATATAGTTGTGAAACTAGGCTTAAATTTCTTTTAATCCTTTTTTAGGGGGGGTGGGGTTTAGCCCAAAAAAATTTGCCAAACAGGCCTAAAGAATTGAGCACACAATCTTACAGGAAACACAAACCCGGATTGTCCGACCCAATCTCCTAGTCAGCCAATGGCTGATTGCCACGTAAACTTCTAAAACTGTTGCTACGTAAAGAATCTTAGATCGTATGGGACCCCACATCTCTGGCGTGATGGCTCTCTGATTAGAAAAATTATTGAGTAAATACAGTGATATTTCTTGTAATTTTAATAATTATAGTAAATTTTTTTATTTTACTTGACATTCTCGAAATTTTTTCTTTTTATCAAATTGGAACTAACGGAATTATTTTTTTGATAATAAATGACCTTATTGTCCTTCTTTTTAAAATATTAAAAAATGCTTTTGAATTGGAGGACATGTTTAGAAGAAACGAAAAGCGTTTGAAACAGTATTTTTGAATTTATTTTTTTAAATATTAAAAAATGCTTAAGAAAATTTTATTTTTTATTTTAAATATATAATTTTTATTTTAAATATTTTATTTTATTTTGTAAATATTTTAATTTTTTTAATTTTAATATTTTAAACTCAAAACACATTTCTACACTCATATCATAACCAAACACATAACTCAAAACTCAATTAAAAAATTATTTTCAAACCTCATAACCAAACACATAATTCGAAACTCTACACTACTTTTAAAACTCTACACTCAAATCGTAACAAACACATAATAAAAAAATTAAAATATTTATAAATATATTTATAAAATAGAATAAAATATTTATAATAAAAATTATATATTAAAAAAATAAAACACATAGATGTATGAAATATAATGCACATTAAAATAAATAAATAACTATTTAAAATATAAAATATTTACCCTAAAAAACTAAATTCAAAAAATTTCAAAACTTATAACCAAACAATTTTTTTCTTTTCAAAACTCATAACTCAAAATACGACTCCATACTTAAATCATGATTCTAAAAATATTTTAAAAAAAATATATATATATATATTTTCTTTTAAAATAGAATTTTGGAAAAAATTTGGTTTTGAGTTTTGAAAAGAGTTTTGAGTTTTAAGTTTGTTTGGTTATGAGTTTTGAAAATAATTTTTATATTGAGTTTTGAGTAAAAACATATTATGAAAAAAGATTTTTTTTAGTAATAAGTTTTGAATTGAGTTTTGAGTTTTGTGTTTGGTTATAAGTTTCGAAATTTTTGAAATTTATTTTTTTAGGGTAAATATTTTATATTTTAAATATTTATTTATTTATTCTAATGTGCATTATATTTCATACATTTATGTGTTGTATTTTTTTAATATGTTAAATATATAATTTTTATTATAAATATTTTATTTTATTTTATAAATATATTGTTAAATATTTTAATTTTTTTGTTATCTGTTTGGTTATAATTTGAGTGTAGAGTTTTGAAAGTAATGTAGAGTTTCGAGTTATGTGTTTGGTTATGAGGTTTGAAAATAATTTTTTAATTGAATTTTGAGTTATGTGTTTGGTTATGATATGAGTGTGGAAATGTGTTTTTGCGTTTAAAATATTAAAATTAAAAAAATTAAAATATTTACAAAATAAAATAAAATATTTAAAATAAAAAAATAAAATTTTCTTAAACATTTTTTAATATTTTAAAAATATAAATCCAAAAATACTATTTCAAACTTTTTTTTGTTTCTTCCAAACATGTCCTCCAACCCAAAAACATTTTTTAATATTTTAAAAGGAATGACAATAAGGTCATTTATTATAGAAAAAGTAACCCCGTTAGTTCCAATTTGAAAGAAGAGGGGAATCTGAAAAATGTCAAGTAAAGTAGAGGAGGTTACTGTAATTATTGAAACTACAGGAGAGGTCGCTGTATTTGTCAAAAATCTCAGGGAAAGTTAGTGTAATTTACCCAAAATTATTTGTTAGTTTGGATTATGTAAAATACTGTTAAATTCATCAAAATAATATCGATTCATATTAATTCATATCGCTTTATCTGTTAATTATAGTTTAAATTTTAAAATCTATAATTTACTTTCAAAATTGTTCCGTTTTACTATAATTAATATATATATTTTTTTAATTTATAATAAAATATCAAAATAAAAATAGTGTGAAAGATATTTAATATGTAAAATTTATTACAAATTAGTAGTTATATATATAAAAAAATATTATGTAAAATTAGTTTGTGTTATATATATAAAAAATATTATAAAAATCAATGTTATATATCATGTAAAGGCTTGAAAATTAGTTATAATTTTTTTCAATTCGCCAATCTGTTTAAAATCGCTTAAATCACAATTTGTCAATCTATTAGTCTACTAATCCGTCATTCAATTTATAATTTTATTCTCAAATCATCCGAACTGCACACACCCTAACCATAGCCCACACAAATTACAATACACTATACTCCTTTATATTCCTTAATTACTCAATATAAATTCGTAAATTTCACCCCTTCACCCATCAACAATACTGTTAAAATAGCATGTGGCGTTGAATCAAGACCAACTAATAACTTCTCGTCTGATTAACGCATATCAATCCACGTCATCCAATTTGAATGACGCTGCAGTGACTGATGATGACGTGGAAAGGTCCGAGAAGAGTGAGAATAATTAACGTTAAGTCATTTGTAGATTTTTAAAAATTGAAACAAAGCAGCGATACTTTTGTGAAAATAACAAACAGTCAAAATATTTTTTGAGACTCTTTAGGTTTATTAACTTTGAGTCAAAATGTTTCATCTTTTAGATTCATCCATACTACACGAACTTTTGGGAGTGTTTGGTAAGAAAAAGTTTTGATTTTTTGAGTTAAAATAATTTATAAAATAAAATATCAAATCAAATCTAAATCATTTAATTTTTTTCATTCACAAATATCACATTTAATTACAAAAAAAAATTTAACTCTCTTTCCAAATATAACTATTTTAGCCTATTAAAATAGCTAAAAACTAAAATAGTTTATTAAAATAGTCAATTTCCCAAACACCCGCTTTATAAGCTAGTGCTAAAGAGAAAAAAAAAAAATCATTAAATGGTATATCTTGAAATGTTGATTATATTTTAATGTTTTCTAAAATTAAGAGTCATAAACAAGGTAAACGAGCTAAACAATTAATTATTCAATCTTAATTTAAAAATTTAACGAATTTTAAAATTTGTTTAAGTTTAATTTATTAAATTTTTGAGCTGATTTCAAGCTAGTTTTTGTCGAATCAAACTGGAATAGTTTGATATTTTTATGTAATTTTAAACTTATCAAACCAAATTCAATGAGCAATTACATATTTAAATTTGATTTGAAAATTTTAAAAAACTTTAAAATATATTTAAAATTGATTTATTTACTTAATCAACCAAATTGAACTGAACATAAATTGAACTTGAGATGTTTGGTTCCTTTATTACCCTTATCTAAAATTGGGATTGATTATTTATCATTTTTAGGAATTATGCTACCAATTTCCATTTTCGTGTCAAACAGTCGGACGTGAAACGCGGAGCACAGTAACAAAATGATGTTACGAGATTAAGGTTAGATGTACGGTGAGGATTAGGTTTGGATACAGTAAAAGCGAATCTGCTACTTTTTATTGATTTTTGGAACCAACGTTTCTGATTGAGTGATAACTCCGTACTTTGTGACTCTATGCTGTGCCCGCCCACAAACTACGAGATATGCTCCCTCCACAGTCCTCACAGTCACCCTCATCGATAAATACCTTACAGTATAATATTTTTTTAAATTTAAAATTTAATTACAAAATTAAATACAACTCCAGACTTTTTAAATGTGTGATTTTTGACTCTGTGAAGAATTTTGTTTAATTTTGTCGGATTCCTGTGTTGTTTGATATGACTTATAGAATTGTTTATAATTTTTTTATTTATTATTTGTTTTGAGAGTTGTATAAATTTATTTGATGGATCTATTGCTTACATCTTATGAAATAAGATAAATTACATACTTTTTGAGATTTACTTAAATAATCAATTATTTATTGTGATTTTAAAAATTATATTATATCTCCTAAAGTTTCTAATTTCATAATAAACAAGTCCTTTTATTAATAAATCATTAAGTTAATTAACAGTTTTTAACAATGTTAAAATTTTATTTCAATTAATAATTTATATAATTTTATTATTGTATAGGTGAACAATTAGAAATTTTACTTTTTTAATTAATTTTGTTAAATAAAAAATTCTGACAGAGAGGTATTTGTAATTTTTCAAACTACAGAAGGCAATTAATATTTTAAGTAAATCTCGGAGAATATATTTGTAATTTATCCTATGAAACAATCATCAATTGATTAAACTAAATGAAAATTGATCATTTAATGCTAAGGTATTAATTATTAACTTTTAATTTGAGAAAAAAATGGATTTAGGGTGGTTGCTGTGCGAAGTTACTGTTATGCAATTAAATGGGCCCATTTCGGGGGCACATTTTGATAATCTGAACTATTCACATTTTAGAATATATCAAATAGACATACCTGCAAAAAAACAAGTTAATCGGATATCGTTATCCTTTCATCCACTCACATTTGTAATTATAAAAATAAATAACAATTGTGATTTAAAATATTAAATAACTTAATTTTTTGCAAGTATATTTTGCTTAATGTATTCTAAAATGTGAACGGTTCAGATTATCGAAATGGGTCTCGAAATGGACTCATTTGGCTCACAACAACCACCTCAAAAAAAAAAAAAAAAAAAAAAAAAAAAAAAAAAACCTATATAAGTTTAGAATTTTTCAACTTCTTTGGTTGGCTTCCCCCAATCTAAAAATGATTTTATTCACACTTAAGCTTCATTTGGAAACATATTATTTTAATAATTTTTAAATTTTTATGAAAAGATATATAGAAAAATAAAAAGAGTGATATGACAATTTATAATAACTTTTTAACTAAAATAATTAATCCCCAAACAAGACCTTAGTAATTGGTTAGCCTCAATCAAAAAATGTGTTGCCTCCATTTAAAATACAGTCCTATTTGGTAGCTCGAAACAAAGATGGCTCGAATGGCCCGAGTCCAAAACGACGCCGTTTTGATTTTTTTTTTTTTTTCCTCTTCTCTCTTTGAAGATGAAGAACACAGAGAGAAGAGGAAGTTGGGGAAGAACATGTTCATCAACAGCATCTTCGTCAACATCAACAAAAGTCTTCATCTTCATCAACACATCATCAACATCAACAACATCTTCATCAACATCATCATTATCAACACCAACATCATCATCGTCAACACATCATCATCGTCATCAACAACAACATCTTCATCAACATCATCATCATCATCATCATCAACAACATCATCATCATCTACATCCATGGATTTTGTGAAATCCATATCCATCGATTTTGATGAAATCGATCGATTTCAAACACTGAAAGAAGAAGAAGAAGAAGAAGAAACTGGTTTAGCTCTCTCTCTTCTCTGGTGGAGCAATCAATCGATTTCAGCCTCTCTTCTCTCTCTTTCTTCTCTTTCCCCTCTCTCTCTCTCTCTCTCTCTCTCTCTCTCTCTCTCAGAGATCTAATAGGGGAAAAAAAAAACTGCCCAAAACGACGTCGTTTTGGGCAGTCGGGCCATTCGAGCCAAATCATTTTTTCGAGTTACGAATCATTTTTCTTTAAAATAGTGGACATTATTTTAGACCAATTATAATTTATATTTTATTTGCATACATTATTAAGTGGGTAAATAAAAAGGGTGAGGCATGTCTTCGATCTAGTTTTGAACTGGATTGTATTGTTGGGTCTTTGTGGGCCAACCGTTCAATATGTAGGGCTCGTCGAGTACTTTTTTTATTCAAAAAATTCCGTTGGTCGGATATTAATTGCTACTTGATCAGATCACATTTTTGTTAACAATTTTTTTAAAAATCATATTGAATGTTTACTTTGACAGAAATGTTATTTGATCAAGTGATTATTGATATTCGATCAACGTAATTTTTTGCATGGATTAAATTCTCGACGAGCCCTACACATTGACGGTTCGAATCATCGATGTGGGCTCCGTGGTGGGCTCACAATGCCCAACAATACGATTTAGTTCAATTACGGACTGGATAAAAGCCACACCCGAAATAAAATTAGACTGAAAAAAAATGATTAAGATTCTCAATTGGAGAGTACTATTTTGTTTGGTTTCAGAAATTTGAGTTTTTATTTTTATTTTTTTGTGTTTTTTTAATTTTAGTCAAAAAATTTAATACTTTAAGATTTTTTTTTTTTTAAAGATGCCCCTAACCTCGATATACTTAAAAAGTATAATATTTATGAAAAAAAATCTTCAAAAATTTTATTAGTACAAAAAATATAAAAATTCAATACATTTTTGTATTCTTATGTATATATTGAGTTTTTAAAATATTATTTTTATAAATATTTTACTTTTTAAATCTATCTAAGTTATGTACATCTAGAAAAGTAAAAAATTACTTAAAATATTTTAAAAAATACTAAAAATAATAAACTCAATTTTTAAAAAATCAATCAAAATCAATATTTTGATTTTGGTGGGTTAATCACGGGATTCATTTTAATAATCTTCATCATTCATTTTGTAAAACTTTTCAAATATGTCATCCATAGAGTAAATTAGATTGGTTGGACAACTATACTCATATGATGATTAAAATAAATTTGTTTTAAAAATGGAAATTCATTTTATTATATTCTTATTTATTTTTAAGACAATGTGATACAATGATATGAATAGTTGCTCGATTAAACTGGTTTTTTTATATGAAAGATCTGTTCAAAAGGTCTTAAATTATAAATTATCCGAATGATTAAAATAGATCTTGTAGTGGGCCCACTGAAAAAGGAAAGGAGAGAAAGTGTACTTAGCTGAGTTTGTAGTAATGCTATATAAACATAAATTGTATATAAAATGGAGAGTTATTAACATGGTTCTCTTGCTGAATTCGGAGTAATGTGACAAAAATAGTACGAGTATATAAAAAAAAGTAAAAATAAAACAACAGTTTTTGGGTTATATGACAAGCCTTGAGAATTTTTATTTGTTTTTAAGCCCAAGTTGGTTTGGGCTTGTGTCACTTACTAGTCCAACTACAAACATTCCTACGCTACGGGGAATTATATTGGGATTTTTGGTGAAAAGTCCTTCCCATTGGGCCTATTTTGTGTGAAACCCACGAAACAAAACAATGAGCCCAAAAATCCCTTAATTAAAAAAATATTATGAATTGACTGAAATGTCCTTCCATATAAGTGGGGAAATATGAAACAATCCCACCGTTTTCCTCCCTTCACTCTGTTTCATCAATTGACAACCCTCCTCTGAATATCCTCATTCGAAAACCCTAGCCTCATTCAAAAACCCTAGCATCGATTGAAAACCCTTCTCTGAGTCTCATTACTCTCGCTCTCTAGAGTTACTTTGTCTTTTTACCCCTAGAACGTTACAGGTTCATCGCTTGCGCTCGAATCAAACTCCGCATTACGCTTTACGCTCTCTCTTGGGCACACATTTTGCAGGTGATTTTTTCCCCTTTCTGCTAGTTTTTCGATGTTATGAAGTCTGTCTGGGTTTGTTTTCATTTTGCGAGTGGTGTATAAGATTACGTTAACATGGTATGTGGTGGGATTGTAAGGCTGCTAAGGATTTTTTTTTTCCTTTTTTTTTTTAATTGTTGCATTAGGGTAAGTAAAGTTTGGGATTTTGGGTTACACTAAAGATCATCTGTTCTAAAATTTTTATCACTATCTTAAAATACTTTAAATTACTAAATCATGTGAGAATGTTAAGGTTTAAAAAAATTGAAAACTAATTTAGGTATTTCAGAATGGTGTATGCAGTTTGCTTCAATTTCGTTGCTTTGATTTCTGTAGTGTTTTTGTCCTACAATTTCAATGCTTTCAATTTCACTTGCTTCGTGAATTTTTCAGAGTAAAATTTTACTTCCAACCAGAGTAAAATTTTACTTTAACTCTAGCATTTGCTCATTACATAAATGTGCATATTAATTTGTGTATATATATATATATATATATATATCTATTTATGTATGTGAATGTGATTGTAGTTTCGTCATTTCTCTGATTTCCGTTTGAATGTGAATTGTACATGTTAATTTCAGAACTGTGTTGCGTATAGTCAAAATTGAGACAAGGTTTTGTTGATTCTTGATTCTATAAATTTTGTATGTGTTTTTGGTTTATTTCCTAGGCTATATTGTTCAGAGTAAAATTTTACTTCCAATCAGAGTAAAATTTTACTTTCAATAAAAGTAAAGTTTTACTGCCAAACAAAGTAAAACTTTACTGTCTCATTGAATGTGTTTTGGTCTTGCAATTTCAATGTTTCAATTGCTTCATGAATTTTTTAGAGTAAAATTTTACTTCCAACCAGAGTAAAATTTTACTTTAACTCTAGCCTTTGCTCATTACATAAATGTGCATATCAATTTGTATATATATATATATATATATATCTATATAACAATGGAAGGCTCATTTTGAATTCAAAGACTAAAAATATATATGTGTCAAAATTTGAACCTTTAGATTGCTTCAATCCAAGGGTTGAAAATGTCTTACTCAATCCAAGGGCTGAGATTGCTTCAATCAAGATCTAATGGTTCAAAATGTCTCTCACCTCACGTGCTCCTCTCTGCTCAAAATCTCTGTCTGTTTCAATTTTCAAATTTTGAACACACAACCCTCCTCTCTCTCTCTCTCTCTCCCCATCGGAACCCATTTCCTTGCTGTAGACCCAACCCCTTTCAATTAGCCACTGCAAAAGGAATGGCTTCCACATTCGAAAGAGTCATCAACATCCCGAAGCCTCGATCTGTCGGATTCGATTCAGGAGGAGAGAGAGGAGGGTTTTGATTCGAGATCGGATTCGATTTTTTGGGTTTCATGAGATTCGAGATCAGATTTTTGGTTTTCATGAGGTGAGGCGCTTCAGATTTTTGTTTTCGATGAGGCGCTTCACATACCAGCCCATAGCCACAGAGATCATTAATCGATCATCACAGAGATCATCAAAAGAACGATTCGCAAAATCATTCATCTTCATACCAGCCCTGTGAGTATTGTTGATTTTTCTGTATTAATATACAAGAATTTGATTTTTCTTACACTTTTGTAAAGGGAATAATGAGATTGAATGCAGTTCACTACCTGTCAATTCTGGAGCTGATGCTTATCACTTTAATTGTGAGTGTTGATTTTGATCTTGGTTTGTATTCTATCCATTTTCTTTATTTTATCCGAAACTTTGCACCTTAACTGAAAAGAAAAAAAAGAAGAAGAGAGGCATTAGTGTTTCATTTTGTGGACTCATGTATCTGTGTATGCATTTTCACATTTTTAAAATCAACAGAAGTTGTGCTATAATCTTACAGCTGAATAAAGAAATTGAAGAAGCTTAGTGTTGTATGTGCACTAGCTTACAAAAATTGTTCCCTGTATATGCCATGCATGAAAAGTCACAATTTCCATTGACAATGCATATATCCTATACCCGAGTGAAGAGTGAAATTATGTCTTATAGATTTTTTAAAAAATCTTGGCCATTCTTGGCAAAGGGATGGGAAGGGATTTTAAACCATAAAGGGATGTGGAATTCCTTGGTTTTGAAATTCTTTGGTTAGTTTTAAAAAAAGGATTCATAAATTCTCCTGGGGTTTTCAAGGACAGACTTGGAGGTACCATATACACATATTAAAAGAGTTTAAAGGAGTTATATTTTAAAATCCTTAAAGCAAAGAACAGAAAAACTGGAAAAGTACAGAGCCCTTCAGATGATCAAAATTATTCATCTATGTGAGTGTGTGTGTGTAAGATGGTTTGTAAGGGAATTATTTTAATTTGTTATATTGGTTATACTCACCCCTTAGGAGCCCTTCAGGTGATCAAAATGCATTTAAAAAAAAGAAAACAAGAAAAAGAAAAAAGAAATGAAGAGGTTGTTCTGGTTTTAAACAAATGGACTACCACCAATCCATATATGGCAAGTATAATTTTTATGTCTCTTTTTCAATTAACACCTTAATCTGTTAGCTTGAATGCCACAGAGATCATCAATCGATCATCACAGAGATCATCAAAAGAACGATTCGCAAAATCATTCATCTTCATACCAGCCCTGTGAGTATTGTTGATTTTTCTGTATTAATATACAAGAATTTGATTTTTCTTACACTTTTATGAAGAGTTGGTTGGGTTTCACAAATTTGATTTTGATTTTGGGTTTGGGTTTGGGTTTCGCAAAATCAACCCATTTACTATCATTTGGTTCTATATTCCTTGCTTATTAAGTGTTTGATAAAATGTTTGGTGTGTCTCTGTTGTTTGAGTTTCTGCTATTACCATTTGGGAATGGCCATGAGAAATACAATAACACCATTTTCTCGAATTTTTGTCTGTTGTTTTTGGTGTGTCTCTGTTGTTTGGGTTTCACGAATCTGTTGTTTTTTTATTTTGATTTGCTTTGTTGATATGGTTTTGGCCACTGAGGATATCAGAAAAACAATAACACCATTTTCTTCAATTCTGAGGCCTTCATTTTCTTCTTCTTTGGTAGAATAATTTCAATTGCTGTTCAATTTAACCTCAAGTCATGAAAAATTAAAAATGATTAAAAGTTTTTAGTCTCTTATTATTTTATTTTTTAAAATTTAAGTAAAGGTTAAATATTTGATTGATCAAAGAGAAATTTAAATAAGAAATTAATATCTTGATTGAAAGGTAAATATGCATTAAAATTTTCAATATTTTTTTATTTATCTTTTAAATTTATTATATGAACCCTTTTTATAGTATAGATTGAAAATTGAGGATGCAATTATTATTATTAAAAGATAAACAAATCGAATGAAATTTTGAATAAGAAGCTTTAGTACCTCCGTCCGACAATCCAATAAAGTTCAATGTGAATTTTGTTTATTTGCTTTCGTATGGTTGTTTTGAAAAATTAGTCAAAAGTTAATTTTTTTATTTTTTTAAAAATACATTAAAAAAAATTAGAGAGGTGATATAATTTAAAATAGATTAAAAGCAAGTTTTCATATTAGGCCTTACTATATTGTGTACCAAATTCTATTTTTCAACAATGACCCGTTTTCTCTTTTTCTCTTTTCAAATTAAATTTGATAAAAAATGCTTAAAAAATCATTACCAAACCCCTTCATCAATGGTTCAAATTGAAGAAGAGTCATTATTTTATCAAAATAAAAACTCATCAAATCTTTTGTTTTAATTTGACAACATTAAATATTTAAAAAGATAATCTTTTTTATTAAATTTGATAAAAAAATTTGTTAAAAAAATATTAAAATAGTTCATATCAAATCAAAATTTTTTTTTATCTAAATTTAAAATTTAATTAGACAAAAGAATATGATGAAAGAATTACATATAGTCTAAAAAAGCAGTTCTTTGATAGAGCTATTATATTGCACTTTCTATTTGTTTGGTTTAGTTTTTAAAATATGATTTGAATCAAAAAAATAAAAAAAAGTTTGTTCGATTAATAAATTTTTAAAATGCAATTCAAAACTTACATTTCTCTCACCTCTTTTTTTTGTTATTAATAAATCAATTAATATTTTTTTCTCTTTTTTCTCTTATTTTTTTATATTCTACGTATCAATTAATTAAATTTTCTTTCACACTTACCTATTCAATTAAAAATAAAATAAAAAAATTAAAATTAACTCAAATTTAATTTTAAAATTCATAACCAAATAAATTTTTAATTTTTAAAATTTTTTTAACAACTTATTTTTTTAAATGTAACTTAAAATTTATTTAAAAAACTAAACCAAATAAAGCCTAAAATCGAATTATTTCCATACATTCTTGCTTTTCAGACCATTACCCCTCAAAATTGAGAAAGAGAAAGAGGCAAGCAAAGTTACCTCTAAAGGAGGGAAAACTGAGATTGCGTGTTGGTTTAATTTTGGTATTATGATTTTTTTTTTTTTTTAGAGTTGTGATTTGGTTGTGAAATTGTATATTGAGTTTTGAAAAAATAAAATTTATTTAGTTATGAATTTTGAAAATAATTTTTGAATTTTAAATTTTAAAAAGGGCGGATTGAATCTATCCGGTCGTCTGTCTGGACATTTTCCCACACATCTTTTCAGACATAGGTGGGGGAGAATAATATTGGTATTAGAATATAATTGTAATTAATATTTTCCCACCAATGTTTAATATCTGTATGAAAAATCTTAACGTAATTAATGTTTTCCCACCAATGTTTAATATTTTCCCACACATCTTTTCAGACATAGGTGGGGAGAATAATATTTTCCCACCAATGTTTAATATCTGTAGTTATATTTGTTTCCCGTGTATCTTTTGTGATTAATTTTATGATTAGTTTTATTGTTGTTGAAACTATGATATGGGTAAAGGTAGAATCTGAGCCTATTACAACTTTTAGCCTTTGAGGACCAGTTGAGGTGGTGTTTTAAATTGTTTCCTAGCTGCTGGAATAGTGGATGTACTCCTCAAAGAATTTATTTTTGTTGTATGCAGAACAAGAACCATGGCAAAAGATGCAATAGCCCTAATGGATCATTTGGGTTGGAGAAAAGCCCATGTTTTTGGCCATTCAATGGGTTAGTCCATGACTCTTATCTCCATTGAAATTGTTATCTTACTCTTTAACACAAATTTGAACCCATGGATGCATAATGCTAGCTCTAGATTTTATATAATGGGTTGCATACTTATTGTTTATCATGATAATTGAGTTAATTACTTTTAGTTGTCTTATACTTTTAGTTGCATACTTATTTTACATAATCTGTTTTTATTTTGGACGAAACTAGCTCCAATGTTTAATATCTGTAGTTATATTTGTTTCCTGTGTATCTTTTGTGATTAATTTTATGATTAGTTGTATTGTTGTTGAAACACTTGCTATGTTCTGACTTCTAAGTTTTAACCAGTTGAGTGCATTAACTGCAATTTAGAAGTAAATGAATTGTCTATCATCAAGCAGTTCTAACATTTGGATATGAGCAATTCAAATGTACATTGCCACTTGATGTATGCATGAACATATGATTTACTAGGAAGTTATGTAACCATCGTGGTGATGGATCAGATAGCCAATTTAATATTGTCATTTCTCAGAAAGCAGAATGGATCAAGGATCTAGGAGTTTTTGCTAACATGGAAACCAGAGCAAATCAAGTCTATGATGCTGTAAGTACACAAATTATCGCATTTATTTACCACTATCTAAAGTTAATTAAGTACCATGTTTTCATGAATTAGTCAATACATGGATTTCAGATTTGGTTAGATTTCAGATTTGTTTATTAGATGTTATAAATATGGTTAGATTTCTCAAGTTTACTGCTAATCGATGGATTTCAGATGGATTTCATATTTCTCAAGTTATAAATATGGTATTTATAGATGGATTTCAGATTTGTGGGTATTTATAGATGTTATAAATATGGTTAAATATTTACAGAATTTGTTGGTTTCAGATTCTAAGAATTTTTTAAACTGAAATGGAGTACTTGGGTTTTTTAACTACTTTCATGTTGTTGTTGCTCTGTAAAATATTCTCACTCATTATGAAAGACGTGAATATCACAAAGAGCTTAACATTCTCTATGATTTCAAGAGCGGGGTTATCTTTTCTTTGTTTGGTTTTTGTTCTGTTATTATAACCCTGCAAGTAAACAAGGGCAAGCAAGCATAGGATTAGTATCCAGAGTTTAAAGTGCATTTTCTTTGGCTGAGTGGATGAGATAAAGGCTGAAATGGAGTACTTGGGTTTTTAAACTACTTTCATATTGTTGCTCTGTAAAATATTCGCACTCTCTCTATGGGAGTTTGCATTTTAAGATTAGTATCCAGAGTTTGGTAATGAGGTGCGGTGTTGAAGAGAATGAAAGAGTAGAGAAAAAATGTAAGATGTTTTACCAAAGGTCCTTCACCATGCTGTTTTGTTTCAAAACAAAAACAGGACAAATTGAATCTCATAATAATAGTGCATTGTCCAAGTTTTTGTACCAATATAAAAACCTCAAACATCAAATGTCACATTCACAATGAAAGGCATTATTTATCAACCAAAAAAAAAAAAAAAATCACACAAAGGCATTATTGTTGTTTCTGGTGCATTCTAATTCTAAACACTTATGAGTTTGCTAAATACTTTTGAAATACTGATATGAAGTTTTTTTATATTTATTGGGTTTTTTTTGTGTTTTTCTATTGTTTTTTCTTTCTTTCTTTGGGAGTGAGGATTGGTAAGCTGTGATAAATTTTGTTTTTGTTGTGGCAAGGTGTTGGTTGGATATTTTGCTTATGGTCATGTATTGCTTAACAAATATTCCAATTTTATTTAGAATTTTCAGAAGTATTCAGAATTTTCAGTTCAAGCTTGGAAGCAAAATGAATCTGAATGGGTGATTTGGGTTTTTGGACAAAGTAAATGGGGGTTTTGGGGCTATATTGATTTGTAAATCATGGGGAATTAAGTTAGTTAGAGTTTGTTGTTGAATTGCCAAGCAAAGAGTTTGCTTTTTGAATTTTTATTTGTGAGTATATTTTTATTTTATTTGAGATAATGCAGAAGAATATGGATTAGTTTTGGATATAGATTGTATAGATTTTATTTGGATATAGATTGTATAGATTTTTTATTTATATATAGATTTTTTACAAAGAATCTGGATATAGATTTTTTATAAATTGTATAGATTTTTTATATTATCTTTGTGAAGAAGAAAGGGAGGCCACGAAAGTATGAATCAGATGGTAACTTGAAACTACCATCTATATCATCACCACCACCAGGTTTTTCTTTCTCACCTCATTTTCCTTCTTCTTCTTCTTCTTCTGAGTCCTCTTCTTCCAAAAGGGGTCGTGGCAGACCACTTGATTCTATTAACTGCCAGCTGCTTGCTTCTTTAGGTGAGTTCAAATCAAGCCTTTAAATCAACCTTTTCCCTTGAGATTGATAATTTAGTTGTGTACAACCTTTTCCTTTGCTGCAATTCAAGACTTCCTCCATCAAACACATTGAAAACAGTAGGTATGGTTTAACTTGATTTTTATTTTTTTTTGAAGTACATTAGTTAGTGTGATTTGTAGGTTGTGGATGAAGTCTTAACGAGGCGGAAAGAGACTGAATGATGAGCTTTTTGATAAGTGTATAGGTAATGTTATTGCACATGGTTAAATTTGAATGCAAATGTTTATTCATTCTCTTCATAAGTTTTAGGTTCATTGAAGGAGACTTTGATGCGTATGTGGAAAGAATTCGAAAACCTTATGTATGGGGTGGAGAGCTTGAGTTGCTGATGGCATCCCATCTTCTCAAGTGAGTTCTATTCACTGTTTCAGTGAAGCATTTATGTTGTTCGTATGAAGCAATTTATGTGCAAAAAACAATATCATAGTGTTCATCAAAGTGTTTTTGCATATTGGCTCATATACAATGGTATTTGTCTATTTATTAGTTTGACAGAAGGGTTTGTTTGCCTCATGAAAGTGTTTTTATATTAAATTTATAATCTATATATAATAAGATTGAAGGGTTGGGATTACAATTATATTCTAATCCCAATATTATTTACACCGTGCCTTCAGGCACGGGCATACGCTAGTATATATATATATATATATGTATCTATTTATATATGTGAATGTGATTGTAGTTTCATCATTTCTCTGATTTCGGTTTGAATGTGAATTGTACATGTTAATTTCAGAACTGTGTTGCGTATAGTCAAAATTAAGACAAGGTTTTGTTGATTCTTGGTTCTATAAATTTTGTATGTGTTTTTGGTTTATTTCCTAGGGTATATTGTTCAGAGTAAAGTTTTACTGCCAAACAAAGTAAAACTTTACTGTCTCATTGAATGTGTTTTGGTCCTGCAATTTCAATGTTTCAATTGCTTCATGAATTTTTCAGAGCAAAATTTTACTTCCAACCAAAGCAAAATTTTACTTTAACTCTAGCCTTTGCTCATTACATAAATGTGCATATCAATTTGTATATATATATATATGTATCTATTTATGTATGTAAATGTGATTGTAGTTTCGTCATTTCTCTAATTTCGATTTGAATGTGAATTGTACATGTTAATTTCAGAACTATGTTGCATATAGTCAAAATTAAGACAAGGTTTTGTTGATTCTTGGTTCTATAAATTTTGTATGTGTTTTTGGTTTATTTCCTAGGGTATATTGTTCAGAGTAAAATTTTACTTCCAATCAGAGTAAAAATTTACTTTCAATAAAAGTAAAGTTTTACTACCAAACAAAGTAAAACTTTACTGTTTCATTACAATGCTTGTGCATTTTCTTTAGTGCTTATTTGTTTTGTCACTTTGATGTTTAAAGTAAAATGTCACACTGTTGATATAGGGAAACTTTTTACTGTTTTAAAATGGTTGTTACAAGAAGCAAATGTGGTGATGATGATGATTTTGAAGTTCCACCAACGGCTATACAAAAGAAGAAAGTCCCTAAAAAAAAGGCAAAAGTAGTAGAGAAGTTCAGTCCAATGCTAGTGATGATGAAGGCTGTAATGAAAGCAATCCAATGCCTTTAACAACAAAACCTTCGAAGTTGAATGTTGTACATGGAGTACGAGAGAGGGAGAACTATGTGAAACAATATAGGTCAAATATTGTTTCACTGATAAACCTAATGCGAGACATGAGGTTCACTAAAAGACATATTACTACCCTCGCGAGAACACCTTTTGGGATGTTGTTTAAATCTTTTTGGAAGAAAGAAGATGTGGTGTTAAAGAAGTTCAAGAAAGTTGATGATAATGTCATGGATGTGATCAAATGTTATGACTTTCATGCAAAGGGATTTAAGCTTGGGGGGAAAACGTGTGACATACAGGACAGTGACGTTACTTTTATTTTGGGGATAAAATCGGGAACGAAAAAAGTAGACGTCTCATATGGGAAGACAAAAGAATAAGCTTTTGTGCAGAGAAGGTTTCGTAATATGTCAAGAATATCCGAAAAAAGTTTGCGAGAGGCATTAAAAGATGCATTGGAAGGCACAACGACAGTTGATGTTGAGGATGTTGCTCGAATACTGTGTTTGTTTGTTATGGAAACTTTGCTATTACCAATAACTGGTCTAACAGTTGGATGGGCTTTTGTCGCCCTTCTAGAAGATTTGGAAATGATGAATTTATATGCATGGTCGACTGCAGTTGCATCCACGTTGACTACTTCAATCCATTCTTCATTAGGAAGTCCTGAAAATGTAACTGGATGTGTACTTCTTCTTTTGGTAAGTAAATTGAACTACTTGAAATATTATGCAATCTATCTTTAGAGAATTAACTAATTTTGATTTTTTATTTTATAGTACTGGTTATGTGAGCATACTACCCTCATTCAACCTCAAGGAAAAAATTTGTGTCCAAGGCTCCTTCGATGGGACTTATCAACGTTGAGGAAAAAGCTAATAAAGAGGTCATTGCAAACACTAAAGCCCGAAGAGGTATCATTTTCCAAACTCAGCCTTACTGGTTCATTTTGCTTAAAATTATACTTACATAATAAAACTTACACTTGAACAGAGTAAAAGTTTACTTAAAATTGGAGTAAAAGTTTACTTACAATCAGAGTAAACTTTTACTTTGAAACAGAGTAAAATTTTACTTACTCTTGAACAGAGTAAAAGTTTACTTACAATAAGAGTAAAATTTTACTTTGAAACAGAGTAAAAATTTACTTACTCCTGAACAAAGTAAAAGTTTACTTATTATCAAAGTAAAAGTTTATTTACAATCAGAGTAAACTTTTACTTACAATCAGAGTAAAATTTTACTTACTCTTGAACAGAGTAAAAGTTTACTTACAATCAGAGTAAATTTTTACTTACAATTAAGTAAAATTTTACTTACTCTTGAACAGAGTAAAAGTTTACTTTAAATCAGAATAAAAGTTTACTTACAATCAGAGTAAACTTTTACTTACTATTGAACAGAGTAAAATTTTACTTTAAATCAAAGTAAAAGTTTACTTACAATCAGAGTAAACTTTTATTTTGAAACAGAGTAAAATTTTACTCTAGTGGTTAAAGTTTGCTTCATTACTGACTTCTTTTCTTTTTCTATTTTTCAAATGCAGGTAAATCACGATGAACTGAAGCTCATTTCCAGAGAAGAAATGGATCTCATTTGCAATGATGAGGAAGAAGATGCATTGGACATGGAGGAAAATTTGAAGACTAAAGAAGATGAAGATCATGTAGCTGAAGCTTTAGGAGATGATCAACCTTTGAAGGACTTCATTGATCTTGGGAAATTAGAACGAGTTCAAAAAGAAAACAAGAGGCTGAAAAGTGAGAATATGGCATTGGTTGAAGAACTGAAGAAAATGAGGGAAACAATGCAAAAAATACAAAAGGATCAAGAGGCAAAAACAAAAGAAATGATGGAAAAGATGAGCAACACAGAGAAAGAAATGGAGAAACTGAGAAAGGAGTTTGAAGTACTCGAATCTGAAAATAAATAGTTGGTTGAACAGATTGAAGAAAATGCAGTTCATGCGGCTACCCAAGCTTTTGCTTCTAAAGAAATGCCACATGCTAAAGGAGTAGAACAAGAGCAAAACTTTGGGATTCAAACTACATTGAAAGAAACACCTATAGTCGTAGAGCCATTGCAAACATCCATGGTCAAGAAAATCAAAATCAAGGCGAGGAAGAAAAAAGAGATATCTGATTTTGAATGTGAGCCAAGAGAGGCAAAGAAAAAAAAAAGACTACAAAACAAGCAATTGAAGTGATTTGTGTTGACAACTTGCCTCTAAGCCAACCAAAGCCAGTTGAAAGGGTTTTGTTTCCAGATAAGGCTGCAATATGCAAATTGCTTGATGAGAATGATAAGTGTCTACTGAACAAGATTTACAATTTGGAAACCACAGAGTAAGACCATTTTAATTTTATCAAACAACAAATTTTTACTGTTATCAAACTGCAACGTGTTAATCAACATTTTTTTTACCTTATGACTAGTGCAATCATATGGTCCGGCACAGGAAATGGAGTATATGTTACATTGCATGATGTAGATGCAATTCTGAAAGATGGTGATACTGCAAATAATGTAAGTGGCCATACAATTTTCAATGACTAGTGCTCACTTCAATAACTAAAATTAGTTCATTTTACTAAAATATATTTAATTGATTTTTGTTTTTATAGGTCATTGACAGCTTTGTAGAAATGCTTCAGATTGAGTAACAAGCAAAGAAGCCAGAAAAGAATAAGTCATTTTTTTTCTCAAGCCTTTGTTGGGTAAGCCATCAATTTGTGTTTAGTTTGAATTGATAAAATTTTACTGTGATTTAGTGTAATATTGTACTATATTTTAGAGTTAATTTTTACTATTTGGTTTGCCAAAAATTGACAACTCATACAGTGTGTCACCAATACAACTTGAGACATGACACTCTTATATGATTAAATGCAGTCATTAGTGAAATGGGGTTATGGAGATTTGAGAAATCATTTAATTGACCAAGTGCTTGAGCAAGATTTGAGTGGATACAGATACCTTCACTTTTGCATGAACTCCAATGGGAACAAGAAGGAAGAAAAACCCTACCACTGGACACTTCTTGTATTTGACACTGAACTTGATGAGTGGAGACATTACAATTCTTTAAGGCCAAGAGACAACAGAGAAGATCCTTATCTTAAGGATGCAAAAAAGATTGTAAGTGTTTTGCATCATATTAACAGTAATTTTTTGCTGTGTTTTATTCTTGAATTTAATCGTGACCAAACAATTATGCAATGATGTTAGATAACATATGTAGAGAGCAAATTGGCCAACAAAACGAAGAGAGGTAGAAGAAAGTTTGCAAACTTGGTTTCGGTGAAAGATAGTCCACAACAACGCCCAACATCGTAAGTATTTCACGCGACTATTACATGCTTGAATTGGTACTTTTCAAATTTGACTAAATCTAATAAGATATTGATTTTTATTAACAGTGTTGATTGCGGAATTATTGTATGTTATATCATGCGCCAAATCATAAGAGATGAGCCTATTACAAATTCTATGGAAGATAATGAAATTAACAATTTTCGAGCATCAATAGTGCATCAATTTTTGAATGATTATCCAAAAGTATGGACTGAGGAACAATTCAACCTCAAAAAAAAAATAGGCAAGAGTTAAGACCTCAAGGATGACAATGTGGACAAGTTCTGGGGAACTACTGTGAATGATGTATGTAATTTTGATTTTTGTAAATAAAAGAATGGTGAAAAAGTAATTGTAAGTGAAAGAATACTAAAAGAGTATTATATAGTACATGCTATGTCTATTATTCTAGTAAATTTTACTGTGGTTTGGTGATTAATACATTATTATAGAAGGATATTGTTTTGACTAGGAATGAACGTTGTTATGGATAGAATACAATGATACATATTATACTTGTGTATCTTTGATGATATATGTAGTTGTGTTATTAGATTATTTTTGCACAAATATTGCATGATGATCATCAGGGGAGTTTGTGTGTTGTGATAAATTTTGGTGCAGGTTGGAAATGTTTTTCTAAGGGGCTAACATATTTTCTGAAATAAAGTAAAATTTTACTCTGAAATGAAGTAAAATTTTACTCTGCATAAAAGTAAAATTTTACTTTACTTTGAAATATAAGTAAATTGTTGCACTCTGAATCTAAAAGTAATATTTCACTCTGCATAAAAGTAAAATTTTACTTTGAAATAAGAGTAAAATGTTACAACCTGAATTTATAAGTAAAATTTTACTCTGAAAAACGAGTAAAATGTTAGACTTTGTACAAAAGTAAAATTTTACACTCTGAATCTAAAAGTAAAATTTTACTCTGTACAAAAGTAAAATTTTACTCTGAAGGGCAAGTAAAATTTGGGCTCTAAATCTAAAAGTAAAATGTTACTTTGCACAAAAGTAAAATTTTACTCTCTATAAAAGTAAAATTTTACTCTGAAATAAGGTAAAATTTTAATCTAAAAGTAACATTTTACTATGAAATAAAGTAAAATTTTACTGTGAAACCACAGGCTCATCACACCCATAGACAACCATCAACAACATAGTAAATTTGTACTTTGAAAGGCAGTAAAGTTTTACTTTTATCTAAGTGAAGGAAATGTTTTACTTTGGAAAAAGTAAAATTTTACTCTGCAATAAAGTAAAAGTTTACTCTGAAATACTGAAAAATTTTACTTTGAAAGCACAGACTGAGCACAGCAATTTCCAACCTTCACACCTACTGAACAAACTCCATTATAAGTTCATTTACATGAAACTTATTCAACCACATTAAAAAAAAATATTAAAATGTCAAACTCAACCACAAAGCAAATCAGAAACTAGAACAGACAACCATTTAAGAACATAGTAAAAATGTCTTTTATTGAAATGTTTCCTTACAAATCTAGTCTAAAAGACTATACTATTATTGCTATGGACTATTTATTGAAGAAGAACTGCATTATTTTCATACTTCTATTACAAATCAATAATGTCTTTCACGGCAATGTCTCCTTGCAAGTCTTCCTATTATGACCGTACTTCTCGCATCTACCACACTGTACTCGTCTTATCTTCTCACCCCTAGATAGGATCTTATTCTTCCTTGGCCTACCAGGTGGCTTTTTACAAATTGGAGGAAGGACAACAAGACCATCCATAGCTACAAGAGGTTTCTCAACATTGGGTATTGGATAAACAGACTCAGCATAGCAATCTTTGAACTTGCTAGTGTAATAAAATGGTTCCACATGTGCATACAAATCACCTCCACTCTTTTGGATAGCGATCGCCGCGTGAGCACAAAGAAATCCATTCAATTGCCATTGGTAACATGAGCAAGTTCTATTCAAGAGGTCAACGCTAACCGATGGCCGGGATTGAACCTCAAAAACATGATCACTTGAACGACTAACCAACCAAGTTCTTTCACTTTTAAGAGCATTTACTAATGTTGAATGCATCTCCGGACAAAGAAAAGTATTCCATTTCTTAGCTTGTTCTCTCATTCTCGACATCAAATCCATGATCTTCAACCTAATTGAATCAATCATCTTCGTAGTAGGCAAATAACGAGCTTGACGGATCCATGAATTGAAAGACTCTGCCACATTCGGGTGCATTTCACTGTATTTTTGTCATTTAAAATATGCATTAGTCCATTTGTCATGGGGCAAATTGGATAGAAACCTACAAACGATCCATTTTCCCTCATCTTGTAATTCTTTCAAGTACTGATTAAAACATCCCATTGTTGGAGCATAAGCACAAGAAGAAAACAAAAAAACTATTCTACTCCTGAAAGTATTGCTGAAACTTGGACCAGAGAACCTATCCCTCAAATTGGCGTTCAAGTGTTGGAGACAAAAATAGTGGTAAGCAGTAGGTAAAACCTTGGGTAAAGCCTCCAAAAGTCCTGCATTCCGATCAGATATGAAGGTAATTGGTCTTTCATCCAACAATATATTCAACAAATGCATAAAAAATCATTCCCAACTGTATGTAGTCTCCGTATCGACAATTGCCATTGCAAGAGGGAAAAAACCTAAAAAATAACATTTTACAATTAGTAAGTATATTAAACGAAAAGGACAAATATAGTAAATTTTTACCCTAAATAACAGTAACATGTTACTCTGAAAATAAGTAACATGTTACTCTGAGAATAAGTAACTTGTTACTTTTGAATAAACTATAGTAATATCTACTTTGATCCCCATCCTTCGCTGTAGCTGTTAACAATGTGCCCTTCTATTTCCCCTCCAGAAAAGTTCCATCGATAAACAATAGAGAACGACAATGCCTAAACCCTTGAATGGAAGCATTAAATGCAACAAAAAACCTCTTAAACCATCAACTTTGATGGTTATAGTCAAGACGCAAATAGTTACCAGGATTTGTGCTCATCACAATATCCATATACCATCGAATCTCATCATAAGACATAGAGAAATCTCCAAAAGTAGTAGTCCTAGCTTTCTCAACTCCCAACCAAGCGTGATTGTACATAATGGTGAGCCCGTATTGATCTGTAAATTGACGCACAACATCAATTGGACGAGTTTGGAGATTCCCACGAACTTCATTAACAATCAAACTTGTAACCAAATTTGAACTCATCCTTGAGTTTTTAGAAGTACGAACTGCAGCTCCATAAGTATGCTCATCATGTAGAGTCCTAATGTAGAAAAAATTATTAGCACTTTCTAGAGATGCATGCACTCGCCATAAACAAGCTTTAGACTCCCGCATTGAACACACAGCAGTGACCCGACATTTCTTATTTTTCACATACACAAAATCAAATCCTATCTCAATGGCATATTTACATAATGCAGTCTGGAAATCCTTTGCACCTCCAATAAATCTTTGACCTATATGAGTAATTCCATTCACCCATCCACAAGACAACAAAGTCCTTTCTTCATGTTGACAAAACATAGGGAGTAAATCCATTTCATCATCAGTAATGTTGGATCCATTAGCGTCCCCTGATTCTCTATCTCCATGTTTTTCATTTGAAATGCCCATTTCAGTAATAGTCACATCAACCCAATCAACACCAAGAGGATAAACAAGCGACAACATATTCTGAAAATCAATATCATCATCAATCATGCATTGCGAATGTCCAGGTAAACAGTACGATAACAGTATACAACCACTACTGTCAAACTTCTTCAATTTATAACTTAAGAAATCAGTTAAATCCTTCAACGTGCATTTTGACACAACCTTGAACACAATGGTACGATCACCATACTTGCATAACAACATAAGAGGTAGAACCATTTTACAAATCTGCAATCAATTAACAGTAAAATTTTACTATCAATCAAAGTAAAATTTTACTGTTACTATCAAAGTAAAATTTTACTCTCACTATCAAAGTAAAATTTTACTATCACTACAAGTCCAAAAGTCAATTTGTGTTTAGTTTGAATTGATAAAATTTTACTGTGGTTTAGTGTAACATTGTACTATATTTTAGAGTTAATTTTTACTATTTGGTTTGCCAAAGATTAACAACTCATACAGTGTGTCACCAACACAACTTGAGACATGAATCTAAAAGTAAAATTTTACTCTGCATAAAAGTAAAATTTTACTCTGAAGTAAGAGTAAAATGTTACAAAAAAAATCTAAAAGTAAAATTTTACTGTGAAATAAGAATAAAATGTTACACTCTGAATCAAAGAGTAAAATGTTACACCCTGAATTTAAAAGTAAAATTTTACTCTGTATAAAAGTAAAATTTTACTTTCTATAAAAGTAAAATTTTACTCTGAAAAAAGAGTAAAATGTTAGACTCTGCACAAAAGTAAAATTTTACTCTGAAAAACGAGTAAAATGTTACAATCTGAATCTAAAAGTAAAATTTTACTCTGTACAAAAGTAAAATTTTACTCTGAAAAACGAGTAAAATGTTAGACTCTTAATCTAAAAGTAAAATGTTACTCTGCACAAAAGTAAAAAATTTTACTCCGAAATAAGATAAAATTTTAATCTAAAAGTAACATTTTACTCTGAAATAAAATAAAATTTTACTGTAAAACTACAGGTTCAACACACCCATAAACAACCATTCAACAATATAGTAAATTTGTACTTTATAGAAATGGTATTATTTCCAGACAATGAACTTGTTTGGTGCAATATTTTGCTAGTTAAAAACTAATAACTAAAACACATAAGCTAAAAGAACATATTTCCCCTATCTTCTCAATAATCATGATCAACGTCAGCGGAAGCAGTGTTTGTGGCGGTTGAAGTGTTTGGCAATGACCACCTTTTGACAGTAAAATTTTACTGTAATTCTAACACCAGAGTAAAATTTTACTCTAATTCTCTCAAACAAAAAACAAAACAATAGAACCAGAGTAAAATTTTACTGTCATTCTCTGAAACAAAAAACAGAGCAATAGAACCAGAGTAAAATTTCACTCTGATTCTGTCAAACAAAATCAAATCAAATACAACAAAAATAAATCAAAAAAAAAAAAAAACAAACAAACAAAAACAAAAAAAAATTAATCAACAAATCAACATACCTAATTGAGAAGAAAAACCTCTAAAACTCGATCAACAATCACAAATCTCAATGAAACTCTCGTTTAATTAAGAGTATTGATCGTCGGCGGCGAGATCGTTTATTGTTGACCAAGTGAGAGATCTTCGGCGGCGAGATCTTTAGATTTGGAGATCATCTTTATCGATTTCGTTCCTGATTTCGTTCCTGCGAGATCTTCAGCTCAGATTTCAAATATTTCAAATGTATGATACGTATATATAGAGGGGCAATATTGTGATAAAAAAAATAGAAAATATGAAATGTCCTTATTAAGGTAGGCATTTCCTACTTAGGGGATTTTTGAAAGAAAATTGATTGGGTTATCCTTTACCCTAATAAAAAGGCCCAAAATGGGGGTTTCACCAAAAATTCCAATTATATTTGCACTCAAGAAAGGTTTAACTGACCAATTTTTCAGTACATCCTACTAAATTATTTAACATTACAATTTATTCTCAGTATACTTTCTCTTTTTTTTCCAAATTATCCTTTTAAGATTATCCAAATAAAATAAGGTAAATTACACTTACATCCCCTGAAATTTGGATTTAATACATATCACCCCCTGACGTTTGGAAAATTACACTAACCCCCCTGTCATTGTAATTATTTAGATGGAATGAAGACATTGAACTTATGCACTCTCTCTTCTTTTTCTTTGCTTTACTTTCTCTCTTTTTTCCCCTTTCCTTTACTTTTTTTAAAAAATATAATTTCCTCTGTTTTTCTACTAGGAGTTGTTACCTTTTATATAAACAGGGGGATTTGTGAAATGAGACTATTAACCACAGGAGTGAGAATGTAATTTCCAAAACGTCAGGGGGTGGGTAGTAATTGGACCAAACCTCAAGGGGTGTCAATGTAATTTACCCATAAAATAAATTAAAAAATTCAAATTACTTTTAAAAAATCTTTCTTTTGTTCACGTATATATAGAGAACCCAGCACCGACAAAGGAGAACAGCGAAAGAGGATAGCAGAGGAAAATGAGAGGGTGAACTTTGTGTTCAGGTGTAGACTATTGAACAAAGTAAATTCGTTCGATTTTGAAAGTCCAAACAATAATGACGGAAATGTAAAAAAATACAAAAATTAATAATTATACTTTGATATTTATATGAACTAGTATATCACCCGTGTTATGCACAGGATTAAACAATGATTGATAAATTTATTTTTAAATTAATTAAAAATAATTTAAAAAATAAATAATAAATAATAAATAGTATTAAGTAAGTTTTAACTTTATTTTTAAACAAAAATAGTGTTTGAAATTAGTTTTTTAAGCGGCTTTTTGAATTTTTCAAGAGATAAAAAAAAGTTAATGTATTTAGGAATGAGTTTTTAATTGTATGGAAAAATGCAAATTTTTTTATTTGTTAATTAAATTTTATGTTTTACCCTTCCAAAGATATAAACACCTATGCATCCACCCATAAAAGTAGTTTAGTCTTTTCAAACAGGTACAAAGATTTTTTAACTTTTTATTTTTTGGTACATGCCAAACACATATTAGAACTCTTTAGTTTTCGTTTGGCATTGGTTTTTTTAGCTGGTTTTTTGGTGTTGGGGCTTTTTTAGCCTCGTTTAGTTTGGCTTTTTTGACTTTTGTGAGAGAAAAAGTATAATGATTATGATGTTGATGTGATATTTTGGCGGTGTTTGGCAATGGGTTAGGTAGGCTATTTAAGCCCAAACTATAAAAAAATTCGTGTAGCCGCACTGTAGCTGAGTTAGAGAGCTGCAGTCCAGCTGGATGGCATTATCTAGGTAAAAAGACATTTTTACCCTCTGTTGCTCATATCCAAAAACCAAAAACATACTACTGAAGACGAGGCTTTCATATCTCTTATCTTATCACCTGTACTTTGGGTCTAAACGAAGGATTTGAGAAAAGGGTAAGGTACCTCTCTTCAGCAGCTCTTACTTCGACGGAACTGTTGCATAAAGACCAAGGAGCAGACTGTCTTGCTCACTGATCGTCGAAAACCTGCAATAGGTACAATAGCCAAAATCGATTTCTGTGCTTCTTCTTCGTTGGCGAACTTGGTCTTGCTGGTTTTCAACCCATTGTTTCAGATCTTACTGTGATTTGGCTAGTATTGATGGTATTTTCTTTTTTCTTTCACCAATCTGCACCTATGAACTTCTTTTCCCCTATATTTTTATTTTTATTTTTTTTGTTGTTCCAACTTCGATGGTTCAGTCGTCATGAGACTACAAAATACGGCAAAACAACCGAGAACACAGGACAAACGATGGCAGTGTCCTCATTACTACGTGGACATTTACCTTGTGTATTTTATAAATATCTATATGGGTAGTTTGGTCAATTTACATTCCACCATCATTTCAAACACATTTTCCAATACAATAACTCCTAAAAAATCCATCCTATCTTTCCAAACACAAAAACTAAAATAGCCAAAAAGCCTAAAAAATAACCACTTCCCAAACACCAATTTTGTCTAAGGCCTCGTTTGGCAAGTGGCTTTTTTAGCCAAAAATTCACTAAAAAAATCAAAAAGCCAACAACCCATATCAAAAAGTTAAAATGTCACGCCCCAAACTCGCCCCTAAAAGTTTGGGCATGACCTATTCAAAACAGACTTGAAACCTGATATACATAACATATGGGGCCTGAACGGAAGCACGAAATATGAAAATAATTAAACAAATAAACTCCATTGAGCTACTTCTACATGCCAGGATCACATTCATCACATGCATTATAGTGGATAGATAAAGTTCCAAACTATATCTCGGAGCATATACATGCACATTTGCAGTTCCAGCCCTATGATTGGGCGTATACAACAAAATAAACATGAAAGTTAACTACATCAACCTTAAATGGACACCCCTAAACAAGCCAACATCTTCTACAGTGCCTGGACATATGAAGGTTGACAAAAGAAAACGGGCGTCTTGGCTAGGACTGACCACCTGATTGGTGACCTACAGAAACAGACATAACAGAGAGTGAGCCGAGCTCAGTGAATAGTAATACATAAATAAAATGATGCCTAACTTGAAACATAATACATATCAATGCATATAAGAATGCAGAGTTCATATAGTTAGTCTGAATCTGTGCTAAGTACACGACGGCCTCAGGCCCAATCCTGCAACATAAACATCATAAACATAATGGCTATAAGCTCTTAATCCTGCAACATAAACATCATAACATAATGGCTATAAGCTCTTAATCCTGCAACATAAACATCATAACATAATGGCTATAAGCTCTTAATCCTGCAACATAAACATCATAACATAATGGTTATAAGCCCTTGAAACGTGGTGGCACAAGGCCCTTGAAACATATGACACGAGGCCCTTGAAACATATGGCACTAAGGCCCTTGAAAGTTGGCATATAGCCCTTGAAAGTGGCATGAAGCCCTTGAAAGTGGCATAAAGCCCTTGAAAACATGTGGCATAAAGCCCTTGAAAGTGGCGTAAAGCCCTTGAAAACATGTGGCATAAAGCCCTTGTAATGGCATAAAGCCCTTGTAAACATATTGGCATTAAAGCATACTTAAACTTGTAACATATACTTGAAACATACCTGAAACATCCTTAAACTTGTAATATACTTGAAACCATACTTGAAACATACTTGAACTTGTAATTTACCTGAAACCATACTTGAAATATACTTGAGACCATACATAAACCATACTTGAAATATACTTGAATTTACAACATACGTGAACTTGTAACATGCGTATACTTGTAACATATTTGGACTTGTAACATACATAGACTTATAGCATACTTGGACTCGTAGCGTACATGAACTTATAACATACTTGAACTTGTAACATATTAAACTTGTATATACTTGAACTTGTGAACTTACTTAAACTTGTGCATACTTGAACTTGTCACATATATATAAACTTGTAACATTCTTGACTTATAACATATGTAATCTTGTAACAGACTTGAACTTAGAACATACGTAAACTTGTAAACATTCATTAAGTCATAACATAACATATCAGAAAACAGAGCCTTTCTTGTCATATTATGTCATTATTGTGCGCTTAACAAAAATAGAATAATTCATATTCTTATGTGGTCACATAATGATGTTAAACTTTTGTATTCATGTGTAACACAACAAAATAACTTCAGATTCATATGAATTCACATAGTTTTCCAATTATTCTGATTCTTCGAAGATGAACATCAGTTCCACTTATCCTTTAAGAAATCACATAGTATGCTTATAAATAACAAAGGGTTAATATTTGTCATTAACAGAACAAAGGATTCCAAAATCATACCGACGTACGCGAATCTTTCAGCGTTCATGTCAGTTCATATTGATTTCCAATTATCATAAATGTTCGTATAACACTTACGAAGAACAGAGCATTAGTAAAAATAATTATCAACAACAGATAAAATATACACTTTTGTACTACTACTCACAGTGCTACAACGGTATGCTTGTCCCTCCTGGAGTGTACCCTGTACACAATCAATGCACATTAGTTCCTTTTTCTTCCTTAAATCATTTCTGGGTCTCCACCCTTTGCATGCATTTTCAACCACTTTAAAATCATCAAAAAAATATTCTGAAAATACCAGAGAGACAAGCACGCAAAATTGAACAAACACATTTTTTTTTTCCTGAAAATGAGTCCCCCGCTCGAGCGCCACTTTGGCCGCTCGAGCGGACTGAAAAATTCACAAAACTGCTAGGAGGTGGTTTTTCCCGCTCGAGCGGGCTTCCCGCCGCTCGAGGAAAAAGAAAAGGGCAAAAGTGTGGCGGCTGATCGTAAAATGACTATCCAAATTAAATTCTTTGGTCCAATCTTACATTACCATCTTATTACCACCTCAACCAAAATCCCAAAATAAAATAAAAACATTCTCAATTCTAATAGATATAGGTGAATTAAACACATTAACCCTTAATTAAATGAGGATGACTTTCTATACGCATTTTGGGGTCATTACATAAAAATTTCTTTTTCTCTCTCTACTTTTTGCACATCTTTTCGTAAAAAAGTCAAAAAGTCATCCCAAACATACTAGTTTTTTTTACATCACATTTTAGCCAAAAAGCAAAAAAGTTACTAAAAAAACATATTCCCAAACGAGACCTTATTAGCATATTTTGTCATTTTATACTTTTTTAGCCGAAAAATGATAGCCAAATAAAGCTTTAGTTTCTTAATTTTTTTTAATAAAAAAGACAACATCCCAAAGCATGAGTTACACAATTTTTTTTTTTTGTTGCTATTAATGTTACAAAAATTATACTTTCGGTCAAGTATATATAATTACATTATCAACGAAATTCGTAATTATAATTCATTGTACCACAATTTGTCAAGTGATATAACAATCTTATTTTATTTTTTGTCTTTTCCTTTCTCCCACTCATCTTCTATCTCTCTTTATTTTTAAGGCGATATAACAAAAAAATTGAAATGAAATATTTAAATATTTATATTTATTTCAGTAAGTACATTAGGAAAAATATTATCGTATTAGTAAAATTTAGTTTGTCAATTGATAGAGTATGATAAATTTAAATTGATTGTGAAATATAAGGGTATTTTAATTTTTTTTAAAATTTAACTTTATTTGTAACCCATGTTAGATTTATGTCAAACAACACAAATTGAAGAGTCACTTAATCAATTTGTTTATGTAAATATTTTTTTAATTGGTAAACATACATTATTAGTATTGTTTTTTTTTTCATAATAAATGTACGTATTTATGCATATTTAATAGATTTGAAAAAATAGGTTAATTGTAAATTTTTTTTTATAGTGTTGTAATTATGGTTGTAATTTCACTTTAATCTAGATAATTGTAGATATTTTTATAATATTTTTAAGAGACACTTTTTCATAAATCCCTTTTCACCTACATATGTTCCATTTAGGCCTCGTTTGGGAACAAATTATTTTAGTAACTTTTTGACTTTTTACGAAAAGATCTACAGAAAAACAGAGAGAGTGATATGACAACTTATAATAACTTTTTGACCTTTTGAATAAAATAGTTACTCCCCAAACGAGGCATCACATTATTTTTTTATGTTTCAATAAGTCCTATGACTGACATAGTTACCAAAATACCCTTAATAATATTCACATTTACAGTGTGAATGTTCATACCATCAATATAAATGTTAACATGTAGATGTGAATGTTCACACTGTCAATGTGAACATTCACACATCAATGTGAATATTTACATTGTAAAATATGAATGTTCACATCATCAAATTGCTAACCGTTCAAAAAATATTTGTAAAGATAGAAATCTCCATAAAATACCTTAACTATGAGAATTAGGATTTGGTAAATCAAGTGTTCAACTAATAGGACTTATTTGAATACAAGAATATCTTATGGACTAATTGAGATATAAACACTTGAAAAATGATTTTCTAATAAATCTCCCTATTTTTAAACATAATTAAACAAAATTCAATTCAAACAAAATTAAACAAATATTTGTTTATGTAAATATTTTTGAATTGATATTTTTAAACAAAATCAACTGCAGATAAAAATATTAAATCGAAATTATAAAAATATTAAAGAATAAATTATTACGTAATTTTGAAGTAATGCTCTACACCAATTGTCAATTAATACATATCATGATGTCACAAAAATATTAAAAAAAAAAAAAAAAAAATCAATACTAAAAAGAAATATTAATAAAGATTTGGTTGAATTTTGATCTATCACTTTATAATAAAAAGTCCATTGACATATTTTTTTATTATATAAATGACGCTATCACATCATTTTAGGATAAAATTTTACATACAAATTCTAGTGAAATAATATTTTCCAACAAAAAAAAAAAAATGGTTACAAGCAAAAAAAAAAAAAAAAAAAAACAAATAATGACAAGTAGAGAGTAGAAGGACAAATGATACATAAAAATATGAAATGTAAAAATAAAAAATGGTTAGAACTAAAAATAAAATAAAAAATAAAAATAGGTGAACTTAATAGATGAAAGAGTATGTTTACAAAATACATAGCCATTGTTTGGGAAGTGGGTTTGGGGCTAAAATAGCCACAATAAATAAAATAAGTTTTTTAGTCCCAATAAGACAAAAGATCACATCCAACTCATAATCATTACATCCTTTCTCTCATAAAAAAACTTTAAAAACCAAAAGCTCTTCCCAAACCAAATTTTTTAACTCCAGGCTAAATAATTAAAAAAAAACTAAAACGCTAACGTACTTCCCAAACCAAGCCATAAACTATAATTAACCTCCAATTGTCTCATCAATATAGAGAAACAATAATGAGTTGCATCATTGTATAAATATAATATTTATAAGATGAAGAGGTCGTGAATGATTTAAAACATGTATAATATATCACAGCTAGGGTTTTAGGCTAAGAGAAAAAATTGGTTAGAGAAAGAGTGCACAAAAATGATCTTCTTCATCTTTCATTTTCTAAATCATAAATCATGATTTTTTTTAAACTATTTTTTAAACTTAAAAATTCACAAATTTTTAGTGTGAAAAAAAGCCAAATCAATTTATTTATAGGGAAACAATTTAATTATAGGGAAACAGTTAAAATAGCTTTCCAAATTAATTATAAGGAAACAAAATCAATTAAATAAAATATCCAAATTAATTATAAGGAAACAAAATCAATTAAATAAAATAATTTAAATAAATTTGAATTGTTTTTTGTTTATTTTATTTTAAAAAAATGAAAGATTTTATGTAGAGATTTTAGAAGATAGGCAAATAATTGAAAGGTCAACAAATAATTAGATTTTTCTCAATTGATTTTTTTGAATTTTTACCCAAAAAAATTAAAATACAGAAATCTTACCCATCTAATGTATAAATTTGGACAAAATTAGAAAAGGATACAATTTCTCGTTTTTTTTTTTTTTTTTTTTTTTTTGAGAAATAAAATAGGCAAAAAAAAAAAAAAAAATCTAAACACTTTCTCATACTTTCTTATCATTTCTCATCAAATCCCTTCATCCAAGCAGAGCTTAACTTCTAGCAGAAAGCCCAATGTAATTTTTGGTGAGGTTGATCTACTCTCCACTATGCTCATGTCTTCCTCTGGGTTCTATTTCTTCTTCAGGTATGTATTGCTGTGTTGCTCATTCTCATCTCTTCCTTAAAACCCTCCTCTCTCTCTTTTTTTATTTTTTATTTTTTATTTTTTATTTTTTATACATCTTTTAGATTTGATCATACAAAGAATGACGGGTTTAATACTTGTGAATTTTTTAGCTGTTTTAATTGAATTTTAAGATATTTGTTGTGGATGTTCTCTGAATACAGTTTTATTGTCAAAATATGTTCCATATATGTCATATATAATTTTGAATTGTTGAAGTGACAAGAGAAAGTGATTTGAGTGAGAACCCTAAAATCTTTGTGGACCCATTACCAAAAATTGCACTGGATCTTAGTTTGTGAAAGAGGGAACAGGAAATCTTGTGGGGTAAAAGAATCAGAGAAGTAAACACACACACACACATATATATACACATATATAATCTTCTTGTAGAACAATTGATTTTATCTGATTTACCAGTACAGTACAGGTAAATTTTATATTATTACTTGCAGTGGGTGCAAACTCAATGTGTTTGCAATTGTAGATCTAAATTTTTTGATGGTTTTATTAATGAGTAAGATGTTAAATTTGAAAATAGTTTAGTAGACAGTTACTGGAGTTTTAGCGGTTAACAATTTTATGGGTGTTCTTCGAAAACAAAAAAGCATGCCAAAGCTTCAAGTTTTAAGTGGTGTGATAGTCTAGATAAATTCAATTATAGTTAAAATTTGAATTTTGGAATTAAGAGTACATATTATTGATTCAATCCCAAAGAATAGTAGTTTTGAGTAATAATGTACTTTTTTTTTACCAACATGATCTTCACATGAGCATGGAGTCTCAGCTCATGGTGGCTGATACAATAACTAGGCTATAATTTGGTTGGCATTTTCAAAGTGCATGTATTGTGTTTGGGAGAGATTTTAAAGCACTTTTTGTTCAATGATGCAAATAAGTTCTTTTTAGTTGCTTCCAGACCAGTCCTAGTTAAAAAAAAACTGGTGCAACCGACACTTTAAAATGGATACCATGTCCGTGTAGGACACATATGGGACACCGATGCACCGGGGACATGCATATCAAAGTGTTAGACATGCCACATGTCGTGTTCATTTTTTAATTATTATTTTTTCACAGGATGCTTCGGGGACATTTCATAGACACGTGTGTCTTTTGTTTGGAGACGCCTCAAGATACATTTGCGAGTTTCTTTTTTATAATTTTAGAAAGATGACTTGGGGTTAAAGTAAAATATATGAAAACTAAGGAGGAAGTGAAAATAAATAAAAATACACCCACATATATATTGATGCATCTTATATCTCTGTGCTCTAAAAATTATATTTATATCCATAGCAAATAAAAATATATAAAAAAAATTGTTGTATCCCATCTATGTCTGTATCCTAATTTGTTCAAAATTGTCGTGTCCTATGTCCATGTCCATGTCCGTGTCCGTGCTTCTGAGCTAGCACCTAATTCTTACTACTTTTCAAGGAATTTATTTGTCTAATAACCTTCATAAATTTGCTTGAACTTCCATATTATGTAGATATAGGCCAATTGATCTTCCACTCGAATAAGCTCTTTCAAAAGTGAACTTTAGGAAGCAAAAGCAAGATTTCCCTACTCATATAATTAAAAATGAGTGTATACACGTTTTTTATTTTTGTTTTTAAAGTATATTTCAAAATATTAGGAGGATTAAAATGAACAAATTTGCTGATACATGTCTTGTGTCATGTTGACACAAGCTTTTGATATGGATTCAATGGACTCGTGCAGTCGGGACCCTATGGTACCTTAAAAAAGGAGAGGGGAGAGTAATTTGTCAAAGTCCTTGTTGACATGACTTAATTGACCCTTGATTGTAGCTTTTGATTTGATGTATTCACTTTTCCTTATCACTTTTGCATGTGCAAATCCATTTAGCCTTTGGAGGTTTCAATAAGCTTGCCTTTCACACTGAAGGGATCAGCATCCAGTCTCTAAATGGTTCGGTAAAAGTGATTGTTTGGGTTATCTATTGCAAATTCATTTTGAACATGATTTAGGATCCTAAAGGCATGATGCAAGTCCTTTTTTGAGAAGCTTTTACTATTAGACTAACGCTTCGTGTGATCAGTAAAAATTATTTTCTTACAGAAAACATTTTTTAGAAAACATTTTATGTTTGGTTGCAACCTTGAAACTAATGTGCTAGTGGTTGCTGTAGTGGTGGTGTTGGTGGGGAGGCCGTGGTAGCAGTAGTGGTGGTGGTGGTGGTAGTAAGGTGGTGATAGTGTGATGGTGTTGGTAAGAGTTTAGCCTAGAAAGTGTTTTCCACCTTTTAATAGTGGAAATTTTTTTAGCCCAGATAAACTTATTTTTTGTTGACCATGGAAATATTTTCAATCATACCAAATGCCAAAAAATGCAAAAAATATTTTTCAGAAATGTTTTATGCCAAAACGAACGGAGTGTAAAATAGGAAAATACCTTAGCCCTGTAGAGGGTGTCCCAAGCCTAATAGAAGCAAGAGTCACAAAGCTGTTTTTCTATAATTAGTGAGTGGTCTACAAGAAAAATGTGTACATCTTTATTGTCCATTTCTAATTTTTTGTGAATAATGTTACTGCTCTCCCACCTGCTTGTCCTTCTTCGTACATAAGTAGGACTGAATATGCGGCTGCAAATCATTACGCTAATATTAGAGGTATAAATGTATCTATTTATTCATTTTTACATCAAGTGTTGTGTGTCAAGACATTATTGAGTTGTTTGAACCTCTCACAGCTTTACTACTTTTTTTTTTCAGATACAGCTGGAAGTAATATTACTGTAGCCAGGACACCTCTGGGTAATAGAACAAAAATGTCCTTCCAAACAGATGCATGAGACAAAGCCATGGCTGGAAAATCAACTAAGGAGTGTACAAAGGCATGTAAACCTTGGCAGTTGATGCTACTTTCTCAAACATGTTCTGATTATGACAACTTTTTTTTTCTTCCCCCATATAGAAAAGTTTCTTCAGTTTCTCTCAGTTTTTCAATAAACTCAATGAAGATATTCTCTAGCCTGCATTTTTTTTGCTGTATTTGTTTACTATCAAGTTTTGTATTTGACGATGGAAAAAGCGGCGCTTCAATTGATTAATAATAGCAATTTATTCAATAAGCCTAAAATTGACACAATTCAGTGAATTGAGAAACACAAGATAATGAAAAACTTAAAAAGTAGAATTGACTATGGAGTGGAACTTAATCAGCTGTCCTTGGAAGTGATTTCAAATCCCACTAGATTATCTAATGTATACCTATATGGCGTAGGAGATTCAAGATAAAAAAATGTGTTCGTGCCACTAGTCATTGAATTGAAACGCTGGATAGATGTGATCCTAAATTTGTGTTGGAAAGATAATAATATTGTTAAAGAAAAGGTTCAACACATGGGCGTGAAATGTTGACTATAAAAACTATAATGATTTTTTGAATTAATGTAATCAATATATGAAACTAGGAAATAATCCAACATTTGTTGTCATAATTGAGAAGATGAAACAGAGGTAGAAAATAGAGCAGGACATAGGCCGCTCAATCACCCACTTGAGTAGCTTTTCTAGTAAGTCAAACTGCCAGTCCATCCCAAGAGGCTGCCCTGATAGTATGCTCAGCAACCTTTCTAGCAAGTAAAACTGCCTTTTAGAACCAATATCCAGCTCAATACTCTGGTCTGCTCGACCAAGTTTCTTGATTAAGTAACAATTTGAAGCATTCTGACACTAGAAACTACTTCTTTCTCAACAAGTCCGCTTTTGTGATTGCTTTGCTTCATTATCAGTTTTGCTCTATAATGGTGAAAGAATACACATATATTGAAACTGCAATGACCATGGACATAACCCTAGATTCAGGGTGAACCACATGAATCTTATGTTCTTGCATGTGTGCAATTTACAATTCTTGTTTATTGTTCTTTGTTTTTCATGTTTCACTGATCCTGATTAGGTGCTTTACAATTCCAAAGAAAAAAAATCTGCATTATCAAACAAGATTATGTAACTAATTGGGACTCAAAGTTATAAAACATTTCCAAGGTATCCTTTTCATATGATAGAGGTTGTTCTGTTATGGTATCAGAAAGATATAGGATCATAACTTACACCCCCCACCCTATTTCTCAGTAATTTAAGTTTCCCTTGCCATTTTCCAAGAAAAAAAATAATGAGAAAATTACATACCAGAGCTAGTTCACTAGCTGCTGGTTGCTCATATGGATATATAAGCTTAAGCTTCATTCAAATATGATTAGTCCCAACCACAACTTACCAAAAAAAGATCAGTATCAACAAATTCTTATTCTTCTTCTCTAATCATTCTCATCTTGAAGAAAATAGCTCGCTTCCTGAGTAACGGTAGTGGAACCCTCACCATTACCGTGGTGAGTTGTGATCTCTTTGTCAAGTATTCTATCAAGCTCTGAGACAACCATTTCCATCTTTGTTCCTTTCTCCTGGAAAACTCATGCATTGCAGTGTCAGCCTGATAAAATCTTTCATTACCTCTTAGTGAAGCTTCCCAACTAGTCGACGTCCACAAAATCGTTTGAACTTAAATGTGTTTCCACCTTCATAAAGTTCAGAGGAACTATAAAATTTAGAAACTGATACCGTTTATATGTCCTGGAATAAGCCAAATTGCACACATGCTAGAAAGGAAGCTAACTATAAAACTATGCTTTTAGCTCATGTGTGAACTTTATGTGTTAATATAACAACTATGGTTTTAGCTCATTTATGTGTTTACTCCTCTAAAATGGTTATAGTTATAACCAAATAATTTAAATACACATTTCTGAATTAATTCCTTGGAAACCTTGGAGTGGACATCAGAATAGATATAAATGGCATAAATTCCTAGTAAATCCTTTATGCTCCCAGAGACAAGATCCTTTTGTTTCTATTCTAATGCAAATACGAGCATCATGTGTTTTACATTTCTAGAACTAGTAATGACATGTTTGTGATTTACACGGTTCCTAATTGCTACTGCGTATTATAAAGTTTATGTAACCTAATTTTATAGCTTTAGAATTCAATAATTTGGAAGCTTTCAGGATTATCACCACTAATGAACTTAAATTGGAAACACTTAAAATTTTGTTGTTATTATCAATTTCAAAGTTGTCATGTTAGTGTTGCTAGTTATTTTCAGGTTCTTTCCTAGTCTTTCTTTTTTCACATATATTTCAAGGGTTAAATTTGCAATATAAAATAAAACAACAACAAAACCTGTCTAAAGCAGACAAATAATGAAATGATATTTTGCATACCCATTGAAGTATACTTTCATTAGATCCGAAATGAGTCAATATGTGAAGCCTCCCGACCAGTTACAAGCTCCAAAAAAATACCCAAAGCTGTACACATCGTTCATTTCAGAGAAATTTCCTCATTTGGTCTACCCTTAAATGTGAATACAAAAATAAAAAATTCGGTCAAAAATTTTCTCCACATAAGCAAATAAAAGAAAACAAAACAAATTTGTTTACTCCGGATCTTGGAAAACATTGCGCTGGCCCTGCTAGATGGACCTGCATCGTCTATTCTTTGAAGTAGTTTGCAAACCCCTGCATCTGCAACTTTAGCAATGAAGTTGCATCAACCAAGACATTTGCTGTTTTAAAGTTTCCTTGCACTATTGGAGGCTTCTGGCTATGCAAGTGGCTATAAACCGCATTAGCAGCATGTACTTTCTTTGAGTATCCCAGTTTTTTTTTAACTCTTGACAAAACCAAAACATTTTTTTGCCAGCTTGTTTTGGTAGTACCTT
>JAPPVO010000031.1:197979378-198026723 GCA_030407325.1 Camellia japonica | reverse complement strand
TCAACACGGCCCACCGTGCGGCCACAATCTCAGCTCGGCCCAATTTACCCATGTAAATTACCCTCTCACTCTCCAACATCCCTCCCTCCAGCATTATCCAGCACTTTGAACAGGATGGTGGCACATGGTGAAAACAGATCCAATAGATTAGAAGCTGTCACATCACGGAGAGAGAACTCAGTTGAGTATTGGACGAAAAGACGCTGTTTTCTCACAACGAAGGCAAACGGACTCAAGCTTTTGCCCCAAAATTCCCATTGACAACCGAAGGAAAAAAATAGAAGAATAGAGTGACAGTGATGCCGACCGAGATTAACAAACGACGTCCCCGTTAGAATAATTTTTTTTTTGTATAAAATAAATAACTTAGAACAAATCAAATAAATAAAAATAAATTACTTACAGAATTTATTTATCGAACCGAATAAATATTTAAAAGATCAAATCGAGTGTGTGACACTCTATCCTTAAGACATATTTGCCCTACTACGGTGTTTACGGATAAATGACATATATCTCTCAAGATATAATGATCTTCACCAATTGTAGTAGCATTACAAATAATTTGTATGGCGAACAAAACTTGTGTTTTATACTCTCAGATTTTTTTCTCTAAAATTAGTATGTAGAATAATACAAAGAGAGCACAAAAGAAAGTAAGAAAAAATGAATTTCGGAATTTGAAAATATTGGAAGATGGTTTGTATTTATAGGCAAATGGTGACCTACAGATCCATCCGAACAGGTGTGTGGGGGCCGAGTATCAGAGGATACAAAGAGGCCGGATAAGTGAACTTGAGGAGTCGAGATATATACATTTTGTTCGGCCTCGTCTTATACAAACCCAGAAGTATCCTAATCGGCCGTAGTTGAGCAAGGAGCCGAATGAAGAGCAGTTTGCAACAAAAGGGACCGAGTAAATAATTACATGATGAATTAAAGGTGGGCCCAACCCTAAAGTCCAAAAAAAGATATAAATAGAAGAACATCAACCAAAGAAAGGTATGTGAGAAATAGTACGCTTAACTTAAGATACAAGCAATCGAGAGCATATACTGACTTATTCGTCGGAGTGCTAATTTCAGCACCCCCGACCGGAGTGTTCATTCTTTTTCAGGTTACTAGCTGAGGATCTCGAGTGCCCCATTGGATCCAAAGAGTATTTCCAAAACCACTCCCCTACAATTGGCGCCGTCTGTGGAAATACTCAAGCACATCCATGGCGGGCTTGACGGAAGATCCTTCGGTAGTCACTGGCGACCCTACGCCACAAGACGAAACCACTCCAAGCAACATGCTTGGGCCAGAGAATATTACCGCAAGAAGGGTCTTGAACTTTGATTCACCATCGACATTAGCACATGAGACAATGCAAGCGATTATGGAGCAAGCAAAGCAAAGCAAAGCAAAACGAACAGCGGTTGGAAAACATGATGGCCGAGAACGAGCGCCTTCGACAAGATTTGGCCTTGGAAGTGGCAAAATCCCAACAAGCCGCACCCGGGATGACCTCTGAGAAGGGATGGTCGACGATCTCGAATTTGGAGACATGATAGTGGCAGTGGCTCTGACTCGTCATCCCCAAATCTACAAAGAAGGGACGAGTCGACATTTCTAGTTCTTTTGAGGGAAGTCTACGTACACGGAAGAAGCGAAGAAGAAATATTTAGATGAAGAGGATCAGCATGACCCCTTTATACGACGAATTGCAAGGGCAGTGCTACCTAAAAAGTTCAAAGCACTGTCATTCACCTTGTATGATGGTAAATCAGACCCCACCGATCACATTCGCCATTACAAGTAAGCCATGACGCTCCATGCAGACGACGAGGCCCTCATGTGTTGAATATTTTTGAGCAGTTTGGGACCACTGGCTGTTAGGTGGTATTATAAATTGGAGTCGGCTTCGATCAAGAGCTTCCACCAACTCCAAAAATCCTTCAGGGCAAGGTTCATCACTAATGAGGTCCAGCCGAAGCAAGCTGATTCTCTGTGGGCAATGCAAATTCAACCGGGGGAAACCCTTCGTGCGTATTCGACGCGGTATTGGGAATGTTTTAATCTAGTAGATGATGCTTGCAATGACTCCATGGCCATTACTGCCTTCAAGATGGGGTTACATCCAGACAGTGCCCTCCGCAGCTCTTTGACCAGACGGCCCCCAAAAACGGTCTGATCGTTGATGAAAAAAGTTGAGGAATACTACAAAGTAGAAGACGATGCCCTCCGGGTCCAAGACGGGCATAAAGCCACTAAGTCGGCCCCGCCTGAAGTCGTGCAGCCGATAAACGCTGTACCACCACGGAGCCCTGAATTGTGGAATCGGGTTAAGCGAGATAGAAGACGGGATTCACGCCGATCAAATGACTAATGTCTACACCGAGCTAATGAGCAACTTCAAGTGGATAGCAGGCGCGTGAGGCGCGCTGACAAGAAATACACGGAGTTATCGGAGCCGATCAGTGTGGTTATGGCTAAGGTTCAATACCTTCCGTTCTTCAAATGGCCATAAAAAATGGTGGGACCTCCCGACACGAGAAGACGGGATAGGCGGTGTGAATATCACAAAGATCACGGTCATGATACCGACAGTTGCTATGCTTTGAAAGACCACCTTGAGGAGTTGGTACAAGACGGTCGGCTCCAACAACACGTCCGAAAGAACAACTCAAACAAAACAGTTGCTCTACGGCAAGATTCACCTCTGCTCGGCGTCATCCATATGATATATAGCCTTCCAACAGCCCCAACCGTGCATGCAATTCAGTCGTGTCCAGGCTCCCAAAAGCAAATCACACTAGCCAAACGGCCCTATGAAGCTCCGAATATTACCTTCGACGATTCTGATTTGATCGGCGTAACACTCCCTCACATTGATCTATTGGTCATCGAACTACACGTAAACCGATTCACCGTTGAACGCATTCTCATAGACCAAGGAAATACTTCGGAGGTTATGTATTACAAGACCTTTATCAAACTCTGGTTTGCCGAGTCAGACTTGTCCCTGGCTCCTTATCCATTATTCGGTTTCAATGCTAATCCAGAGTACCCGTTGGGCAAAATCACACTACCAGTTCGAGCGGGCTCCCGAACAGTGGATGTGGAATTCTTGGTCATCAAGCTACCTTCGCCATATAATCCCATCATGGGGCGAACTTGGTTGTATACCATGCAGGCCGTGCCAAGCACCTATCATCAACTTCTCCGCTTCCCGACAGAACGCGGTATTGAGCAAATCCGTGGTTCCCAGAAATCGGCATAAACATGTTATCTCCTTATTGCAAAGACACCAAAAGAGTTGGAAGTGAATTCTATTGAGGTGCCGGATTGAGAGAGCCTCGACGATGTTGGACAGCTCCCAAGTGAAAAGGGCACGGAAGCCCTGGATCGAGTTGAAATTGACGGGAATCCAGATAGGTTCTTCATGGTCGGCGCCTCCCTGAAGGAAGCTAACAGGCAGCAGCTAATTTTCTTCTTGCTCGGCAACCTTGATGTACTTGCGTGGACACCATATGAGATGCCGGGTGTGGATCCGTCTGTTTCGCAGCACCGTTTAAACGTTGACCCTAAATGCAAGCTGATTATTCAGAAAAATCGGCGGTCAGCCGCAGAACACACTGCTGCCATTGTTGAGGAAGTTGACCGATTGCTCGATGCCGGGGCAATCCGGGAAGTTACCTACCCTACATGGCTATCGAACACTGTGGTTGTCAAGAAGAAAAATGGGACTTGGCGTGTTTGTGTGGATTTCATGGACTTAAATAAATCTTGTCCCAATGAGTGTTTTCCTTTCCCCAGAATAGACTAACTTGTAAATGCCACGGCGCGTCATCAACGTATGAGCTTCCTCGATACCTACAGAGGCTACCATTAAATCGCCATGCATCCGGGGGACCAAGACAAAACTGCATTCCTCACCCTAAGAGGAACCTATTGCTATAAGGTTATGCCTTTTGGGCTGAAGAATGCATGGGCAACTTACCAAAGACTAGTCACCGCCATGTTCAAGGAGCAACTTGGCCGTACTATGGAAGTGTACATTAACGATATGGTGGTTAAGTCCAAAGAAGAGCAAACTCATCTAGCCGATCTGGAGGAGACATTCGGCATTTTACGAAAGTACAAAATGAAGCTAAACGTTTCCAAGTGTGCATTTGGGATCGGATCCGGCAAATTCCTTGGCTATATTGTCAACCACCGAGGAATCGAAGCCAACCCGAGGCAAATCACAGCAATCTTGGAACTCGGCTCCCCTTGATCGGTGAAGGAGGTTCAAAAGTTGATGGGGATGGCCGCCGCATTCAACAGGTTCATCAGTCGTTCCACAGATCGTTGCCGACAGTTCTTTCATACCCTACGGCAGGGTAAGGCTTTTGAATGGACCTCTGAGTGTGAAGCCGTTTTCAATGGTCTGATGACCTATCTCCGATCAGTTCCACTCTTGACAACACCTTCGGCAGGTGACCCGTTCATTTTATATCTGGCAGTCTCCGACCGGGCCGTCAAGAGCTTGGGGAGCAACGACCAGTGTATTATGTGAGCAAGGCAATGGTTGATGCCGAAACACGTTACCTTCCGTTGAAAAAACTTATCCTAGTCCTCATCATGGCAGCAAGAAAACTGATGCATTACTTTCAGGGACATACCGTCGGGGTACTAACGGACTACCCCCTCCGGGTAGTACTCTATAGTGCAGAAGCATCAGGGCGTGTTTCAAAGTGGGCTCTTGAACTCGGCCAGTACGATATTCAGTTCCTACCTAGAACCTCAATCAAGGGGCAAGTGCTTGCCGACTTTGTGGCCGAATTCACTGGGGGGCTTGCCGACTTGAAGTCTGATCAAATTCAACCTAAGCCGAACTGGAGAATTTATGTTGGGGACATTTGGCAGTTGTACTGTGTTGGATCGTCCAATCAACGCGGCAGCGGAGCCGGAGTAGTGATCATGGCTCTCGACGGAGCAATAATTGAGTAGGCTGTCAAACTCGGCTTCGAAGCATCAAACAATGAGGCCGAATACGAAGCTCTGCTAACCGGCTTGCGGAATGCACATTTCTTGGGTGCTCGGCGTTTGCTTATATTTTGTGATTCAAAACTTGTGATCAATCAACTAAAGGGGGAGTACGCGGCCAAAAACGACCGCATGGCTGCTTACATGAAAACGACAAATTCCTTGTTGGCAAAATTTGATCATCATGAATTGAACCAAATAACCCGTGATCAGAACACACATGCAGACGCCCTGGCTTACCTAGCCTCCGCCATTAACTCAGAGATTAAATGGACAATTGAAGTGGGTTTCATCCCTAAGTCGAGCATTGGCCCTTCAAAGGAAGTCCAGATCAATGTCATAGAGTCAGGTCTGAGTTGGATGGACTCCATTGTTGCATTCCTATCTTCCGAATAGCTCCCGTCGGATAAGAAAGAAGCACACAAGCTGCGAAACAAAGCCCTGCGATAGTACTTGGATCCACAAGGAAAGCTTTACAAAAAATCCTTTTCTGGCCCATACCTAGAATGTGTTCATCCAGATAAAGTCGAGGAACTCCTGACTGAAATATATGAAGGTAGCTGTGGTGCCTATTCTGGCGGGCGCCCTTTGGCCCATCGAGCTGTGACACAGGGGTATTATTGGCCAACAATGAGAGCTGATGCCGAATGTTATTGTCACGACCCAAACCCGCCCCTATGGGTTTAGCACCGTAACCGGCCAGTAATCCTAGATTACCGAAGGCCTGCTTAACAGTAATACAATAATACAGAGTACAGGGGCTTGGCGGAAGCCAATACAGTAAATAAACAATGTCCAATGAGCTGCGACAGTCTGTATGCAAAAATTCATATATTTGTACAGGTAGTGACAAAACAATATGTACATTATATACAACCTTTCAGAGCAGGGACCCAAAACCCTATTAAAACAGTACAGCACAGTCTATACAGTATTACAAAATGGTACAGAGACAGACGGGGAAATAAAAACACCCCTAAGCCTTAGCTTGGCAGGCTCGGAACCTCGTAGTGAGGCACAGTGGTTGGCTTGACAAAACTGGAGTTTACCTCGACGCTTCTAGCATTGGTCTGGTGCCTGTACACCTACATATATATATGAGCAGTGAGCTAAAGCCCAGTGAATAACATAATGCGTAAAGAGGTTTAGAATGAATGTCCTTACAGTAATGAAAACAGTTCATTAAATCAGTATTTCAGTATTTCAGTCTTTTAGTCAATCAGTCATATGTGGTACATCCATTAGCATAACAGTACGGTAAACAGTAGGTCTTAAAGACCGAACAGTAATGATGGCCATCAATCAGTAAACAGTAGTGGTTCCACGAGGGAACCGACAGAGATCTCTGTAACAGTAACAGTAAACAGTAGGTGCTAAGGATGCCACAGTACAGTTCAGAATATAGGACATACATTCATTCAGTAAACAATATCAGTTCAGTAAACAGTTCAGTTCAGTATTCAGAAGATAATCATTTTGAACATATCTTTACACAATTGTTACTCACAGAGTTCTGGGCTACAGTAGGCTAGAGTGTCTCCTCGAAATGCCAACCCTAAACAGTACAGAATGAACACACACTAAGCTACACAGTTGGGAAAGATAATAACTTAATCCCTAATATGCCTTGGTGTGTTCTACATCTATATCCTCATTAAGATGTCTTAAACTAGGCCTAAGAATGCCTAGGATGGGATGAGGATGCAAAGATGTACTCAGAAAACATTTTCAAAATTTCAGAAAAACAGAGTCCCGCTCGAGCGCAGGTTTCCCCGCTCGAGCGGACATGCAATAAAGGTCCCCGCTCGAGCGTAGACTTTCCCGCTCGAGCGGACCAAAAAGTACTGGATAGCTGAAATTCACGCTCGACGCTCGCTCGAGCGTGTCACCTAGTCCTCTGCTCGAGTGCCCAATCCTCCGCTCGAGCGGACTGATACACAGTGCAAGATGCTGGGAGCTCGATTTTCCGCTCGAGCGGCATTTCCCCCGCTCGAGCGGACGACCAAAATCTGGAAATTCCAGACTTGAGTCCCAAGCTCAAAATCAAGTTTAAATGCACTAAATTCAATCCTCTTGGGCCAAATTTCTGGAAAACATTTGTAAACACATAGAATAACATAATTCAAAGCTTAATTTGTGAAATCAAAGCCCAAGGGTGTTTAATTCAAACTCAATTTCGAACCAATTTCATGAACATGGAGAACATGCAAACATGCATGAATTCGAATCATTTCAAAGCTTCAATTTGATGCTCTAGTGAGCCAATTGTTCCAAAAACAAGTTGAAAACATGGACCGTTGCAAAATTATGAACATGCATGTACCATTCCATGAAGGACAACTTCAAAACTTCAAATTAAAGGCATGCATGCATGAGCAAGGCTCCAATTTGACATATATGGACCAATTCAAGGCTCAAATCACTAAGGATACAAGAACTAGGCATGAACAAGCTTAAACACAACAATGAGAGGTTAAATTCCTTACCTAGAGCTTCAATTACAAGGTGAGGAAGCTTAATTTGCAACCTATGTTCCAATTTCTTCAATTACCAAGCAATTTACAAGCAAAATTGAAATGAAATCAACTCCTCAAGTTTCTCTCTCTCTCTAAGGTCGGTTATACACTCAAAATAGGTTGAAGAAAGTGTTGATCAAATACAAGACTAAGTCCCTCTATGTTGGTATAATGGCCTACTAACAATGGCATGATTGTAAATAAGCCTAATGATGCAAATTACCAACAATTAATCTAATTTAATCATACCAACTCAATTTTCAGATAGTTGCACCATAAAATCACATAAATTATGATGATCACCAAAACACTAATCGATTCCGGGTTCGGCCGCCGATAAGGCCTTCAATTAATAGTTTAAACATAAAAATACAAACAGATAATTAAACGACAAACAGGTAGATATGCAATTAATTAGATATACTCGGTCAATTCAATTCCAGATTCCAGTCAGTCGGTTCAGTATTTCAGTTGATTCATTACTTATCATAATCAGTCTCAGTTTATCAGTATTCGGTAGGAAATCGGTAATCAGTGGTGAGGGTTATTCCAGTTATGTTAAAAAATGTGAACAGTGTCAGAAGTTCTCCCTTAACCCATCTGCCTGCTGAAGAGTTAAGCTTTATAACCAGTCCTTAGCCGTTCACCCAATGGGGACTTGACATCGTCGGACCATTGCCTTGCGCCCCGGGCAACAAGCGATTTTTGATTATTGCAACAGATTATTTCACAAAACGGGTGGAAGCAGAGGCACTAACGCACATTCGAGATACTGATGTGAAGCGTTTTGTATGGAGAAATATTATAACACGATTCAGCATTCCGAGAGCACTTATTTTAGACAATGGCACCCAGTTTGATTGTGGTGTCTACCGAGAACTGTGCAGCAAGTATGGTATTCGGCCCTATTTTTCCACCCCGACTTATCCTCAGAGTAATGGCCAAGCTGAGGCCTCTAACAAATCTATTTTGGACGGCATCAAGAAGAGGCTGGAGAAAGCTAAAGGCAGATGGGTTGACGAATTGCCGAGTGTGTTATGGGCTCATCGCACTACTTCGAGGCGGTCCACTGGGGAGACGCCGTTCGCTTTGTGCTTCGGAATGCAGGCAATCATCCCCTTGGAGATCGGACTCCCAACCTTGAAATCAAAAGTTTTTGATATGGGCCGAAACAACATGGTGCTGGCCCTGGATTTGATTCTGATTGAAGAACGAAGAGACCGTGTCTTTGCATCCATGGCACGGTACCAGCAGCAACTTGCTAAGTCGTATAATCAACGTGTTCAGCTGCGCCGCTATACACCAGGAGAGTTGGTCCTGAAGAAAGTGCTTCCAGCTGCCAGGAATCCGGCTGATGGAAAATTGGGTCCTAAGTGGAACGACCCCTATCAAATCAACTCAATCGCGGGAGTAGGGGCATATCGGCTCAAAGACATGTCTGGGAGGAGTCTGCCACGGCCTTGGAATTCAACGCACTTGCGTAAATTTTATCATTAAACCCGACCTGTGGGGCATGATACTTGTTTTGAATGGTTTACCATGTACATATTTCACTTTTGCAATGCAAAGTTTCTTGTTTTCTCATTGCGAAATTCAGTTCAAAAGTCTTCCGGTTTAAGCCTCCGGATTCGGAGCGCTTTTCCTGTATCACGATTGGCCAAGATAAGTCTCCGAATTTGGAGCCCTATTAGTGCATGACACTTTTGGGCCGATTAAGCCTTCGGATTCGGAGCGCCCTTCGTGGATCTCACGATTGGCCGACAAAAAAACCTTCGAATTCGGAGCCCCATCCGTGCAGGTCACGTTTGGGCCGAATAAAGACTCCGGATTCGGAGCGCCCTTCGTGTATCACAATTGGCCAAGATAAGTCTCCGAATTTGGAGCCCCATCCGTGCAGGTCATGTTTGGGCCAAATAAAGACTCTGGAGTCGGAGCGCCCTCCGTGTATCACGATTGGCCAAGATAAGTCTCCGAATTCGGAGCCCCATTAGTGCATGACACTTTTGGGCCGACTAAGCCTCCGGATTCGGAGCGCCCTTCGTGTATCATGATTGGCCAAGATAAGTCTCTGAATTCGGAGCCCCATTAGTGCATGACACTTTTGGGTCGACTAAGCCTCTGGATTCGGAGCGCCCTTCGTGTATCACGATTGGCCAAGATAAGTCTCCGAATTCAGAGCCCCATTAGTGCATGACACTTTTGGGCCGACTAAGACTCCAGATTCGGAGTGCCCTTCGTGTATCACAATTGGCCAATAAAAAGCCTCCGAATTCGAAGCCCCATCCGTGCAGGTCACGTTTGGGCCGAATAAAAACTCCGGATTTGGAGCGCCCTTCATGTCATGATTGGCCAAGATAAGTCTCCAAATTCAGAGCTGCATCCGTGCAGGTCACGTTTGGGCCGAATAAAGACTCTGGATTCGGAGCACCCTTCGTGGATCTCATGATTGGCTGACAAAAAAGCCTCCGAATTCGGAGCCCTATCGTGTAGGTCATGTTTGGGCCAAATAAAGACTCCGGATTCGGAGCGCCGTTCATGTATCATGATTGGCCGTCTTCGAATTCAGAGCCCCATTTGTGGTCACGTTTGGGCTGAATAAAGACTCCGAATTCGGAGCGCCCTTCGTGTCACGATTGCCCAAGATAAGCCCCCGGATTTGAAGCGCCTTTCGTGGATCTCACCATTGGCCAAGACAAAAAAACCTCCAAATTCGAAGCCCCATCAGTGCAACATTTTTCGGCCGATTAAGGTTCCGGATTCGGAGCGCCCTTCGCGGACATCATGATTGGCCAAGATCCAACTCCCCGAATTCGGAGCCCCATCAGTGCAAGACACTTTTGGGCCGATTAAGTCTCCGTATTCGGAGCCCCATCAGTACGACACTCTTGGGCCGATTAAGTCTCCGAATTCGGAGCGCCCATCTGCGCATGACGCGCTTGGCCCGAATAATAATCCAGATTCGGCATGCTTCTCATGAATATGACGATTAAAAAACACGCATTGTTGACAAAAGTTGAAACATGCAAGCATCTAAAATGAAGCGAAAATGAACTGTTTCATTACATTGACCAATTGGCTCAGAATGTATAAGCTTAAGCTGAAGCATGCAAACATTCAAAATAGGATGTTTTATTAAATTAACCAATAAATACATAATTTGCATCCAATCTGTATTGGAGCGTTTACAATATGTTCAATTTTATTCGACATCACTCTCATCGTCGCTTTTCTCGATTTCAAAAGCGCCAAAGGAAAAGTGATGACGTTGGTATAACGGCGACGCCGATTCAATGCCTGTTTCACGGAGAGCCTTTGCGGCTTGTAGAGCTTTAATCCACCAGTGCCTGAAACCCCGGTTCTCGCATCGGTATACTTCCTCAGTGAGCTTCTCCTTGGTCTTGTCTATCCCGACCTTTCGACCGTCGTGGAAGCCTTTCTCATAACCCCTGGACCTCGCAGTCTCTACTGCAAACATGCTTACTGTATCTCGATCGGCAATCGCATGACTTATCAGCCGTTGGGTCACCCTTTCCTCCACCACCTGGTTAGATTGGCCGGCAGCACGCGGCTCGGCTGTTTTGGCCTTCCTTAGCTTACACTCAGCTTTCTCCGCACGAGCCTCCAAGTTTCGAATTCGTTCATTTTTCTGCTCTATCTCTCGCCGCGCGGCACGTAGACACATGTCGATTTCATAGGCGGTATACAGCCCTTTCACTGCTCCGTGGATACCCTCTCGAAACACTTCAAAATCCTGTTGACCAACCATCGATTGTTGGACTTTTGGTGGAAAAATCTGTCAAGCGAACTCGACTACCATACCTGGGTCATGAACAATTGAATCCGCTTTCGTCATCGGTTTATTCCCCACAAAAATCGCAAAACTCAACAGTCGCGGTGTCGCGTCAGATTCACTTCTCGGTCGCGGTTGAGGGGAGCTGCCCCGTTGCTGTCTTTTCCTTTTGGGTGATCTACTTCGACGTGGGGACTGATGTTTTTCTCGTTCCCTCGACGTCCTACTTCCCGTGCGCATAGGCTCGCCACTGCGATTCATCTCTGTATCTAGCTCAGCCAATGTCCTTCTCTCTCATCTGCTGTTGAAGAATAGTCTACTTGACATTCGCAATATCTAACCTTCCTCAACAGACTGGTTTAAATTGAGTCTGAACACAATAATGAATTTACGGGCGCGAAGAATTCACCCAATTTATTCCTAACGGGTGCAGTGCCCCCGAGGCGATTTCATTAATGATAAACTTCAAAAGCCCTATGCCGATCTACGTGTGCCACAGCCACTCCATGAACTAATAGTATTCGGCCTTTCCAGTCCATACATTGACTGGGGCAAGGGCAGCCTTTCCAGTTCATACATTGGCTGGGGCAAGGGCAGATTTATTGATCTGATCGGCCAAATATCTAAGCCCGATGCCGATCTACGCGTGCCTCAACCACTCCATGAACTCATGGTATTCGGTCTTTCCAGTTCATACATTGGTTGGGGCAAGGGCAGATTTATTAATCTGATCAGCCAAATATCTAAGCCCGGTGCCGATCTACGCGTGCCACAGCCACTCCATGAACCAATTGTATTCGGCTTTTCTAGTTCATTGGCTGAGGTAAGGGCAGATTTATGAAGCTAATCGGCCATACGACGAGGCCCTGAGCCGTTTCACTTGTTCGGTTAAATTACTAAATTGCCAAGATAGTTATCTAATCGGCAGGTGGTCGCGGATGTTTAATTCACTCACTTTGTAATCCTACATCCTATTGGATCGATAACTAGCAAGCATAACAGACAACGGTTATCTTATTTAAAATAGCAAAAAATTAAGCACAAATAATAGCAAAGAACAAAATAAGTTCTCAAGCAAAGGGGATTTTCATTAAGTAAATTGAGTACAGACGGTAGCCATTTTACACATGAAAACTACCTTAAACTAACAGAAATCTATTAAACACAAAGCCTACAACCTTGCATGGAAGATGCCTAACAAAAATTAAAAATGTCACCCTAGTCAGTCCTTAGGGTCAGACGTCAGCGGCTCAACGTCCACTTGCTCGAATGGAATCGGCTGGGCCAATGTCACATTCACGGCAGCAAGGGCTTTGAGCCAGCCGTGTTTGAAGCCCCGGTTCTCAAATTTGGGCACTTCATCCGCATAGCTCTCCAAGGCGGCTTCTTGTCCAGCCTGGAACGCTTTGGAAACCTCGGAGTCGGCTTTTTCCTTCGCCTTCTTCGATTCTTCCAAGTCAGCTTCCAACTTGGCAATCACTTCCTTGGCTAACTGGAGCACATCCTCACTCGCTTTCGCCCTATCCTCGGCGGCCAGCCTTAACTGGTTGGAGTTCCTCGCGCTCTCGGCCTCAGAATCTGCCCTCGCACGTTCCTCCGCCGCTTTCACTGCTTCGGAATCGGCTCTCTGAGAGGCTTCCATAGCCTTGCTCATTTCATTTTCAACTTCGGTTTTGAGCAAGGCGATCTGTTCTATAGCGTCATGTTGACGGCGACCTATTTCGGCTATCCTGCCCACCGTCTGCAAAATAAGGGAATGGAGTTAAATAATATTAAAAATATATATGTATTCAGGAGGAAGACTGCATAAAAAAGCACGTACCAATAAAGCCGACTGAGCCGTTAACGCGATGGACAGCAAGTCTGGCTCCGCCCGAAATATGGCTCTGTCAGCCGGCAGGGAGATCGAAGAGGCCATGCTCAAGGCCACAGCTGGGTCTTTTAAAGCCAACGCGTCACAAGAAATCGACATGTTCCTTATCTTTGGTTGAACAGTGAACAAAACAACCAAATTCGATTCCTCAACGCGCAGCCGTTTATCGACCTGCCCTTATGTGGACTCGGCTTCTTCCTCGGCGGGGCGTTTCTCCTCCCTTTGCTCCTGATTCGCCTGCTCTACTCGCTCCAACTCGGATGTTTGGGTTTGAGCCATCTCCCCTCGACAACAGGTTGGGAGGGCTCAGCATCGGCAGTGGGTAGAATTTCCGATCGAATGGCCTCAGCCCTCCGCCGGCCAGCCATTCTTTCGGCGTTTTTCTTCTTGGCAAGTTGTGTGAGTGACAACCCAGCCATGTCCTCAGGGTACGCGCCGGGAAGGTCATCTAAACCTGTAAAGATGTCATCGAAGGAAACGTCTCCTCAGTCTGAGGTGGATGGCGAATTGGATGAATTGAGGTCGGCTTCCTCAAAGGCCAACTTCAAAGCCTTGTCTACTTCGGCTTCAGACGGGTTTGGCGACTCAGCGACCTCAGCTACCTCTGCCTGTTCCGAGTCAGATCCGCCCAAACCAATTTGCCTCAAGTTTTTTAAGTTGGTTAAGAAGAGGGCCGTAAGAAACTCCTCGCCCCTCGAAATTGGAACGTTTTCTGCCGTCGAAAATGTCGTGTACGTCGACTCGTATCGAAGAAGAATGTGGGCCGCCCTTCCTTATTTCTGAAGGCTTGGACGGCCAAAGTATTGAAGTGCGACTTGAATTTCTGCAAGAACAGCGTCGTCGGTTAAAACCAAAACTTTCTTCAAGTCGTTTCCTGCACAAGTAAAACCATGAGACCGCAAAGATAAAGCCGAGTAAATATAAGAAAAATAAACGCAAGGGGCTGTGGCCACCTGGTTCACCTCTTCGTCTAGGTATAGGATCTAGGCGGTCATCGCCTTCGCCGAATTCCCAGTTACCTCGGACAACGACCATGATGTCATCGACTTGCTTGCCAGAGCTGGAAAGCATAGTCACAAATTGATGGTCGGTGTCCTTGGCCCTAAGAAAATAGCGCCCATGCCGGCCAGAAGACTTGGCCAAGGCGTAACAGTGCCGAATAGAAGGTATGCCGAGATTAATCCTAAGGCGACGGTTTAACTCTATAATTCCCATTATGATTCAGAAAAGGTTTACATTAGGTTGGGAAGGGATTAGACCCCAATGGCGAAGGACGGCTCTAAGGAATGGGTGAAGGGGGAAACGGACTCCGCCCTCTGCAATTGATAAGAGAGGAAAGACGATTGTGCTTTTATCAGCCCTCTCCATATCAAGGGTGCTGTCTGTCACGAGTGACAGACGGACGTCATCGGGGATGGAAAAATGGCGTCGAAAGCCAAAGACTAGATCCACAGAAAGGAGGTCTTTCAAATGCCTTTCCATTTTCATCAGTTTATGGAGTACGTTAAATTAAAAACAAACCAGGAAAAGGGATTTGAAGTAGAGATGAAGAGAACTTACAAGAAGTGAAGGAAACAATGAGAGATAAAAGGAGGTTGCAGAGGCGAATCGGAAGGCACACCAAGAGCTTCAAGTATTTAGAAATGAGTGTGCATTCGAAAAGACAACAAAATTTTAAATCACAATAAATGGAAGAAGCGTACAAAGGGGCGAGAAGTTGTAATGATGACCGAAAGGCGTGTGAGCTCTGACATTCGCGTTGGAATGAGGTTAGCCGCCGAATTTCGGCTCTGAATTTTCAAGTTCGAAACCAAACACACCTGCTAACTGTTGTTAGTGGAGTGTTTGGGGGGGAATTGTGGGGGCCGAGTATCAGGGGATGCAAAGAGGCTGAATAAGTGAACTTGGGGAGTCGAGATATATACATTTTGTTCGGCCTCGTCTTATACAAACCCAGAAGTATCCTAATTGGTCGTATAGCCAGTTGAGCAAGGAGTCGAATGAAAAGCAGTTTGCAACAAAAGAGACCGAGTAAATAATTACATGACGGATTAAAGGTGGGCCCAACCCTGAGGTCCAAGAAAAGATATAAATAGAAGAACATCAACCAAAAAAAGGTATGTGAGAACCAGTACGCTTAACTTAAGATACAAGCAATCGAGAGCATATACTGACTTATCCGTTGGAGTGCTAATTTCAGCACCCCCGACCGGAGTGTTCATTCTTTTTTAGGTTACTAGCTGAGGATCTCGAGTGCCCCATTGGATCCAAAGAGTATTTCTAGAACCACTCCCCCACAAGGTGCAATACAACCTGAACAGATGCAGTCTTCAAACTAAACATATACAGTTTTGAAATTGGACAGATTTGCTAACTACTGGCAGTTTTTCAAACTATTTAGAACAATTTGAACCTATTGAACTTGTTGGAAAATGGACTGGAAAAGGGCACTGTTTGGATAGGTAAAATTAAATTAATTTTGTTCAGAAATTTAAATAATTTCTTGCAAGAATTTTTGGAAAAATTCAAATAAATTTTGTCAAAAAATTTAATGTTAGGACCGACCCGACCCACAACCCACACCCGCACCCGGCTCGGCTTGGCTCGGCCAGTCGACGGCGGCGGCGGCACCCGCGTGTGTGGTGGTTTGAGCCAAGGTTCAATTTGTCTATAACTTCTCTCTTCTACAAACTTGGGGTGTCCCTTGGGGTCCAACCCAAGTGTTGCCACCTAGAACTTATACACACACATAAGTTCTCTTAAGTTTCCAATGTGGAATAACCATTTCAAGAAAACCCACATTTTATTTCTTTAGTAGTCCATTCCATGAACCCGAAAAGGGCGTCAACTCCCTATTCACTCGTAGATGGTTTTGATGAACCATCTTCATCGTGTGACTTGCCATACGGCAAGGAACACGTCACCTCTTTGGACCCACCCTAAAAGACGTGTGGGCCCAACTCAAATTTTGGCTCAAAGTTGGCCCAAAATAAGCCTATAAAAACTAAAATTTTCAACAATCCCCCACATGAATGGAATTTGACAGAGAGAAAATGTAACAACATGATCTAATTACAGAGAGTACAGAATTTGAAAATATTCCGCAAAGGATAGGTAGCTTTTGGCTTTGAACCTTCCCTTGTGAGACACTATCGGATTTACTAGCTAACTAGTGAACATGATGTCTTGAACTGTTCAGCCATTTGTGTAAATCAAGACAATAGAACTTACACAGTATATTACCAGAAACAGTTTAGTTCTCACTATTTTGTTCATTTTATCCTTAAACAATCTGGTCTTTCATGAGTGCTCTAAAGAATTGTAGCCCTTCACAAATCTAATAGAACCAGCCCAGTTCACACTTACATAGGTGATTCTTATAAAGAGTATCCTGCTATACTCCACTAGGTATGCCTAGGTATAAGAATCATTAAAAGTATTTACTTAACCTAAAACGCTGCAGAAATCACTATTTCATCATAGAAATGGGTAGGAGTTTGACTCTTCAATGATCCTTATGAGTCATACACAACTCGGTTGTCCCTTTGAACCTAGATCTTGGGATCTCCAACCAACTAGGTTGAGTTTCCGTTGTGGTAACTCTTATTTAATAGGCTTAAGTCCTATTCCCCTCGATGAATTCTCAACTAACTCTCTTGCTAACCCTTTGGTTAGTGGATCTGCTATGTTGTCTTTAGACTTCACATATTCAATGGAAATAATTCCATTAGAGAGTAGTTGTCGCATGGTGTTATGTCGACGATGAATGTGTCATGACTTACCATTATATATATGACTTTGTGCTCTACCTATTACTGATTGACTATCACAATGTATGCATATAGCAAGCACCGGTTTTGGCCACATTGGAATATCTTCAAGGAAGTGGCGAAGCCATTCTACTTTTTCTCCAACTTTATCTAAAGCTATGAATTCTAATTCCATAGTAGACCTAGCAATACAAGTCTGTTTGGAAGATTTCCAAGATACAGTCGCCCCACCAAGAGTAAAGATATACCCACTGGTGGACTTTGAGTCTCTAGTATCTGATATCCAGTTTGCATCACAATATCCTTCAAGCACTGCTGGATATCTAGTATAATTTAGTCCAATGTTACGAGTAAATCGGAGATATCTACGAACCCTTATAATAGCTTTCCAGTGTTCTACTCCCGGATTACTCGTATATCTACTTAATTTACTTATTGCAAAAGCTATATCCGGGCGAGTGCAGTTCATCAAATACATTAAGCTTCTAATAATTTGGGCATACTCTAATTGAGAAATACTTTATGTACATTCTTAGAAAGGAACAAATTAATATCCACAGGTGTTCTAGGAAGATGATTATAATCTTTGCTGAATTTGTTAAGTATTTTCTCAATGTAATGTGATTATGACAAAGCATAACCTTCTGATGTTTTGGTAATTTTCATACCAAGAATTACATCAGCAATCCCCATGTCCTTCATGTCAAAATGTTTATTCAACATTTTCTTGGTAGTTTTAATCATGTCATTATTACTACCTATGATGAGCATATCATCCACATAAAGACATACTATAACATATCCATTGTTTGTATTTTTAATATAAACACATTTGTCATATTCATTAATTTTTAATCTATTTGACATCACTGCTTTGTCAAATTTCTCATGCCATTACTTTGGTGCTTGTTTTAAACCATATAATGATTTAACCAACTTACGTACTTTCTTTTCTTTTCCTGGAACAAAAAATCCTTCTGGTTGTTCCATGTAAATTTCTTCATTTAACTCACCATTTAAGAAAGCGGTTTTCACATCCATTTGATGAATTTCTAGATTGTACAAAGATGCAATGGTAATTAGCAATCTAATGGATGTTATTCTAGTAACTGGTGATTATGTGTCAAAGTAATCAAGACCTTCTTTTTGTCTATATCGTTTGACCACAAGTCTTGCATTTTATTTGTCAATTGATCAATCCGCTTTCATTTTTCTCTTGAAAATCCATTTGTACCCAAGAGGTTTACAACCTGGTGGCAAATCTACCAATTCCCAAGTGTGATTTTGCAGGATGGATTCAACTTTACTATTTACAGATTCTTTCCATAAAGGAGCCTCAGGACTAGACATAGCTTCTTTAAAAGTTAAAGGCTCATTTTCTAACAAAAAATTTAGAAAATCTGGACCAAACGATTTTGAGGTTCTAACACGTTTACTACGCCTAGGTTCCTCTTCCTCATTTTGATCTATCTCTTGGTCTTGTTCTTGCTCTTGTTCTTGATCATGACTAGTAATAGCATCATAAGATCTTTTATTAGAACTAGTCTCTTGTCCAGTCTTATTAGGAAACACATTTTCAAAAAAAGATGTATTCAAAGATTCAATAATAGTATTTACATGTATTTCGAAATGTTCTGACTTATGAATCAAAAACTGATATGCACTACTATTCTTGGCATAACTAATGAAAATGCAATCAATAGTTTTAGGACCTATCTTAGTTTTTTTAGGACTAGGAATAGCCACTTTAGCCAAACACCTCCACACTTTTAAGTATTTGTAGGATGATACTCTCCCATGCCACAATTCATAAGGTGTTTGATTCACTTTCTTTTGGGGTACTTTATTAAGTATATAATTAGTAGAAAGTATTGCTTCCCCCTATAAGTTCTGAGGTAATCCAGAACTTATTAATATGGCATTCATCATTTCTTTTAAAGTCTTATTTTTCCTTTCAGCAATTCCATTTTGCTGAGGTAAGTAAGGAGCGATGGTTTGATGAATTATTCCATGTTCTTTACAAAATTCACCAAAAGTTGATTCATATTCACTACCTCTATCACTTCTAAGTTTCTTAATTTTCTTGCCAAGTTGATTTTCAACTTTATTCTTATATTGAATGAAAGTTTCCAAAGTTTCATCCTTGGTTCGAATTAAATAAATACAACTATATCTAGTATAGTCATCTATAAAAGTGATAAAATATTTTTTCTCACCTCTAGTGTGAATTTAAAATCACAAATGTCACTATAAAGTAATTTAAGTTGCTCCGTACTTCGTTCAATTTAATGAAAAGGAGTTTTAGTTAATTTTGTTCAACGCAAATTTCACTTTTATGATTTAAATTAATGTCAAATTTAGGTAAACATTCTATATTAATTAATCTTTGCAAAGATCCATAATTAACATATCCTAGTCTACCATGCCACAAATTTAAAGACTCAAGCAAGTAAGAAGAAGATGTATGCTTATTAATAATAGAGGATACAATAGTCATTACATTCATTTTGAAAAGGCCATCAGACATGTAACCTTATCCTACATACATCCTGTTTTGGTAAGTACAAATTTGTCACTTTCAAAAACTAACCTAAACCCATTTTTACTCAACAGAGATCCGGAGATTAGATTCTTGCGAATGTCCGGTACATGCAGCACATTGTTGAGAGTGATTTCCTTTCTAGATGTCATCTTCAGAATAATCTTTCCTTGTCCTTCAACTTTAGAAGTCGAGGAGTTGTCCATAAAAAGTTGTTCACCGTTGTCCATCACAGAAGAGGATGTGAACATCTTTTTGTCGGCACAGATGTGGCGAGTAATACCAATGTCCACTCACAATTCTTTAGGATTTCCGACAAGGTTTGCCTCGGAAACAACTGCAGAAAGATTTAGGTCATCTATACCATTGGAAATTTTATCTACTTCGGTCATATTGGCTTGAGAAGCTTTCTTGCTTGATCTTCCTTTGTCTTTGCGAAAATAAGTTCCTAAGAACTTCTTTGGCTTTTTACCATGATTTACTGGAACAGTCACGACATGAAGAGGGGTTGGCGTAATTGTAGCCACCATACTAGTACTGGTTTGAACATTAGTTTGATCAGTTTCTGTAACCATGGATTCTAAATTATAAAACAAAATTATAATTAGAATTTTATACTACACAGAAATTAAACCAAAACCACAGAATTAAATTCTATAAAAATAAAAGAAATAAGAATTGTAACTTTTATTTCCAATTAATTTGAAAATAAAATAAAATTTTATTTAAACAAATTAATTCCACACAGAAAATTAAATTTCTGTAACACTTCAAAAATTATTTCTGAAAACCAAAATTAATTTCTTACCAACTTCACAAATAAATATTCTGAATTGTTAATGACTACCAGTATATTACTACTAGTTGTCAAAGAAAATAAACAGTATATTACTACTATTTTTCAAACAGTATATTACTACTATTTATTTTTCCAACCAGAATATTATTTTGTAAAACCACAGAAAATAATTTTTGTAAGAAAAAGAAAGAGAAAAGGAAACAAACGAAAAATTCTGTATAAACAGAATAATTCGAATCTGTCTTAATATTGTTAGAACAATCTTCTATATAAAATAAGGACTTTTCTTAAGTGTGCAACCTTCAAGGTTGCACACCATATGCCACTTACACAAAAAGTGTAAGTGGTAGGTACAAACATAAAACAGGACGGAAAACAGAAAGGCGTAAGTGTAAGGCGTAAGTTGCACACCATAACAGGACCCATAAAATAAATAACTTGAAACAAATCAAACAAATAAAAATAAATTACTTACAGAATTTATTTATCGAACCGAATAAATATTTAAAAGATCAAGTCGAGTGTATGACACTCTGTCCTTAAGACAGATTCGCCGCGCTACGGTGCTTACGGATAAATGACGTCTATCTCCCAGGATACAATGATCTTTACAAATTGTAGTAGCACTCCAAACAATTTGTACGGCGAACAAAACCTGTGTTCTATACTCTTAGATTTTTTTTCTCTAAAATTTGTATGTAAAATAATGCAAAGAGAGCACAGAGGAAAGCAAGAAAAAATGAATTTTGGAATTTGAAAATGCTGGAAGATGGTTTGTATTTATAGGCAAATGGTGACCTACAGATCTATCCGAATAGGTGCAATACAACTTGAACAGATGCAGTCTTCAAACTGAACATATATAGTTTTGAAATTGGACAGATTTGCTAACTGCTGGCAGTTTTAAAATTGCCCGGAACTACTGGACAGTTTTTCAAACTGTTTAGAACAGTTTGAACCTATTAAACCTGCTGGAAAATGGACTGGAAAAGGGGACTGTGTGGATAGGAAAAATTAAATTAATTTTGTTCAGAAATTTAAATAATTTGCCACAAGAATTTTTGGAAAAATTTAAATAAATTTTGTCCAAAAAATTAATGTTAGGATTGACCCGACCCACAACCCACACCCGCGCCAGGCTTAGCTCGGCCGGTCGATGGTGGCGACGCGTGCGTGTGGTGGTTTGAGTCAAGGTTCAATTTGTCTATAACTCCTCACTTCTACAAACTTGGGGTGCCCCTTGGGGCCCAACCCAAGTGTTGCCACCTAGAACTTATATACAAACATAAGTTCTCTTAAGTTTCCAATGTGGGATAACTATTTCAAGGAAACCCACATTTTACTTATTTAGTAGTCCATTTGGAAAGAGAAATCTAATTCTAGATCTGGTCTACGACCAACCATAGGAGGAAATGAGAGCAGCCTTACTTCAACCATTACAGGCAGGACTAATTAACTATATAAGACTTCTTTCATATTCAAGATTAGCTACCGAGAAGAAGGGTTTTATTACTATATCTGATAGATATAACTGTAACTGCCCTTTGGACGGAAGAGATATAAAATAGGGAGTCTCTAGCCCAGAGAACCTTTTAAGAAAGATATCGATTAACTGATTGCGACATAACTACAATAATAGGGTAAAGGTTGGTCATAGATCATGCTAGAAAGAATAAACTACTAGGCCTTATCCCAATAGAAGAGATACAAGAAGGAATTCTTAAACATCTTAAAAGCAGGAAAGATCTCAATTCAATTCCTTGCTTGGTGGATCGGATCCACCAAAGCCCCTGCCCCTTAGCTACAGAGCTATGATGGCTGGATCTAATCCATTCTTTTTTATCCTGACCTACAAGTCTAAGAAAGATTACTTCTCATTATATCTCTTCTTCTTTTTCTTGAAAGCTTGAATGGGACCTTAGAAAGAAAGACTCTAGTCGTGATCTAAGAGCCAAAGATTCTTCGTCGCTAACTGCATCCTCACCTGCTCACTTTGACCTCTATGGTTATCCTGGTGAACTAGTAAACTATTCCATATCTCCCTGTAGAAGCATCCTCTTCGCTAATTTCATTTATCTAAGACCCGGCTATCTTCTTTTAAGAAAATTTTCGTTTCACATCCCTAGCTAGGCCCCCGGCATAAGCCCCAACATTGAAAAAGAGGTGTAGGAATGAACTAACGACAGAGAGCTAGATCATAACATGAAAGTCAATTAGTCCTAAAGGGGGACGACGTGGATCATTCCTCAACAGTCAAGGTCTAGCAGAAAGAAACCTGAAATCGATGAACCTAGGTCAGCTGCCAATGGATAAGTTGGATGAATTGAGATTCGATTCGAATCCAATCTAGAAGAGTATTAACTTTGAGACCCAAAAGAAGCTCTTTTCTATTCCTATCAGCTCAACACTTGGTTTTTGGTCCTCAACCACCTGCTTTGGTTCAGAACAGAAAAGACAACTTGAAGGGATATCACCGAAAGAACCCTACCGCCTTTAACTCATTTACTGCTCAGCCCAGATTCGTCTCTTAAACAATAGAACATAACGCCTTAGACTTAACAAGATATAGAGTAGCATACTCCTCTTTTTATTCATTTTGGTTCCAAAGAGACAGCGAGAGACAGAGGCACTTCGGGCGCCTTCGTTGCTTCGAGAGTCCAGCACCATTAGTTTTGAACACATAGCTCAATCTAGCTCTATGCTTTTCAATACTGTTCGGTTAAACATTAACCACCTCATTAACAACCTCATCTATCTTTGTTTGTAGATATCTTCCCCCAGATTTGAGCTAAGAAACAGATCGCACCAGGCTTGCCCGCCTAGAGAGAGAAGCTCTAACCTATCTCTATCCAACTTGTTGCCACGTGCGTTTTATCTTTTTATTCTTAGGAGAGTATTAAGTAGTAAAGAGCTTGCTAGTGAAAGGAATGCAAGCAAGGAAAAGATAGCTGTCTTTGCAGCCTTACTAGTAACTAGTAAATAGTAGCTTGCGCGTCCCTCCATTCATTCCTTCCGCCAGGAAGAGGCATGTGATAAGGGTGCTTGTAGATCACCTAGGGAGCTTCTTTCTTTATCTGCAAAAGGTTTTTCTCCCTGGGCTTCCAGTTCTTGAAGTGAGTTTGCACTTTGCCGTCTCGAATAGCCCATTTCTTCTATGGGGAGATAGCTCTCCAGCGTGTTTCTCCTATTTTCATAAAGCAAAGGCAAAAGTCAAGGGTTGAATCTCCTATAGCTAACCTCTTCTAAAGCTAGGGCAATGCGATCTCCTATCTTCGACCTCTCATTGCTAAGTGCGTAGTGCTTTATGTAGCAGAGATTTCTTTAGTGCATGCGAACGTGACCATTTAGATCATCTCTGTAAATGGATGGAAATCCTACGGCGAGAAAAGCTCACTATGAATTTTTTCAAGTCCATCTTTGTGACCGATAGCGCGATTTTGATCACTTTTGTCCTGTCCCTATATCGAGGGTTTTAAAGAGGCCTTAAAGTCAATCAAGAGTTGGTTCAGGCTATAGTCGAGTGGCGTATACCCAAGACCATTAGTGAAGTTCATACTTTCCATTTATACAGAACCAATTCCAATATCTTTATGAGAGGGCCCCATTGGCGTGCATCCAGCAGGAATCTAACCTACGAATTCGCCAATTATGAGTTGGGGGCTTCAACTATTCAGCCATGGATGCAAAGAGACTCAGTGAGTGAACTAGGTTTTGGTATTTCTTCTCGAGCTTCTATTTCTTCCGTTAAAGGAGATTTGAGAAAAGATGGAATAGGAAGACGTGTTTCCAGAACGAACAAGATACGGGTTGAGAAGGGGGAGTTAGCAAAGTTAGACAAGATTGGAATGGGCATAGGAACATGTATTGATGTACCAGATCGGCTAATGCTCCCAGGTTGATGCGATGTATTCCACCAGTTGACTGAAGACTTTATTATTGGTATATCGATCGGTCCAGCACGGATTGAAATAGGAGCCGGTTCGACAGGAAGCTTTTGAAAACGCAGTGCACCCAGGTAAATAAGGAACGAGATGAATACAGAGGTTAAACGAGCATCCCACACCCAAAAGGTGCCCCACATAGGTCTTCCCCGAAACCCCCCAGTAACTAAGGTAAACAACGTAGAAAATGCACCCATTTCTGTACCGGTTCCGGAAGAGCGAAGAAAAAGGGGATGTTTTGTTAATAGGAACAAGAAAGTGTTTATAGCCGTAGCGATATAAACAAGAATACTCATCCGAGCCGCAGGAACATGTACATACGGAATACGAGAATTTCCACCTTGTTGAAGATCTAGTGGTGCTACCCGAAGACTTAAATGAATAGCCATCGCTGTTAAGAACAACCGAGATCCAATGAGAATTTGCGCGTAGCTTCTGGTCTTTGACATCAAAAAAGAAGGTTGTAATAACGAAACGGACATGTGATAATTTGGTCCTAGCTAGTGGAACAAGAAAGACATGGATCTATATTCAATACGCAATCAAAGGATTTCCCCCCCCCAAAAAAAAATCGAAGAATTCTCCTTGCTTTGTTTTCGCTCCGCTCGTGCGTGGCACTCCTTGCTCGCGGAGCGGCATACCGAAAAAAGAAAGGTTTTGGAAGAAAAAAAGTAGATTCCCTTTTGTGACCAAGAGCCCATCCTTGATCCAAGCCGAGTTTTGCATTCCTTAGCTTGGTGCAAAAGGCTTCTCGCGGGTCCCCTTTTTCAAGCCCATCTCGAATACGGTGCGGTAGGGTACTCGTGACCCTGCTGGTGGCTGCCACTGCCTCACACTTAAATGCCGCCAGCTCTGCCTTCCTACTTATACTTAAGGCATCCGCGACCTGGTTGGTCCGTCCAAGCTTATACTCTAGCACCATATCAATCAAACTTGGCAAGTTTGTCTTGCTTGCCATCGTCCCTGTTTTGGCGTGAGTTTCTTCTGGGGCAGGAAGTCACTCGTCGCCACATTATCCGTCTTGACCACGAATCGTGACCCGCCTCCACGTTCTCAAGTAGTGCACTATTGCTGTCATCTCCTTTTCTTGGACCGCGCCTCTCGGTCTCATTGAGCTTTCGGCTCTCATATGCGATAGGCTTACCTTATTGTACTAGCACACCGCCTATGGCATAGTCTGATGCATCCGTGTTTACTTCAAATGGCTTAGTGTGATCTGGCAACTGCAATACGGGGTCATCCATCACTGCCTGCTTTAGGTCCTCAAAAGCTCTTTGACACTCTTCCGATCAGTGCAGTGCCATGATCGGTCCGTACGTCCTTCTTTAGGAGATTTTTGAGTCGAGCAGCCCCCTTCGAGTAACTTACGATGAATCTTCGGTAATAGTTCACGAGCCCTAAAAACGATCTTAGCTTACTCACCTTGGTAGGTGCTTGCCACTCCTCGATGGCTCTGATGCCCATCCAATGCCCTAGGAATAGGATTTCCGTCTGTCCAAAGGAGCATTTATCTTTCTTTACATAGAGGTGATTCTTCCTTAATGCCTTAAAAAAGGTCCGGAGGTGGCTAACGTGGTCGTTTAACGAATGGCTATAGCCCACGATCAAAGTATACCACCAGTCGTCTAAGTACGGGTGGAATAGCTCATTATAGAGGGTGCAGAACGTGGCAGGGGCATTGGTGAGTCCAAAAGGCATAACCAAATCATCAAACGCCCTTTATTAGTAAGGTTGCTTGCTTGTCACACAGGTCGTCTTTGGCTCGTCTCCTTCCGCGATACGCACTTGATAGTAGCCCGACCGTAGATCCAACTTCGAGAAGTATCTCGCGCTTATTGATTAGGGCGAAGAAGTCTGCAATCAAAGTGGATACTTGTTCTTGATGGTTAGGTTACCTTGTTGAGCGCCCTATAATCAATGCACAAGGCTCCCGCTTCTTCTGGAATAAAACAGGGGCTCCTCAACCCTTTCCCCAGCAAGATAGGGAAAAACTGCCTTGGAGGCTGGAATATAAATAGGCCTCAATGAGTTCCTGAAATTCTTTCCTGAGCTCAACCAAGCCCCTTAACTAATAGATGCTAGTTGGGGGGGGCCATCTGCCCAGCCCCAGTCTAAGTAAGTTAAGGGGCTTTGGCTCCAGGCTCCAACTCGATCTTGTGGTAGACTGCCCTCCTAGGGGGTACTTGGCAACTCACTCGTGGGGCATGATATCCCAAAATTCTTCAAGTACTTGCTGCACTTCCTGAGAAAGAAAGTCGTCTTGGTATTGGATCCGCTCTTCTGTTAGCATGAACATGAATTATATTCTATTCGTCTTCTTTATTCTTAAGAGAAACCCCCCACCCGAACCATTCTTAAGACCGCCAAGCCCTCTCGAATGAGTTCTACTATAGAAGCTTTCAACGTACACCCGGGGACAAATCTTTCACTCACTGAGAAGTGAAAACCTGTGACTAGATCGTCCTGAAGACGGATGCGACGGGAAGAAGTGGCATTTGGAAGTGTTGCTGACTTAACATTTAGGTTTCGGCATAACAAAGCTTGCACTGTCTTTTCGCACTTAGGCGCACAGCGTGCCATTGGTAATGATTCTACTACGGTGCCACAAATTCGCAAGCTGATCCTAAGTAATCGTTGTTGTTCATTGGATTCCGGAGGAACTACTTCGTTAGGATTGGGGAATTGCTGCGATTCTTCCTGAATAGCCTGGATTCTCCCGTCGAGAGTCACTTTGAAAGTCTTACCTAAACTCTTCCGACTGAATATGATAAAGCCTATAAAACAACGAGCTACTATCATTTCTTCATTATAGATTGAGATCTTCTTCGAACTTGATGCACAAATAGATAGAATAGCAGCAAATAGCATCTTTCTAGCCTGCATATTCGTGGAACTCAATCTCATTTAGAAAGCTTATCTCTATCTTTCAGCAACTGAACGGGAAGTGGTTTAGGAAAGGACTTTAGAATCGGATGCGCTCGCCCAGCGAGAAAGGCCCTGACCCTGCCAACCAAGTAAAAATAAAAAAGAAAGAAGAGAACGAAAGGGGAAGAGAACTTCGTATTTTGGTAACTCTCTAGGAGTCATGTTTAACCTTGAATGCTATTAATAGATTCTACAGCAATAGTCCCTCGGACTCGGAAAGTAATAACGAAAATGGCTGACCCAATAGCAGATTCCGCAGCTGCCACCGTTGGAACCAATGAAGCAAATGATTGGCCCATCATATCATCCGAAGAAACGGAAAATACCAAAAAGTTCGAATTCACAGCTAATAACATTGATTCAATTGGCATTGACATAATAGGAATATTTCGTCTATTAAGGAGGATTCCCCGAATACCTGAAATAGAGATGATCATAGAAAATGTGAAATATTTGATAGGATCCGTTTCGGGAACGTAGAATGTAAGAGAAATTCAAATGTTATAACTCCCTCCTTAAAGGAATTCTAGAAAGAGTCTATCTTTCAGAAAAGAGTCTATCTTTCAGAGAGGCATTTTGGGATTGGAGAAATTGGATTCTATTTTCTAAAGCTTTCGCTTCATTCAAAATATGGTTTCGGCGTACGAGATCTAGTTGGGCCTTCTTTCTTAAATTGATAAAGCCCTGGAAATGCTTTGCTTGGGTAGTTTTTACCTCAGTATAGAAAGGAGAGTTTTCTCTGTCTATACTGAGACTCAACAGAACCTCCGCGAGAGCGGGATGGTTAAATTCTTTTTTCTCCAGATAGACATGAATTATGTAATCGAGGTCAATGGGATCAATAAAGAATTGTGGATCCTCTCGCCCATAAAAAAGGATTTGATATAATACGGAAATTTTTTCTCGAGTCGACACACACATCTCCGTATTAAGGAAGTCTCGAACCATGACCTCGTATTGACTAGGGGAAAGACTTTGGGTTTGTAGGCCCTGTCGTACAAATTCCACCCATTCCGGGTCCTGGTTTGGTTGATTAAGATAGTGATTAAGAAGGGACATCTCACATGGGAGAATACCAAAGATGGTCTTTTGAAAAAAGACCATCTTTAGGTTGTGATAAAGGAGAGAGCTTACGCGAAAACAAATAAAGAATAAGAAAAGCAATTGAAAGCAAAAAACAATTTGTTGAAAACGTTTATTAAAAAGATAGATAAAATAGAGTCTTTTCCCCAGATGAAAAAGAAAGAACAACTTCCTACCAATATAGAAAGTAAAGAGGAAAAGCCATGACCAGAAGAATTATGTGAAATAAACGAATTTATCCAATTGAGGCATTCAGGATTGAGAAAAAGTGACTCCCTCTAGACAGCTTAACTCCATCAAGCCTGTACGAATAGTGAAGAACTATATAGAACTTTTGTTGGTTGTTGACCAACGGAAAGGATAGGAGAAAGATAAGATTTCACTGCTCGGGATGGAATTGGGCCTCCGTGAAGGCTACTTGAGATGCCGCCTCGTTTATGAAGCACTACTTTGGTTTTGGAGCCTTATATATATATACGCAAAATCCCCCATTTTTGAATTAGAGAGATTGTATACGCCTGTATAAAAAAGAAACCCCGGATAGATTCAGTGAAGTGTTAGTACACTTCACACTGACTATACCGCCTTGAGCTCTACTAAATTAAATGGCTTTTGTTGAAGGCTTCAAGAGTGAGGAAGGCTTTGACGCCACTGGTGACCGGCTTTGACGCCACTGGTGACCGGCTTTCGTTGAAAGCACTATTGGGTGGAGGTTTTTTGATCTGATCTCTCACTTGAAGAAAGATAGCAGCATATGTTTTTTATATGAAATTATGATAGAGTTCTTTTTTTAGTAAACTGAATGACTTGCTCCTTCCGTTTTCTTCATTTGGCAGGCCATCCATTAACTCTCCTTTTCCTTCCCTTACTTCTTTTTTGCAGTGCTTTTCCTACCTTACTGAACATAGGGCCTCCAAAAGAACTTCCCCAACTGTCTCACGTCAGGACAAGACTGTTCCCCCCCTCCCAAAAAAGTAAAACTGCCTATCATGCAGCTGTAGAAGTTGATCCTACTGATGGAAAGGCTTTCAATAAGGTACTCTTGGTTGGATATGCACAATTCAAACCAGCTCGATTTCAGCAAGTTTTTGATCATGGAGAGTAAGAATCCGATGAAGTCCTGCAATGAATGGGCTGCTTTAGCTTACCCTCATTTTCTGCATTTGTTTCCTTAGAGCCCAGGGGATTTCAAAACTTTGGATTTAGATCCTGAACAAGTAGAGGATCTGATGAAAAATGATTGGGCAGACTTCTTCTATTTGGTTAGAAATGTCGCTGAGCTTACAGTGGATTCCCCTATGGATACTCTGCAGGACATTTTTGCTGACATTAGGGATTCAGAAGAAAAGGCTTTCGATTGTCGATTTTTGAGGGCAAAGCTAGGCTATTTGGTGAAAGAGGCTGATGTAGCAATGGCGAAGCTGATGGCTGAGATTCAAGAAGGAGAAGAGTATATAGAGAGATCGAAGAAATCTCATGAAGAGCTGGTGAACTTAGAAGCTAAAAAAAAGGAGAAGGAACAACTGAACAAAGAGATTCAAGAATTGATGGATCGGGTCAAAGAGCTGGATAAGGATATTCAATCGCTGGAGACTAAGAGCAAACTGAAGAAGGACGTCGCTGGTGCAACTCTTATATAGTATAGAAAGGAGATAAAGGTCTATTTCGCTTTACTTTATATTATAGGGATAGGGGGGGTTCGGGTTCGTCGTAGGAATCTTTCTGGTTCCCGCTCCCTCCTTCCCGGCCCTCTTGCTTACTATGAGTTTGCTTCCTACGAGCCCATGCGCGATCGTGCAAATAGATAGGGTTCGGTATTACGAATCCAGATACTATGGGATTGGACATCTGGCGATACACAACCTCCCTCCCGGTGGGACAAGCGGTAGTACGATTCAAGGGAATTGGACACTCCCGGAACGCATATACCAAAAACTAGAGTAGCGAGGGAACCTAACCGCGGTAGAGGCTCCCCTCTCCCTTCTTTAGTAGCAATGTTCACTACTGCCGCTGTTGCGGAGCACCCGCCCGTAGGTTTTAGTAGACATCGGTACGATTGTAAGATGTTATAACTCATAAGGCAATGATAGGGAGTACTATTAACAACCATCTCGCTCGCTGGTCTTTTCGACCGTATTATCGACCACGATCGAATCCCGCCCGCATTCGGGATCGGGCGGAGGCCTTAAATCAGTAGGGCAATAGCATAGCTATTATTGACCTGACCCCTCTCACTTAAAGGCAGGCCTACTTTCTTCAAGATACGAAACGAGCAGCCGGAAACGGCTGTCCCTATTGTATTTTAGATGGAGTCATCAACAGGGCTAAGAATCTTACCTTTACTTAGAGAGGGGCAGCGGTACCACGCTCTTCCGTGCTCGTAGGTTGACTCCCCTATGCATCCCGACTAAGGTCTCACAAACGTGCACTTCCCTTATGCATCCAGCCGCTTCACTAATGTGAATAGGTTATAAAGAAGGGTGGGTTGGTTATATACTCTTATGCGCGTTCCTTCTTCGAACCTTTTGGTATGTATTGCCCCCTAACTATAGATCAGATCCACCAGACGAGAAACTAAATTCCGCACTGCTGCTGAGTCGTCGGACTTATCCACCAAGGGATTCGTGGAATTTCTGTGGATTGCGTTGGGGGAAATCTACCAAAGCTAGGCAGATAGATAGACTCCTTTCCCGCTGCTAATGGAGAGCAAGAAACAAAATAAAATTATTGTTTTTTAACTAGCGCCCCCTTTTGGGTATGCAGGTACTAAGAGTCCTCTCACTACCAACCAGCAGACATCATCTGGCTGGGTCTTGCCGGTATCAACAACGAGAAAAAAACAACCAAATGGAAACAGCAACTAACTATGGCTCTTGGCCCAGACAACGTCCTAGGCGTAGGGGGGATCGGAGCAACAGGGAACGCCTAGACGACGTTGTTATTCCTGGGCTGCAGTAAGTAGATCGAGAGGTCGTTCCGCCCCTTGTCCCCGAATATGGGTAAAAAATTCTCATACAATGTTGCTCCAATCTGACCTAGCTGGCGAGCAATCCCAGTTCGCGACAGAGAACAAGACAGCAAGCGAGCGTACCTTTGTTCGCCTCTTCTCCACCAAGCACGGAAGTTTAAGGATAACTGTAGGTCGGTGGCTACCTAAGGAAACTCCGATTCGATCCGCCCCCCGGCTGGGAGGCATCTACCTCATCCCGATCACAAGGAGAGGTTCACCATGATGGGGGGTACTTCTTTTTTTCCCTTCCGGAAAGAATGAGATGCATAGGGGACCATCCTTTTGTTGCGGCATGCTCCTTAGATTTACGGATTCGCAGGGGGCCTCAGGCCCTACTTAGTTGACTGACAATGACAAAGGCTTGCGAAACTAAGTAGGGCCTTTTGAATTGAATCTTAAGTAGTCTATCAGTGGTGCAAAGCGGCCCCTTTTCAGTAGGGAAAGGTTAGACCTTAGAAAGGCAGCGAACAGCGGTTCTTCTATGTAGGTATGGCCTTCCCCCTTGACTCTCCTAACGTCGAGCTAAGTTACTTCGTAACCTTTTCGTAGCGTAGTAGAATGAAGGCTACGCACCGACGCTCTCTTATCTATTAGCCTAAGCGTCTTCGCTAACTCGCTCGCCTACTTTACTATACCCTACTAATGTATTGTATAGTAGGGTAGGCTAGGCTAACTCAGCCGCTTACTTCTACTAATGTAGGGCTAAGTAGCGCCTTTTCCTTTTTTAATAACCCATTCTCATTATCTTTCATAAGTCAAGTAGGCGAACCTATAGGTCCTTAGTAGCGTTGACAAAGAAGAACAGCCGGTTAAAAGACAGCGAATCTTTTTATTATATTATAGGCCAGCTTGACAAGCTACCCTTCCTCTTGATCTGAGGTGCGAAGAGAAAGATCTCTTTTTTATTTTATGACTTCCACTTATCGATCCCGGTCCAGAAAAGTGACCGACCAGGGCCCTATTGATGAATGAAAGAAAGGGTTTATGAGCCCTAGCCCTGTAAGCCCACACCTGTGTAGAGTAGATCGTTCAACACCTGCGGCACAAACCCATTTTTGACCTATTGGTCCTAGTATCATAGGCGACCGAACGGCCGCCCCCTAATTACTAGACCGACCTGCTATAATAATTCCATAAACACCTAGCGAAGATATGGCAAACAAATAAAGTAGCCCTATGTTCGGATCTGACAATACCATACCATAATCAAAAGGTACAACGGCCCGAGCGACCAGACTTAACATAAATGTAGCCACTGGAGCCATTCTAAAAAGGGAGAAATTAGCACTACTTGGTGAAATAGGTTCTTTTAGAATCAATTTCAAACCATCTGCTAGAGGTTGTAACAATCCAAACGATCCCACTACATCAGGACCCTTTCGACGTTGCACAAAAGCCATTACTTTACGTTCAGCTAGCACTAAAAAGGCTACTCCCAGTAGAAGTGGTAGAATTATTCCAAGTATTTCAGCTGGAACAGCTATGTACATTTTATATTTTCTATTCACTCATGATCTGGCCTGGTCGACCCGATCATGATATTTCACTCATGATCTGGCCTGGTCGACCCAATCATGATATTGAAGGATGGGACCTTTTCTCGAAAAACTCCGGATCCCGAGAAGAGTTGAAGACGGTGCAAGATCGAATCCTCTTACGTTACTTCGAATGGAATCTTAGCCCGCCTCACTTGCTTTCTTTACTGCATAAGGGCATAAGCGAAGTCAAGGGATTTCCTTCTAACTAGTGGCTGAGAGTAAGCAAGCTACCTTCATTCAACAGATTTGTGGTTGAGTCAATAACATGCTCTGGGTCGGGAATCTTTGCTCTTCTCTTTTGCATTTCCGCTGCCTGCGTTCTTCTTCGTGTCCGTCCGTATCGCAAAGCTGGTCGACGCCAGCTGTTGAAAATAGGGGGCCAACCAAGACCCCCTAATAAAGCTTTGTTCGATAAAGCAAACGATTCGTTCCGACAACTTCGGACCAGATTAATCCCTTTGAATTAGCCGATCTTACAAGATCGATCGGGCGGGCTGGTTGGGAAGGGGTGATTCGCGGAGAAAAGAATCGCTGAGAGATAGATTCTACTATTTGGTCAGGACGAATGAGTGGCTGTGAAGCATGCTCCGGGGGGGATTGACCCTTCCCCAAGTCCGTCCAGTCAGAAAGGGGAGGGCCCGCTGTCTAGACTGCATTTCGGGAGTTTGAACACCATCCCATTTCAACCAAAAATACAACCCTGTCAAAGATATCTAACCTTCCTTCCTTATGAGTGGAAATCAAATCCCGTTTTGTCTTTTTTGCATAAAAAGCAGCCAGCCGGTAATATATAAATATATATATATATATTTAAACCCGTTCTTCCGACCTTTTTTGAAAAGCGCATAGTTTCTCCTCCAAAAATGACCTCTCCAGTCGGAGAACGCATGAGATATTTACCTAAAGCAGTAGGTCCTTGAGCGGATCCCACGTTAGCCCCAAGACGTTGGTCTCTAACTAGAAAAGTAAATGCTTGAGCTTGAGTGAGAAGGCCTCCTCGCTTATTGACTTGAACCACTGACCTTTAGAGCGAACCTATAGGACAAAAGGAACTTAACTAACGGCACCTGACAAAGAGCAAACAGCTTGTCTCAACTACTTGACTTCAGTCCCAGTACTGAAAGACGTAACTTCAGGAGTTTCCCTGAGAGAATAGCAAAGCGTCGAAAGCAGGGAGAGAGGGAGCTCTTACTATGGATCTCCCCTTCCTTATGGCAGGAGGTTTCAAACATCTTCTCTTGTATTCAAATCCGGTTCATCCCTCCGTTCATTTATTGACTGGAGTTCCGGGCTTGTCGAGGTGGGTGGGCATAGTTGAACATAGCATTTGCCGGAAAAGACGGGAGGAGCAATGGACCCCCTCCTTTCACCTGCATAAAAAAAAACTTCATGATATTGAGGGAGAGCTTCGCAGGGTTGACGAAGGAATTGTTTTCTCTTCTAAGGAGGGTTCTGCTTCGTTTGCAGCAGATGATCTTCCTACAACCTCTGTCTCCTTTCTTTTAGACGAGTCTTCTACTACCGAGTCTACTCCTGTCAAAAAATAATAATATTCTAAGACAATCATTAGTTTTAAACAAAGAATCATTTTTATTTTTAATTCAAACTTTGAAGTACCTTCTCCTTTGCTGAGCTAGACCTGATTTGAATACCGGTTTTATGACCTGGGACCTGCTTCGTCAAATTCAGCAACGGGAGCCCGAGAGGGTTGAGCAGAACCAGAGGCGTCAGGAGCATTGGAAGTTTCATTCCTGACAATCTCATGCTGCTCCGTCGATCTTGGAGAGCCAACTGGAGTTTTACCCTCAGTTGTATTCCGAGCTGTCTCCCTTTCTTTTTCTTCGGCATTTACACCCTATATTTGATTTGAGTAAGGCTGGAAAGTATCCTCCAACATAAAAAATTCCGCCCTTTCTATCTCTATCTCTCTGTCATGCTCTTCTTCTTCGCTTGAGGACTAGCAACGGCAGTAGTGGCTTTCCTTTTTTTTTCCTTTATCCACACTCTGACCGAAGACAGATCTTAAGGGAACTCTGTCCATTTGATCTGAGTCCTGATCTTCTTCCAGATTACTCTCTTCTGGATTTTATCCAGGAAAAGCAATCTTTCTGGTGCCGAAACTGCCTGACCCCCTCTAGAAAAAGATGCACTAATCCCTTTGGCCTTACCTTATGACCTTGGCCAACTTTCTTCATCCCTCTTTTATCCCCACAACTCACACATCGTCATTCTGAGGAACCCTCCGCTTTGAGTGCTATGCTATGGGGGTCTTCTTCCTTTTCTTATTGGAAATCCTCTGTAAGCCTTTTTCTCTGCTGTTCTCAGGCGCGAAGCCCCATCGTTGACGAATACTTCGTCATCTGAAAACAACCGTTCTTCTCGTCTATCACTCAACCTTCTTTCTGTTGCTTTTCTTCCAAGATCTGTTGCAAACGAACTGATCTGTCTTTCTGGCTTCTGGCCTACTCAACTGTGGCAGGAAGTATAAAAACTCCTTCCCTGCTATAGGTCGGGATGGCCACGTTCTCTCTCTCAAGGATATCAGTGTACTCCTTCCAAGCGTTAACTAGATCTCTAGACCACATGGCAAATCCTGGCCTGATCATAGCCCTACGGACGAGCTAGTCTATGGTGGCTATATCTCTCTAAGAAGGCAAGGCCTTCCTTAAAAACCGAAAAAATCAAGAGCTTTTTCAATAGTTAAGAAAATGTTAAAATGTTCTGCCATATTGGTATGAGCGTTAAACCAGTCAATACTTCCATGAGCATTACTATAAATCCTTGGATTTCTTCATCCTGGCATGGGACACAATACGGACGAAAGACGAATTGACTTCCGTCTTTAGCCTATATCGCTCCTGGCCTTTCTCTTTCCTTCCTTTCTAGCCTACCTCTAAAGTTCTCTGCTGTCACCTAGGCCCGAGACATGCCTCCTATCGTGCTTTCCTCCCTGCCCCCCTACTTAACCAAAGGTGACTTCTCTCCTAACTAGCTTGCTACCCGGGAAGCTCCTCTGCTCTGACCTCCTTGCACTCAACTGCTTTGGCATAGGGGCCGGGGGGTTATAGGGGGTTATAAGGGGGGTCCTGGGGCCTTCCGAGTTTTTAGATAAAAACCACGCGGAATGCGAGATTTTGAAACTTATTGTTTCAAAGCGGCGAAAACTCTCGCGAAATTCCCACGGCGAACCCTCGAGATACTTTTCACTTGTCTTCTGCGAGTCTGAGACCTTACTTCTGCGACTACTCTACTTTTGCAAGTCCTTATCTCGACAAAATATCCTTAAAGTCTCCTCTATCTCAGAGTTTATTCTAAAATCTAAATAATCCACCAATAGCCCTATAATGGATTGAGTTATATAGTGCCACCTAGGTTTGGAACCCACTCTTTAGAAGTTCATATGCACGCATGCATGTGTCATCACCTCATTGGTCGGAGGTCCAAGGGGTCCATAGAATAAAAAGATTCTTCTTTTTCTTTTTATATTTAGATTCTTAGTTGTTCTTAGAAGAGAGAAAGAGTAGAAACAAAGGGTACGCTCTCTAGAAGATTTGCTCGGGGCTGTTCACTTTCACTTGGTCGCCTGGTATCTTGAAACCTCTTTTCTTGCGGGGGCAGGAGTGGAAAGGTCTGAGAGAGCGCTTCGCGAAAGAATCGTGTGGCGCGGTGAAAGGTTTCCCGTTGGGGTTTCCGGCCCTCCTGGTCTTCACCTACTTGTGGAAGAGGGGAGGTGAGTTGAGTATCAACTCTCTCTCTCTCGCGCCTTTCTTCAGCTTGTTCCTGTTCGTCTATTCGGGACGGGGCAGGCAGCCCACATACATGAAGAGAAGAAGAGAGGGGGGGGTTCCTTGATATGATATTAAGGTGTCAAGGCGGTCGAAGAAGACCACAAGTGGAAGCAACCGATGCTTTGGTCATTCAGTTGACTCCTTGCTGCCAGTCCGTGCTTGCTGTCACGCTGGCAAAAGCAGGGGTTTCGGTCGGTTTTACCTACTATTGGATTTGAACCAATGACTCTCGCCGTATGAAAGCGATACTCTAACCGCTGAGTCAAGTAGGTCAAGCTGAGTCAAGTCAGAGAAAATAGACCCCTATAAGAGAAAGCCGCGTAGACCCCCCAAGCAGGGTTTGGCTGTTGCTTTAACCGAAGGAGTTTAGTTTGAGTTGATGACTGGACCTCCTGAGAACCCGAACGATAGTGAGGACTCTGACGGATGGCAGAGGAGGGGCTCCTTAGGTTAGGGAGCGGGGCTGTTATTTACTCTACATACGCAACTAAGTCCACTAAATAGACTCCTGCCTTTTCCTCTACCATTGCAGGTTCTGAAGAAAGAGGTACAATTGAATACTCCCGTAAGTAACACAGTGCAAAAAATAATTAAGAAAAAGGAAATTCTTTTTCTTTTCGTAGCTCCCCCTTTCTATATATGGTCTTATATAGATGCAGACGCAAAGATGAAGACGCAACAACTCGTCTTATCGTCTGATCTATAGGGATAGAGGAAGCTAGGAGAGGATGATAACCAATTCTATCGAGCTAGCTCTGTTCCTGTAGCTAGGCGCATGTAGGATAGATGGAATCTCCTGCCTTTAGGAAGGTTTAGGGTGAGAAAGAAGTCCAACTTTGGGAAGGGTAAAGAAGAACGAGAAGAATAAGGTAGGACTTTGAGGGCTCATCGTAAGCTCTTCTACTAGCAACCATGGTTGGTTCTTAAATAGGATTCTTGAAAGAAAAGAGAGACTTTTTTCCTCTACTACATTTATACTTTTCTTCTCGTTCATTGGTTACCTTTATCGGGTGGGATGGTATTTTAGTAGTCTCATAGTTGGGTGCTCTGCTTTAGTGTGATTGACGAAGGCTAGGCTAGGTTTGGTAATACTACTCTTCTTATTCTCTTGGTATTGACCCGGAAAGGGAGTTTGTGAGGCGACACTCATAATGCTTTCGTTAGTAAATCCAACTAGCCGTAGAGCTAGTTCTAACGGTTGAGCGGTTGGAAGAGACATAGCTTCAATGTCGGGATTGGAGATGTAAAAGCAAACTCTCCAACGCATATAGGTAATTAACCGCCTTGAAGAGATTAGTTGACAACAGTAAAAAGAAGGGTGCAACCTTAGTTTGTTTTGCTGCCGCGATCTCAGCAGAGGTAGTTGCATGGGCATTGTTTTCCAGGTCAAGAGCTTATTCGAGCTCGGCCACAAGCTGGAGAACTGGTGATAATTTGCTCCTAGCTAGTGGAACAAGAAAGACATGGATGGTTTACATGAGTAAATTCATGATGAAATACTCTCTTTATCGGCCAACTCTTGTATAGAAGTAGGAAGGCAGTCCTTTGTGAGGGTGCCTGCCGAGGGTTATTTGGTCCGGTGCTTGGTTGTAAGAGTGCGCAGCTAAGGGAGAGAGATTCGCTGCTAACAAGGGCTCATAAGCCTTTCATAGGTAGAGTAGAAGTGAATTATCTAATGAATAAAATAGAAATGATCATAGGTGAAGCTCAAACAGGTTGAAAAATACGATATACGCTCCTTCCTTTGTGCCTTTCAGTTCATTCAATATCTGTAGCTCCCAATCAGGACTACTGCTAGTGGGGGAATAGGGCCAAAGATGGTCTTCTTCAAGACTAAAGGAGATTTTTATCCCAACTGCTTCCTCATCACTACCCAATTTATTCTACATCAGCAGCCACCCCTTCTTCCTTCTTCAAGAACCCCCTTAGCTGGTTTATCATTGGAAGCTCCCCTTCCTGGAGAATCCACCCTTGCAGATGTATCCCCAGATCCAAAACTTCCCCTTGAGTATCTGACCCCTGGACTTCAGTCTCTTCACTAACATTGGTATCCTGGGATTTCTCCTTGCTACTCCCCGAAAATGCTCTGTTGGTGGAGATTCCATATCTCCTGCACCTAGGATCAGCCTTCCTTGTTGTAAGTTGGTAAAGCCAAAGCCAAAGGGCTATCTCCGGATTAGCTTCTAGAGACTCGGCCTCTGTTCTCGTGAGCTAGGTTTCATTTTATAGATAAGGCTAAGTAGATCAGTTCGGTCTCTGAGACAGCCGAGTAGTCGTAGGGTAAGTAGCAGCTATCTCCGACCGAGCAGGTGTAATAAAAGAAAGTCGTGGTTTGGTTTTTCGTATATAAATGGATCTGCCTTCTTTGTACTTAGAGGTGCGAGAAGGTGCTAACAAAGAACCCCAGGTTCTAAGATAAGATCTATTCCTAAAAGAAAAGGGTAGTCTACGAGTTTCTGGTCTTGACCTCGACCCCAAGGCAAGAAGGAGAGACTTCCCGCGCCCTGAATTGAATAAGTAAATTAACTCTATGTCGAGCTGCTCCTCTGGCGCCTTTCTCCTGAGCTAGGCTCAAAGTCGAGTGTTGGTGTTTTTAGGCTGGAAATAGATCGCCCTTTCCTGTCCTGAAAGTGGAGATAAGGGGGTTCTTTCTACAACCCCAGATCTATTTATAAGAGGTAGGCTACGAGTGTCTGGTACTGACCAAGGGAGGCCGTGCTTTCCAACAAAATCCCCTGGGAATCTGTCCCCGAGCGTGCTGGCTTTCCTACTATATGTAGAGATCTCTCAGTGGCTTGGTTCTCGTGGAGCTAAGCTAAAAGTCGGTTGTTGGGTCTCTAAAATCAAAGGCGGGCTTAACGGGGCAGGACACCTTACCTTATCGGACGGGGTTGGCTTGAAGGCTTGGAAACTTTATTTGATTGGCGGGGTTACCGCACTTCTACTTCCAAGAAAGAAAAGGGAAAGAGTGAATCTTTTCATACTGAGATTGGTAAACCCGACACCAATTGATGGAATGAGATGAGGTCCTACCTTTCATAGTTACCTTAGCCCGGTAAACCCGAAAAGCTGGTGGAAAAAAACGTCCGAGCACCCCTGATTATATACAGTCTGACGAGCACCTCATATTGAGAAAAAGTCTCGAGATTGAAATGGGACAGCAGGATCCCTTAACTCTTGTGTTCTGTGTGCAGCTTTAACGCAGAACTTCGATTTCCATTTATTGATTTAGTCAATCCAGCCCAGCAGTTAACTAAAGAGTTAACATGACCAACTTGAACATTGTTCCGAGAAAACCCATCAGACGAACGATCCAAAGCGACTAGTAGGGGAGAGTGGACCTTATCCCATTACTTCCTCTCGTCTGGAATGGAGGGACGGGCAAGCTGACAACCTTGTGGAGCTAGAAGCACCATTAAAGTCACACTCTACTTCTTCCCGAGTCCTTCTTACAACCTAGGTTTCACTTTCTATCTTAGTATCCCGATGGTTTGGGAAGCAAGGACAGATAAGCAAGGAAAGAAAAGACTGGATGAGGTAGCTGGTTCTTGGCAGTCGGAAACATGTAGCTACTTGACTGGAGGTTTAGAGCAAAAAATACGAAATTAGAAGGAATGAGCTCGATGGTTGGTCATTATAATCGTCTTTTACTTCTAGTATAGAGAATGTATGGGGAATCTCTTTCTATCTTCCCTTTGTCTTGCTTGAAGTGATTCCCATATAAGGACAGACAATAACTAATTAGATGTCAGCTTTCTAGCAGCAAAATCCCTTGCTTCTTGTATAGACGAAATATTAATTATAACTAAGTAGGTTTCGAAATTAAATAGCCCATTAAGTAGAGGAGTCAACGGCACGCACACACAGCACAGGCTTTGGACTGTAGATCGTTATGTCTAATATGGTCTTTCTTCCCTTGGCTATTACCAATCACTGGGCCTATTGCAAAGGCCTTGGTTCGCGTAATCAAAGCTCGCTTCGCCTTATGAAAGGGTTCCGCCCGGCTACTATACTGATAGTTGGTTCGGGTTGTGCCTATGCCACTCCCTTTCGGACCCTTGCCTTCTTATCTCAGGGTGTGAGGCAAGGAAACCCGTATTGTAATAGTACGCACAAGGAACTCTCTTTAAGGAAGAGTAAGCACCAAGATCTGGGACTGAACCTGGCGTCTTTTTCCAAGCTGTCTACGTACCCTTTGTTAAGGGAGCAAGTCGCACGTAGTTATCTATCATTTCATCGATTAGCCTGTGGTGTGGTACACGTCCCGGGTACAATCTGCACGTGGAGCTGAATTAGGTCGCCGTTTGTTCCATAATCTCTACCAAAGGGTTATGCCGGTCATATAGAAGACCAACACAATCTCAACAAAGATCAATAGATACAAAGATTTCGCGGAACTATTCTTTCGCTCCACTATCACAAAAAGCGGATACACTTTCGTTTGTTAACGATACAACGATTTTGACCGCTCAACGATTTTGATCCGCTATCACTAAGACAAATCCGAAAACAATCACATCGTCATCTCTTTTTGGTAACGCTTTTTGTGGTTTGTTCGATCGATCAACTCGTTCCTTACTAGAAGCAATTCTACCGAGCAACCATCAACGATCAACAGACAACTCTACTTATGATATTTCCACATCAACGATCAACAGATCTCTATTTACCACATTTCCTTCACAGGACATCACAACTTCTCTATTTACGATACAACTTCCCTATTGGAGATCTTTCCCCATCACCGATCCATCAACAGACACCTATTCCTCTATTGATCACCAGACACCTCTTTCTCTATTGGAGATCTTTCTGTACAAAGTCACACTGACGGAGCTACCCTTGGTAAAAGGTCGCACTATAGCGGATGCTTCCCTCGGGTTTTAGACCACGCTTTCGTAGCGGATTGACATTTCCAATTTCATCTTATGATTGTTTAGCCAATGACGGATTTCTAGACACAGAATGAATAGAGTAACTTCGAAGGAAAACTATACCGATACCAACTCCTGCTGAAGCAATTAGAGCAGCTCAGGCACCAATTCATTTCACAACTTAGAAAGAACATCTTTCCCTTGGAACGCATGAGCTACTAATCTCTCTTCCAACCATTTCATGACGGATGAGGAGGCACCTATTCCTCTAACCAGGCCTTTCGAATGCAATACATTCTAGAAGCGCAAAGCCCAAAATGGCATAACCAAGAGGGGAAGATAGATAATATCCTGGTCTCGTTCCACAAATAAGCTTACTTTTCCTAAGCGAAGGCAAGCCAGCTCGTGCTTCTTCAGGCTTTCGTTCAGAAGATATTGAATCGCCTGCTCTTTCTTGTCTTGGTTGCAACCATGCCCTATATAATATAATAGAATCGACCATGATGCCCTTCCAATAAGGATTTTGTAAGGAATAGGATTCTATATGGCCCTTTCCTTTCTGTCGGCTTCGATACGGCTTTCTCTCTCTCTTACTTTGGCAACATGCTGGTGTATTTCATGCTGAAAGAAGACTTGCGTTCAGTTCACGTTGGAAGTTCCCCGTTCGTCGGTACGAAGAAGATATTGAATCCCCCTGGTTCCCTTGTTGTTCTATTTCACAAGACGGGTAAAGAAAGGAACAGATTGTCCCGAACAAGTACGAAAGTGAGTGTCTTTCTACTACCACAGAAAGCTTCGAAAAGTCGTCTTAGGCATTGGCGCTTTTGGACTCTACGCTAAGTCGTGATCGTGTAAATCTCCCTCAGGGGACCACAAGGAGTAGACATTCCCCCAACTCAGAATCATTTGGAGAACTCCGGCTCGTCCGTCACTTTTGACTTTTGTCTACTGATCCCGATTCCGCTGGGGTTTAGACGGATCCAAAGCAGGCTCGGGGACCGGCCTTAATTTAATAAAGGCATTTTTGGGCGGGAATTACTCTGTTATCTCGCATTCGTCATTCGGGGAAGACTTTTTTCATCTCTTATGAGATTTCAAAATCGAGAGTGTCCTGTGGATGACGTTCTGTGCTGTCCGCGCACAACCTTGAAAGTAGAATCCTCATATTCATATGAAGAAGCGTCGGATGAACTGCTTGGTATTCCCTCTAAGAGCGGAACTTTCTTTCTTCAATGGAATCCCTAAGCGGCTTCCTTTGTTCTTTCTTTCTTTACCCATAGTCTTTTGCAAATAGAATAGCGTATTCGCCGCCCGAGCGTTCCTTTCTTTTCTTTCTTTACGCCGTTCGGCTTAGAAGAGGAGATGGAATGAAAATGACATAGTTTTTTACTGATAAAAGGTGTTTTACGAAAATTCCACTCAAATTCCACCTTTTTTTCTAGTAAAAATGGCATACTTTTGGATCCACGTCTGTGATCCACGAAGAAAGACGCGCAACCTTAAGCGTAAGCCGCGCCATCTGCACCAGTTGCTTTAGATGCAGGAGCTGCAGGAAGAATAGCAGCTGCCCTTCCCTTCGAGCCAATGCCACTCAGCCGCTCAGCCATACCTCCTTTGTATTTGCAGTTTCAAGATTTGAGAACAGTACTTCACTTCGGTTACCATTTTCAAGCCCCGCGTTCTTTCCTGTCCCAGGTTCCATTAGTATGGAAGATTTTCCAAGTGAAATCTCCTAGTAGATGCACGAGTGAAAAAGTGCTTTCGTTGTTGTGGAATCAAAACCTTCGTATCTTAATGCACGTATTTCATTTATTCGGTTGCAGCTTCTCATTGCAACTGGTCACCGAGCAAGCCCTTCTTCTTTCAGTAATTCGCTTTACTGTCGGTTCATTTCAGTCCAGTAATTCCCTGCCGGTTCATTGCATTCGAGTCCCTTTCATTGGATGTCAGTTGCAGGAGAAGGGAACCCAAGTAATTCCATATCTATGGATGGGGTGGTACTCGGCTTCAACGATTGTGGCGCGAAATCCTTCATTGGCTAAACAATCAGATGTTCACGAATCGTCTGCCTGTGTGGAACGCCCTTCGACACAAATCTTTCAAGTCGGCCTAAAGAACCCAAATCTTGATCCGAGAGAGGAATCCCTTATCTTTGAGACTACCCTTAGGACTCTATAAAGTCATTAAAAATCTATTCTAGTGTCAATGCCCAATGATTATCTTATAATCTATCGCTCTGCGAGCCCATTTTTCTTTTGCGTTACTGAAAGGCTGTTCAAACAATGAAGCTGAATACGAAGCGCTCATTGCCGGCCTCCTGGTAGCCTTACAAATTTTTATAAAGGTCTTCACACGATCTATGGGGATTCGCAGTTAATCATTCGCCAGTTCTAGGGTACATATGAAGTACGAAAACCAGAATGAATGCCCTACCACGCCATGACTATGGAGCTCATGAAACAGTTCGAGGCTACTCGAATTCTGCCACGTACAAAGACAAAGGAGAAAGAACGACAAGGCAGACGCATTAGCCAAGTTAGTAGCCACTGACGCAGCCTCCCCTGGTGGCAGAACAGAAGTCATTATGTTAAACTAATACCAAGAATCAACATCAGGCTAACACAGCCACCAAATCTTTCAGTGCACATTGCACTCTTCATACCAAGACCCGAGCAACATAAGTGCTCGCCATACTCCATAATCACATCAATAACAAAAAGAATAAACTACGAAGGTTTAAGTTTACAGGCCCAAACGAATATACATGTATATGCACTAACAACAGTGTGCAGGAAAACAAAAAGAAAAGAATGGGATCAGTCATCCTCGTCGTCCTCATCATCATCGTCAGCTCCAGCCCTGGGTCCCACAACTGGCTACACCCGAAAGGAAGCATCGATCTCTCTAGGAATCACTCTCAGTCTCAAAGGAAGACAAGTCATCTACGGTAAATAGTAGAACGAACTCACTATCTGAGCCCTCAGCGCCTGGATCTCCTGCTGCTGACTGGCTATCAACTCCTGCATCCGAGACTGCTCTGTCCTGGTGATCAAAACCTGATCGGAGCCTATGTGATGCTGCAAGGTAAAACAAAGTTCAGCAAGATTCTATCAAGGAATACATCAAGGGAAAGCAGATTTACCGGCCAGTGGTCAAGTACCTTGCCACCGACCATCATACCAACAAGGACAGGGGTGACATCCACAATGAAGCCAATGGGGATGCTCCTGAACCAAGTAAGGTAATCCATATCCGCTGCCTGAAGTCTCTCCTCAAGAGGTTGATCATCCATAGCAGCGACCTAAAAAGTCCAGTCATATGAGTAGGAGGATCAATCGGCACCCGTACCACTCCATCGATCTGTCGAGTAAACGGCTACCCAAGGTAGAGCTCCCAACTCTCAGGACTATAAAGAAGAAATCTCTGCCTGGAGAGAGCGAAAGCATCTGTAGCCTCTGGAGTATTAAATAACTTACTCCCGACTCCCGACATAAGGAGTAAAGGAGAGCTACACGAGCAGAACTTCGAAAGTAAGCCTCACAACAAAAGGAGAGGAAGAGATCAGACAAGAAGGTTGATTATACATCTCCCTGATCCTCACTGACAAACTCGAGCTGGCAACGAACTGTCATAAAATAAAGAGAAGGCGGAAGGTTGCTCCTACAAGTAGCATTCCCCTTCTAAATCTAATCCAGTTAGCGGTCTACAAGCCAGGGAAGCACCCAAGGCGCTACTTGACAAAGTCGAGTCTCCTTACGCTTCCCTCCCTGCAGTAATCCCACACGCGGGTAGACGAACGGAGTGAAGGAAGTGAGTCACTTTCCTGTAAAGGATTAGTATTCAGCTTTAGTTCATCTTCTTTTAATCGCTTTCTCCCGAGTTGCTTTCTGCGCGTAGCGCGTAAGTCAGCTTAATAGCAGGTTGGTCTTGCTGGTCCGAAAGCGGCTTCAGCAGCATTTTATGTTTTTGCGGCTTCTTCTGCTCTTGAACGGCAGTCCGAGATCCGTAAAGGGGGTCTATTCTCTCCTTTTGTAAAGTAGGATTACGATTCAACTGCAACCGGTCTAATTTAATAAGACCCAGTTCACAGGTCTAAGAAGGGTTACCAATCAGAGAAAGGAACGGGAAAGGAAAGTAGATACTTTTGTCCAAAGTAGACTACCGAAAACCAATCAAAGCAGGGAGGGGCGGACGATTACTTGCCTTTCTTGGTCTTGTAGTCAAGAGCACGAAGGGACTCACTGAATTCAATACAATTGGCAACAACTGCGGACGAACACTTGAGCGGAGTTAGAGAATAGGGGAAGACACGCAGTCCCACTCCTCAATACTTTCAATCGCTACGACGAAGACGGCTACGCTCAATCACTGCGTTCGTCTCCTTCGTGAGTAGCCCATTTCCCTCTCTTCCTGGCTTGGACTAGTACCGGAAAGCCGTCCCACCTGCTCTGTCCCAGACCTCAAGGCGAGTCAGACCCTGGCCCTATCAACAGGGGACGAAGACCTCGCTTTGGCGGATCCTGTTTCCCCTTAGCCGCCGAGCATGAGTATCTTCCGGGTGGCCCTCTACAAAAAAGTTTGATTTTTCTCGTTCATTCGGTCATCAAAGACATACTCTGCAAGCCAGTTTCCCCTGTCAGCATAAAAACATATAGTATTATCCAATCGGGGAACCTTCATTCCCCCGCTGTATCGAATTCTTTGAGTGTCCAGCCTGCTTTCTTTCTTTGTTCAGTCGGAAGACTTTATCAAAATACTTTTTTTTTAGTCCCCGTCCAACAAGAGAGGTAAAGCCTTTCTATTCAAATGAGACGCACTCCCATTGTCTCGATAAGGTCAGCAGCAGGGCATACAGCAGGGATTGAGTAGTCTTGGGAGGCGGACTTCTAGTCCCCGGTTACTAGTTGACGACGTTGTTAACTACTAAAACTGAAAAAGTCTTTTAAGGGCGGAAGATCTTTCTTTCGCTTAAAATCCCAGTTTGGATGAGCAGAGTTACGCTCGATTTCGATTCATACTGAAAAATAGGTGAATAGTTGATAGCAGATGGGGAAAGCTAAAGGCAGAGCTTGGATTGGATTTTCCAGTTGGAAATCCGTCAGAAAAACTGTACCTTGACAAGCCCCACGATGCTTCTGGCAGCCATCATCGCAGGGACGAAGAGATTCCCAAGACCAGAACTATAGACTCATTCCGCACCAGACCACTAGCAAAAGGCAAGGGGTTTCGCCCGAAGCGCACTTCTGTCGAACGAAAGGACTTGGCGGGACCCGTCAATGGAAGATGGCTAGCGAACCTCAGTGCGTGGGGAAAGGTCATAGAGTTTACAGCCGAAATGCTGCATAAAAGGAGTTAAATTAGGTGGCTTCACACAAACCAATCGAAAGACGAAAGACCAACCTAAACGTGAGAATCGGCTCGAAGATCAAAGGAATTCCTCCGGGTAAGGTGAGGCCAAGCTGCGGAAGGAACTCTCCGTCCAAAGAGTATAGATAGAGTCGGAAAATAGGCCCTCTGGAGGTGAACCTGTGACTTCGCCCTGTTCTTATGGCGGACAATAGCAACAACACGATCTCTCGGAAAAAAAAAAGACTAAAGCCCTATCCAAGATGCCCCACCAATCAAAAAACGCACTGCAGAGCCAGGGCCCCAAAGTACGCTTTTGCTCGCTCCGCAAGTAAGTACGAACCTGGCAAAGAAGCAATGTCGACCACCCCTAAAGGAGATCGGCGAGCCCTTTTTCCTGATGCATGGGACAAGGCCGGGGAGTAGAAAGACTATAAGCGCACGCAGCCCTCGGGCAAACCTCTAACCAGGCTGATGAAACCTAACCAGAATGTTAAATCAATGACGTCGGTCGTTGTGATCCTTCTTTCCCTTCCAGCC
>JAPPVO010000031.1:197969378-197976878 GCA_030407325.1 Camellia japonica | reverse complement strand
TAGTATGAATAGGCCTGTGCCATGAGAACGAAATTAGTCCCACGAACAACTAACACTATTCTTCCTATTCGCATAGCCCTTTCTTGTGCATCATAGGCTGTCGGTCCTTGCTTCTTAGCGCTCCGTGGGTCAACCAGGCTAGGTCCTCCCACTTCTTCAAACCGGGGCTTTGATCGAGATAGGAAGACTAGTTGCCCTTCTTCTCTTTGTCCAATCATTCCCTTTGATAAAGTCCCAGAGCCTATTCTTGCAAACAGCCTTTTTTTTGTCCTAACTGCGCATTTGAAGCTTCTTCTATCAAAGAGCTTGGGCATCTTTCGATGAGTAGGTCCGGAAAGAGAGTTAAGGCAATACCCCCCCGTCACTCCGCCTCTTTCTCTTTTTCATGTGAAGGGGGTGCTTTCGGTAGTGACTAGACCACTTCCATGTCATACCCTTATAAACGGGGATGTATATCCGATCTTGCTTGGCCGAAGAGAAGTAGTGTAGTCAGGGGGGCCTTAGTTAGCGCGTAGCCAAACTACGGCTTAACTTGACTGTGACCTTTCCTACTTCTCGTTAGTTCCTTCTTGCCGGAGTGCGCCAGTTCAGGAGCGAGGGATAAAAACCACGGGCAGCAGTTCTCTATCTCCTATAGTACGTCTCCTTTGCCTTGAAAGCCATTAGCTTTGTTTGAGCAGTACTTTTCGGCTTGACTTGAATGAGTGGAGGAGGCTCTATGCTGATGCGGTCCTAACTCATCTCCCTATCTTGGGATCGGTCCAGACGCTCAGCAATGTTAGCCATGTCGAACTCGTAAGCAACAGAATCAAACTCAGAATCCACAGCTTATGATGAAACTAGATCGACGGAGGAAACGAGCTCTCTTTCAGATCCTTACACTTCGGCTAAAGGAGATTACTCGGCTACAGTTGCTTCCTCTCTTTCACCTGAACCTGCTAAGGTTGGGCGGATTCTTCGGATAAACCTCCTTCATTCTACCTGGGTCTTTTCTGTACCTTCGTTAGCTTCCTATGAAGCCAGTATGCCTCTTTGCACACCTTCCCCCCCATCCAATTCGGTGCCTAGCCTCTTTGTCATAGAGTACATGCGGAGAACCACTTTTAAGCATGAGTTGAGCACTGGTCCTCCAAAGTATGGGCAGTAGTAATGGTTCAAAAAATGCAGGGAGGAGCAGGGAAAGAGCCTGCCCCATCGTCCAAGTACTAAACGGACCTTAAACTAGAGCCAGGAGACAGATCCGAATACCCACACTCGAGGAACAGGCCAACGTAGCTTACGGGGAAGGGGATCAGAAAGACTAAACCGGGAGTGCAGTTACGGTAGCTAGTTTCGTGAGGAAACTCTTTTTTCGCGGGTTCCTTAAAGCAAGCTTTTGGCTGTGCAGATGGAGATCTGTTGAGATCAGCGCTTCCGGCGGTTCAAGGAAGGGAACCGAGACTCCGGGCAAGTCGATCAGAGCAAGGACCAGAGAAAGACGTTAGAGCTAGTACAGGTTTAGTTCCATCTATCTCTTTCGGGAAAAAGGCTAGTTGGGTACGCTCAAAAGTGAAGTCAGTTAGTGGAGCCCGTTACCGTTAGTCAAGTGATTCGCTCAGTAAACGAGTAGAAAAAACCCTTCTTTCAAGTCAAGTGGAAGAAAAAGATAATGCGCTCCCGGAGAACAGAATCTATCCTTTCGGCTCAAGGCTCAGTGCTCGGTAGGTCGTAGATAAAACGGTTAGTTGCGTTACGGGGGGTCGAGGGCTATTTTCCAGAATAGACCTTTAAAGTCAGCCTTTCAAGAGTAGCCCTTCCACAAGCGGATGGAAAAGGGGAAAAGGTACCTGGAGTTCTTGGGCTAATATGGGTCCAGCTGATCAGAGGGAGGAAAGGGCAGAGTGGTTTGATGAATTTACTATTCCTTGCAGTCCTATTCGCTCGTAGAAATAGAACAGAGAGGGTTAAACGAAACCGTTGTTAATGCTTGTAGCTTGCGTGTAGTAAATAAATGCCTCAGGCATTCATTTCTTATGCGGTAAAGACAGAGTCACTGAAGGTATCTGAGGAAGGGAGAGCTACCGAGTCAGTAACCGGTCCGAACAGGCTATCTTCAAAAAACATATCTGTCTAGTCGTCCCAAAAAGCGGTAGCGAAGCTCAGGTGGTAATGCAAGTGCGCGGTGAGCGTAGTAGCCCCCTCCTTGTACAACCAAGCTAGTGAGGGCCTTTAAGCCTGTAAGAAGTAGGGCAGCTTTTTCTCTGGAACAAAGTAGCTCCCTCGGAGAAAGAAGCCCTATCTAAAGGGGGCATCCCTCCATCTCTCTTTTCCTTTATCTTGGATTTATTAACCCCTCTTTTAGTCGAACAGCTCTACCAAAATAGGTCAGTCGAGGACTCGACCGGGTACTCGGCCAGTAGAGTAGATCCACTATAGCTTGCCCTTTCATCGTCTTTCGAGAAGTACACGTAATGTCAAAGAAGGAATGACTATCTAAGTTGGTTAATGCCGGTAAGTTCGAAGAACGAAATCCAAGTTCTATTACGTGTGGGGGCTACCTATTTGGCAATGTTCAAGTTGAAGCTTCTAGTCGATTAGTTTAAATTCCGGTAGTTGTTTCTGTGGTCCGTGCTCTTAGGCGAAGAGTAAGCTATATTGGGTTAGGACGTAGTGCCAGACTGAAGTCCCACACTTAAGAAATAGCTCAGAAACAACCTCAACATACTAATTAGAGGGTAAAGTAGTAGCTAATCACTAATCAAATAATAGGGAGGAGGAAATAACGGGAAATAATCATAATGGTAAACCAGAGTCACCGGTTGGAGTAAGAATTTTGTGTCGAAACGAAAGTCTCATCTGAGAATTCCAGTCTATGATGGGTGGAATAAGCCTCTGGATGATGGTTTTTTTATCTTCAAACCCATCTCTTGCATGGGTTGATTCACTGTAATGGGTTTGGTCATCTACTCTGTATTAATGAAATTGAAGGAGGGTAACGGTATCTCTGCGGCAGAGAAAGAATGGATCTTTGGGATAAAATCTGCACAAATCTCCGGACCCGGTAATGAAAATACCTAAATTACTCATTTTTGTAAGATTTTTCAACAATGAATAATCTGAGTTTCTGGGGTTTTCTTTCTTTTACAGGAAAATTACGGTTTAGGATGTGTCGAAAAAGCGATCAATGGATCTTCGGTTGCTTCATGGGGTTGCGTACGGGCATCCGTGGTTCGGTAGATGGGGGTAAAGATTCTGCCATGGAAGCTTTGGAGTGACCGAAAACAATTACGACAGAGCAATCGACATTCTTAGTTCAATTGAACTTGATAAGATCATCCAAGATTTCAGTAACACGAACCGATGCAGAGAAATCAAGCAAGTCATTCGTTATTACCAAGATTTGAGTGAGACCCAATTGATCACAATCAGAGATCTTCTCAGAGTCATGCTTACTCTCAAATCCCAAGCTCCTGCGCAGAGGAAATCGATCATGGCTACCGCTCTTTTCTACTTCTTCAAGACTTTCAACCAGAAGAGCCCTGCAAAACAAGGATCTTGTGAGAGAAAAATCTGTGAAGTCAATACTGCAATCGCTAATATGGATAGCAGATGGCCTGCAAGAAGATTAGAATATGCAGCACAAATCATTGTTAATGCATTGAAAGAAAAGAAAGAAAACAAGTTTAGCCATGGCGGGATGAGTCGGCAGGAAGTGCAAGACGCAGCTCGGCTGCACATTGGTGATACGGGTTTGCTAGACTATGTGCTGAAATCGATGAATAATGTAATCGTTGGAAGTAACATTGTCTGTCGTGCTGTGAACCCATCAACTCGGGGAATACACGATTCATGAGCTTGGTAATTGTGTTCTGATCAATGAACCGGAACCTGAAATAGTTCCTGAGCCACTTCCAGTACCTGCTCTAGCGCCTGGGGCTGATGTTTACAGTGATGTCGTCTACTTGTATACAAATGTACTATTGGGTTACCCGGAATCAGAATTGGTTGAGTTGGCGACTCGGGCAATTTTGGACAGCAAGCACTTTGTGAAGGAGTGGCCATTTAAGGATGAAGATGATCAATTTCTGAGATTCATTTGCCGATTGATGCCAAGTTCAAGAGAGCTAAAATATGAGTTTACGAGGGGCAAAGAGCGAAGGGGACTAATGAGACTAGCTAACCAACTAAGAACTTGGTAGATATATGCTCGAGAAAGCCCGGCACCATTAGATCAGAAAGAACCGGCTTCCCCGGATTCAGTAGGGGCATGCCGGGGCCCCGCGCACAGCAAAGAAAGGAATTCCTAAACATCGTTGCTCCTTCCCCGTACGATAGAAAAAAGAACTATCATTAAATGCTCCTGAGTAGACTTTATTATTGGGCCTTGCTGTGGTAGAACCTAGTGAACCAGGCGTAAGAATTCAACTCCTGATCTACGACCAACCCCATTTCACCCTTTTTTCAAAAAGTTCCTTGGAGAACTAACTCACTCATAGAACAAGTTTACCGCTGTTGATCTCTCCTAGGTCTAAATCCCTTCTTCTTCGGCCCGAACAGAAGTCAAAATAAGACAACACAATCAGGCTTATCGGAGGGCTAGGACGTTCTCAAACCAAGCTGGTTATTGTCATCAGAAATAGTAACACAAGCAGAATGGGAAGAATGCCTCGCTCTGGAGCCATTTCCGAATATTGATTACGTTCAGGACTTGTTGAAACAGTTCGACGAAAGAGATCAGACGACTGCTCAGAACTTTGGCTTTGCGCATTACGAATGCAACACGCTTTCAGTGATCCCGTCACAACCATGCGCGTTATCCTGCTCTTCAAGACTCACCAGTCTTCCGGAGAACACTACCCGAGGGTAATTAAAAATTCCAGCCCTTCCCCAAGGGCGTAAGCTAAATTCTATTCTTTTTGTCTCTGGTAATGCAAGGTTCGGAAGAATGGGACCTGAGACTGGCATTTTTATTACCCAGCTCTAATCTAAAGGCAGCTCGGTACGAAAGCCTCTTTGAAAGCCGCTGTTGAATCAGTAAATGTGGCAACTGGTGGTAACGTATTCAAATAGTTGATTCCGTGAAAGAAACCTCCCTCTTAAATATAAAATTTATAGTCCTCTTTCTTCAGTCATTGATAGAGAGGAATGCCCTAGGGTTTCTCTTGGTGAAGGGCTACTGGAAGCCTAGAAGGAAAATCAGTCTGGGCTGGGGAACGACTCGGCTAGCTTTGAAGAGAAGACAGAGGGAATAGAATAGGAGGTGGGATTGGCATGGCAGGTCTACGAACCTGGGCTTTGGAAAGACTGAGGATAGGCAGAAATTGAGGAGAAGTCCCCCGAGCACGAGAAGATGAAGAATCCCGTGAACAACTCATAAAGAGAATCATAACAACTCTTAGTAGCGGAAAGCCCCTTTGAGTAAGCTTAAGCTACTGCCCTCTTGCCTCCCTTTATTTAATATTAAAATTTAAGGAGCTGTTTCTTTGCTTGTTTTGTTTTAGTCAGTCAGCTGAAAAGACTTGCTTTTCCTCTGTTAATGAAGTTTCGAAAGAAATAAAATCAGTATAACGAAGGAGCCCAAGTCCACTCAAGTGGTTTCAAGGACAGTGACTTACACTGGGGGAAATGGAAAGTCTAACTTCAAAGTAAAATGCGTTAACATAAATGATAATAAAGACTATATTCATTCATCCGAGACAGCTACTAGAGGCGGTCTATCTGATGAGCTTGCTCTAATGAAACTACTAACACTCAGACTAGGGACTCAGACCCAGTTGACTAGAAGAAGAAGATTAAATTTAGTTAGTCGGGTCTTAACAAGGAGCTAATGGATGCACTAACATATCACCCCGTGTCCTAATAGTTATCTTACTAGTGGAGTTCTATTTACTCAATGGGTTGGGCACAAAGGGAAGGATTAGTTCATATCCTAAACACCTATCGATTGTGTTAGTGAGTGATTAATCACCCCCCGTGTATCCTTATAGAATAGAGTTCAGTTTAGTGCTTATTACTGGTTGGGGTGGAACCTTTCTTAATAAGATAAGACTGTTCCTCTATGCTTTTAGTAGACTAAGACTAAGAGAATTATTAGCCTTGGGTTTTGATGGCTCCGGGGTACGTTGTGGCCTCTCTTAAGCCTTTCAACGATCGTTTAGGTAGCCTCCTTAGGACTCTCTTACGCAATTAGTAGGGCACTCTACTCTTTCCTGTAGGAACAATAAATAGCCGACTAGTCTGTTACACAATCTTATGGTATATCCGGGGTCTTTTCTTTCCTTTATGCTCGTATCGCTTAACTCCAGCAACATCAACTCATCCCCCGCCCAACTCTTACACAATCAGTTGTGGACTCAGAAAGGCTGCTCGGAACTTCTCTTGACCTAAACGCCCTCGGGGATAAAGCTCTTATTGGACTGCTATAAATACGGCAGATTTAGGGAAAGACATTCCTTCTTCTTGGGCAACAGAATCAGTAAGACAATCGGGCTTACCGAGGTTGACTCAATATCGGGATAGACGGGGGGCTAGGAAACAACTTCATAATAGATAGGCACACTCGAAAGAAGGGAATGCCCAGTCATAAGACGGAGATTCACGACTAAATTCCTCTAGAAGATAGGAGAGAGAACGAACAACCGATTCTATGAAACATTATGTTATTTACTAAGAGCGGTTGCTACTATAAGAGGGAAGCAAACTCCCTTATCGAGCTAGCAGGGAGGAGGCTCATTGCCAGCAACAAAGGAGCTCCATAGGACAAGGAAACGGAACCCAGAAAGAAAGCTCGGGGGGACTGCCTGGGGGAATTCCTCAAAGAAAGGAAAGGGATAACAGGGGGCATTGTCCTGACTTTAGGAGCTAGGAGCACAGTTAAGGTATTCACCTTATTGCCATAAACAAAGGGGATCCCTAGGGAAGACAGACGCCCATTCCTTTGCAATGGCAGGACGGGCTTTAATCATTCCTTATTCAACTACCAGTGCAGGAAGGAAGGCAAGATAGAAGAAAATCTTCTACTCGTCTGCTCTTACCTAAGAAGGTATTCTGTCAGATTGTCTTCTCATCAGCGGACTATTCTGCGAACTAAATAATTGAGACACATGATAGGACGCTACTCTTATAGCTTCAGCTAGGCGGATACGAAGGAAAGAAACTACCTAGCTAATAACTCCCAACTAGCTACATCTTTAGGAGAGGGAGGCCCTTATCTCATGCCTAAGTCAGGAATGGAGGGACGGTTAAGAATTCGAGCTACAAGCGCGATTAAAGTAACTCTGCTTCTTCCCTATTCCTTCTCGCTACCTAGGAAAGAGATTCTATTAGTTAGGTTAGCTCGTTAACAACGTCTATAGGTTTAAGAATTCCTTAAGAGCTAAGAGGGAAGGTCCTCCGCTTAGAGTTATATAAAAGAAGGAGAGTGCGGCTACCCTTACTCGAGACCCCTTAACCCTCTTACTTATTAATTAATAGGGGAAAATGCGCTCACAAGGGAGGACACAGGCTGGCTCACGCTCAAGT
>JAPPVO010000031.1:197705827-197969278 GCA_030407325.1 Camellia japonica | reverse complement strand
TGTTGCAAATCGCACTCTTTGTGCAGTTTACACCTGCGCTATGTTGCGCGTCGCATTGTTTTGTGCAGTTTATCACACGCGCTTTCTTGCGCATCGCACTGTTTTGTGCAGTTTACACTCGCGCTGTGTTGCGCGTCGCATTGTTTTGTGCCGTTTACACTCGCGCTATGTTGCGCCTCGCACTGTTTTGTGCAGTTTATCACTCGCGCTATGTTGCGCATCGCACTGTTTTGTGCTGTTTATCACTCGCGCTTTGTTGCGCATCACACTGTTCTGTGCAGTTTATCACTCGCGCTATTTTGCGCATCGCATTGTTTTGTGCAGTTTACACTCGCGCTATTTTGCACATGGCACTGTTTTGTGCAGTTTACACTCACGCTATGTTTCGCATCGCACTGTTTTGTGCCGTTTATCACTCGCGCTTTGTTGCGCATCGCACTGTTTTGTGCAGTTTACACTCGCGCTATTTTGCGCATCGCACTGTTTTGTGCAGTTTACACTCGCGCTATGTTGCGTATCGCACAGTTTTGTGCAGTTTATCACTCGCGCTATGTTGCGCATCGCATTGTTTTGTGCTGTTTATCACTCGCGCTTTGTTGCGCATCGCACTGTTTTGTGCAGTTTATCACTCGCGCTTTGTTGGGCATCGCACTGTTTTGTGCAGTTTACACTCGCGCTATGTTGCGCATCGAACTATTTTGTGCAGTTTATCACTCGCGCTATGTTGCGCATCGCACTGTTTTGTGCAGTTTACACACGCGCTATTTTGCGCATCGCATTGTTTTGTGCAGTTTTCACTCGCGCTATTTTGCGCATCGCACTTTTTGTGCAGTTTATCACGCGTGCTATGTTGCTCATCGCACTCTTTTGTGCAGTTTCCTCCCGCGCTATGTTGCGCATCGCGCTGTTTTGTGCAGTTTACACTCGCGCTATGTTGCGCATCGCACTGTTTTGTGCAGTTTATCACTCGCGCTTTGTTGCGCATCGCACTGTTTTGTGCAGTTTACACTCGCGCTATTTTGCGCATCGCACTGTTTTGTGCAGTTTACACTAGCGCTATGTTGCGCATGGCACTGTTTTGTGCAGTCTATCACTCGCGCTATGTTGCGCATCGCACTGTTTAGTGCAGTTTATCACTCGCGCTTTGTTGCGCATCGCACTGTTTTGTGCAGTTTATCACTCGCCCTATTTTGCACATCGCACTCTTTTGTGCAGTTTATCACTCGCGCTTTCTTGCGCATCGCACTATTTTGTGGAGTTTATCACACGCGCTATTTTGCGCATCGCTCTGTTTTGTGGAGTTTACATTCGCGCTATTTTACGCATCGCACTGTTTTGTGGATTTTATCACTCGAGCAATTTTGCGCATCGCACTGTTTTGTGCAGTTTACAGTCGCGCTGTTTTGCACATGGCACTGTTTTGTGCAGTTTACACTCGCGCTATGTTGCGCATCGCACTGTTTTGTGCAGTTTACACTCGTTGATTTTGCGCATGGCACTGTTTTGTACAGTTTACACTCGCGCTATTTTGCACATCGCACTGTTTTGTGCAGTTTATCACTCGCGGTATGTTGCGCATCGCACTGTTTTGTGTAGTTTACACTCGCGCTATGTTGCGCATCGCACTATTTTGTGCAGTTTATCACTCGTGCTATGTTGCACATCGCAGTGTTTTGTGCAGTTTACACGCGCGCTATGTTGCGCATCGCACTCTTTCGTGCAGTTTACACCCGCGCTATGTTGCGCATCGCACTCTTTTGTGCAGTTTACACCCGCGCTATGTTGCGCATCGCACTGTTTTGTGCAGTTTATCACTCGCGCTTCGTTGCGGATCGCATTGTTTTGTGCAGTTTATCACTCGCGCTTTGTTGCGCATCGCACTGTTTTGTGCAGTTTACACTCGCGCTATTTTGCGCATCGCATTGTTTTGTGCAGTTTACACTCGCCCTATTTTGCGCATCGCACTTTTTGTGCAGTTTATCACTCGCGCTATGTTGCGCATCGCACTCTTTTGTGCAGTTTACACCCGCGGTATGTTGCGCATCGCACTGTTTTGTGCAGTTTACACTCGTGCTATGTTGCGCATCCCACTGTTTTGTGCAGTTTATCACTCGGGCTATGTTGCGCATCGCACTGTTTTGTGCAGTTTATCACTCGCGGTTTGTTTCGCATCGCACTATTTTGTGCAGTTTACACTCGCGCTATGTTGCGCATGGCACTGTTTTGTGCAGTTTATCACTCGCGCTATGTTGCGCATCGCACTGTTTTGTGCAGTTTATCACTCGCGCTTTGTTGCCCATCGCACTGTTTTGTGCAGTTTATCACTCGCCCTATTTTGCGCATCGCACTCTTTTGTGCAGTTTATCACTCGCGCTTTCTTGCGCATCGCACTGTTTTGTGGAGTTTATCACTCGCGCTATTTTGCGCATCGCACTATTTTGTGGGGTTTATCACTCGCGCTATTTTGCGCATCGCACTGTTTTGTCGAGTTTACACTCCTGCTACTTTACGCATCGCACTGTTTTGTGGATTTTATCACTCGCGCTATTTTGCGCATCGCACTGTTTTGTGGAGTTTACACTCGCGCTATTTTGCGCATCGCACTGTTTTGTGGATTTTATCACTCACGCAATTTTGAGCATCGCACTGTTTTGTGCAGTTTACACTCGCGCTATTTTGCGCATGGCACTTTTTTGTGCTGTTTACAGTCGCGCTATGTTGCGCATCACACTGTTTTGTGTAGTTTACACTCGCGCTATGTTGCGCATCGCACTGTTTTGTTCAGTTTATCACTCGCGCTTTGTTGCGCATCGCACTGTTTTGTGCAGTTTACACTCGCGCTATTTTGCGCATCGCATTGTTTTGTGGATTTTATCACTCGCGTATTTTGCGCATCGCACTGTTTTGTGCATTTTACACTCGCGCTATGTTGCGCATCGCACTGTTTTGTGCAGTTTATCACTCGCGCTATGTTACGCATGACACGGTTTTGCGCAGTTTACACTCGCGCTATTTTACGCATCGCACTTTTTGTGCAGTTTATCACTCGCGCTATGTTGCGCATCGCACTCTTTTGTGCAGTTTACACCCGCGCTATGTTGCGCATCGCACTGTTTTGTGCAGTTTATCACTCGCGCTTTGTTGCGCATCGCACTGTTTTGTGCAGTTTACACTCGCGCTATGTTGCGCATCGCACAGTTTTATGCAGTTTATCACTCGCGCTATGTTGCGCATCGCACTATTTTGTGCAGTTTATCACTCGCGCTTTGTTTCGCATCGCACAGTTTTGTGCAGTTTACACTCGCGCTATTTTACGCGTCGCATTGTTTTGTGCAGTTTACACTCGCGCTATTTTGCGCATCGCACTTTTTGTGCAGTTTATCACTCGTGCTATGTTGCGCATCGCACTCTTTTGGGCAGTCTACACCCGCGCTATGTGCGCATCGCATTGTTTTATGCAGTTTACACTCGCGCTATGTTGTGCATCGCACAGTTTTGTGCAGTTATCACTCGGCTATGTTGCGCATCGCACTGTTTTGTGCAGTTTATCACTCGCGCTTTGTTGCGCGTCGCACTGTTTTGTGCAGTTTACACTCGCGCTATTTTGCGCATCGCACTGTTCTGTGCAGTTTACACTCGCGCTATGTTGCGCATGGCACTGTTTTGTGCAGTTTATCACTCGCGCTATGTTGCGCATCGCACTATTTTGTGCAGTTTATCACTCGCGCTTTGTTGCGCATCGCACTATTTTGTGCAGTTTATCACCCGTCCTATTTTGCGCATCGCACTCTTTTGTCCAGTTTATCACTTGCGCTTTCTTGCGCATCGCACTGTTTTGTGGAGTTTATCACTCGTGCTATTTTGCGCATCGCACTGTTTTGTGGAGTTTACACTCGCGCTATTTTGCGCATCGTACTGTTTTGTGGATTTTATCACTCGCGCTATTTTGCGCATCGCACTATTTTGTGCAGTTTACACTCGCGCTATTTTGCACATGGCATTTTTTTGTGCAGTTTACACTCGCGCTATGTTTCGCATCGCACTGTGTTGTGCAGTTTATCACTCGCGCTTTGTTACGCATCGCACTGTTTTGTACAGTTTACACTCGCGCTATTTTGCGCGTCGCACTTTTTGTGCAGTTTATCACTCGCGCCATGTTGTGCATCGCACTCTTTTGTGCAGTTTACACCCGCGCTATGTTGCGCATCGCACTATTTTGTGCAGTTTACACTCGCGCTATGTTGCGCATCACACTATTTTGTGCAGTTTATCACTCGCGCTATGTTGCGCATCGCACTGTTTTGTACAGTTTATCACTCGCGCTTTGTTGCGCATCGCACTATTTTCTGCAGTTTGCACTCGCGCTATTTTGCGCATGGCACTTTTTGTGCAGTTTATCACTCGCGCTATGTTGCGCATCGCACCCTTTTGTGCAGTTTGCACCCGCGCTATGTTGCGCATCGCACTGTTTTGTGCAGTTTATCACTCGCCCTATTTTGCGCATCGCACTCTTTTGTGCAGTTTATCACTAGCGCTTTTTTGCGCATCGCACTGTTTTGTGCAGTTTATCACTCGCGCTATTTTGCGCATCGCACTGTTTTGTGGAGTTTACACTCGCGTTATTTTGCGCATCGCACTGTTTTGTGGATTTTATCACTCGTGCTATTTTGCGCATCACACTATTTTGTGCAGTTCACACTCGCGCTATGTTGCACATGGCATGGTTTTGTGCAGTTTACACTCGCGCTATGTTTCGCATCGCACTGTTTTGTGCAGTTTATCACTCGCGCTTTGTTGCGCATCGCACTGTTTTGTGCTGTTTACACTCGCGTCGTTTTGCGCATCGCACTGTTTTGTGCAGTTTACAGTCGCGCTATGTTGCGCATCGCACTGTTTTGTGCAGTTTATCACTCGCGCTATGTTGCGCATCACACAGTTTTGTGCTGTTTATCACTCGCGCTTTGTTGCGCATCGCACTGTTTTGTGCAGTTTATCACTCGCGCTATTTTGCGCATCGCACTCTTTTGTGCAGTTTATCACTCGCGCTTTCTTGCGCATCGCACTGTTTTGTGGAGTCTATCACTCGCGCTATTTTGCGCATCGCACTGTTTTGTGGAGTTTACAATCGCGCTGTTTTGCGCATCGCACTGTTTTGTGGATTTTATCACTCGCACAATTTTGCGCATCGCACTGTTTTGTGCAGTTTACACTCGCGCTATTTTGCGCATGGCACTATTTTGTGCTGTTTAAAATCGCGCTATGTTGCGCATCGCACTATTTTGTGTAGTTTACAGTCACGCTATGTTGCGCATCGCACTGTTTTGTTCAGTTTATCACTCGCGCATTGTTGCGCATCGCACTGTTTTGTGCAGTTTACACTCGCGCTATTTCGCACATCGCACTGTTTTGTGGATTTTATCACTCACGTATTTTACGCATCGCACTGTTTTGTGCAGTTTACACTGGCGCTATGTTGCGCATCGCACTGTTTTGTGCAGTTTATCACTCGCGCTATGTTGCGCATCGCACTGTTTTGTGCAGTTTATCACTCGCGCTTTGTTGCGCATCGCACTGTTTTGTGCAGTTTACACTCGCGCTATGTTGCGCATCGCACTGTTTTGTGCAGTTTATCACTCGCGCTATGTTGCGCATCGCACTGTTTTGTGCAGTTTATCACTCGCGCTATGTCGCGCATCGCACTGTTTTGTACAGTTTATCACTCGCGCTTTGTTGCGCTTCGCACTATTTTGTGCAGTTTACACTCGCGCTATTTCGCACAACGCACTGTTTTGTGGATTTTATCACTCACGTATTTTACGCATCGCACTGTTTTGTGCAGTTTACACTGGCGCTATGTTGCGCATCGCACTGTTTTGTGCAGTTTATCACTCGCGCTATGTTGCGCATCGCACTGTTTTGTACAGTTTATCACTCGCGCTTTGTTGCGCTTCGCACTGTTTTGTGCAGTTTACACTCGCGCTAGGTTGCGCATCGCACTCTTTTGTGCAGTTTACACCCGCGCTATGTTGCGCATCGCACTGTTTTGTGCAGTTTATCACTCGCCCTATTTTGCGCATCGCACTCTTTTGTGCAGTTTATCACTCGCGCTTTCTTACGCATCGCACTGTTTTGTGGAGTTCATCACTGGAGCTATTTTGCGCATCGCACTATTTTGGGGAGTTTACAATCGCGCTGTTTTGCTCATCGCACTGTTTGGTGGATTTTATCACTCGCGCTATTTTGCGCATCGCACTATTTTGTGCAGTTTACACTCGCGCTATTTTGCACATGGCATTGTTTTGAGCAGTTTACACTCGCGCTTTGTTTCGCATCGCACTGTTTTGTGCAGTTTATCACTCGCGCTTTGTTGCGCATCGCACTGTTTTGTGCAGTTTACACTCGCGCTATTTTGCGCATCGCACTGTTTTGTGCAGTTTACACTCGCGCTATGTTGCCCATCGAACTGTTTTGTGCAGTTTATCACTCGCGCTGTTCTGCGCATCGCACTGTTTTGTGCAGTTTATCACTGGCGCTATTTTGCGCATCGCACTGTTTTGTACAGTTTATCACTCGCTCTTTATTGCGCATCCCACTGTTTTGTGGAGTTTATCACTCGCGCTATTTTGCGCATCGCACTGTTTTGGGGAGTTTGCACTCGCGCTATGTTGCGCATCGCACTGTTTTGTTCAGTTTATCACTCGCGCTTTGTTGCGCATCGCACTGTTTTGTGCAGGTTACACTCGCGCTATTTTGCAAATCGCACTGTTTTGTGCAGTTTACACTCGCGCTATGTTGCGCATCGCACTGTTTTGTGCAGTTTATCACTCGCGCTTTGTTTCGTATCGCACTGTTTTGTGCAGTTTATCACTCGCCCTAATTTGCGCATCGCACCCTTTCCTGCAATTTATCACTCGCGCTTTCTTGCGCATCGCACTGTTTTGTGGAGTTTATCACTCGCGCTATTTTGCGCATCGCACTGTTTTGGGGAGTTTACAGTCGTGCTACTTTACGCATCGCACTGTTTTGTGGATTTTATCACTCGCGCTATTTTGCGCATCGCACTGTTTTGTGGAGTTTACAATTGCGCTATTTTACGCATCGCACTGTTTTGTGGATTTTATCACTCGCGCAATTTTGCGCATCGCACTGTTTTGTGCAGTTTACACTCGCGCTATTTTGCGCATCGCACTGTTTTGTGCCGTTAACACTCGCGCTATGCTGCGCATCACACTGTTTTGTTCAGTTTATCACCCGCGCTATTTTGCGCATCGCGCTATTTTGCGCATCGCACTCTTCTGTGCAGTTTACACTCGCGCTATTTTGCACATCGCACTGTTTTGTGGATTTTATCACTCGCGTATTTTGCGCATCGCACTGTTTTTTGCAGTTTACACTCGTGCTATGTTGCGCATCGCACTGTTTTGTCCAGTTTATCACTCACGCTATGTTGCGCATCGCACTGTTTTGTGCAGTTTATCTCTCGTGCTTTGTTGCGCATCGCACTGTTTTGTGCAGTTTACACTCACGCTATTTTGCGCATCGCATTGTTTTGTGCAGTTTACACTCGCGCTATTTTGCGCATCGCACTTTTTGTGCAGTTTATCACGCGCGCTGTGTTGCTCATCGCACTCTTTTGTGCAGTTTATACCCGCGCTATGTTGCGCATCGCACTATTTTGTGCAGTTTACACTCGCGCTATGTTGCGCATCGCACTCATTTGTGCAGTTTACAACCCGCGCTATGTTGCGCATCACACTGTTTTGTGCAGTTTCCACTCGCGCTATGTTGCGCATCGCGCTGTTTTGTGCAGTTTATCACTCGCGCTATGTTGCGCATCGCACTGTTTTGTATAGTTTATCACTCGCGCTTTGTTGCGCATCGCATTGTTTTGTGCAGTTTACACTCGCGCTATTTTGCGCATCGCACTTTTTGTGCAGCTTATCACTCGCGCTATGTTGCGCATCGCACTCTTTTGTGCAGTTTACACCCGCGCTATGTTGCGCATCACACTGTTTTGTGCAGTTCATCACTCGCGCTATGTTGCGCATCGCACCGTTTTGTGCAGCTTATCACTCGCGCTTTGTTGCGCATCGCACTGTTTTGTGCAGTTTACGCTCGCGCTATTTTGCGCATCGCATTGATTTGTGAAGTTTACACGCGCGCTATTTTGCGCATCGCACTGTTTTGTGCAGTTTACACTCGCGCTATGTTGCGCATCGCAATTTACACCCGCGCTATGTTGCGCATCGCACTATTTTGTGTCGTTTACACTCGCGGTATGTTGCGCATCGCACTCTTTTGTGCAGTTTAACACCCGCGCTATGTGGCGCATCGCCCTGTTTTGTGCAGTTTCCACTTGCGCTATGTTGCGCATCGCACTGTTTTGTGCAGTTTATCACTCGCGCTATGTTGCGCATCGCACTGTTTTGTACAGTTTATCACTCGCGGTTTGTTGCGCTTCGCACTGTTTTGTGCAGTTTACACTCGCGCTATTTTGCGCATCGCACTTTTTGTGCAGTTTATCACTCGCGCTATGTTGCGCATCGCACTCTTTTGTGCAGTTTACACCCGCGCTATGTTGCGCATCGCACTGTTTTGTGCAGTTTATCACTCGCCCTATTTTGCGCATCGCACTCTTTTGTGCAGTTTATCACTCGTGCTTTCTTGCGCATCGCACTGTTTTGTGGAGTTTATCACTGGAGCTATTTTGCGCATCGCACTATTTTGGGGAGTTTACAATCGCGCTGTTTTGCGCATCGCACTGTTTGGTGGATTTTATCACTCGCGCTATTTTGCGCATCGCACTATTTTGTGCAGTTTACACTCGCGCTATTTTGCACATGGCATTGTTTTAAGCAGTTTACACTCGCGCTTTGTTTCGCATCGCACTGTTTTGTGCAGTTTATCACTCGCGCTTTGTTGCGCATCGCACTGTTTTGTGCAGTTTACACTCGCGCTATGTTGCGCATCGCACAGTTTTATGCAGTTTATCACTCGCGCTATGTTGCGCATCGCACTATTTTGTGCAGTTTATCACTCGCGCTTTGTTTCGCATCCCACAGTTTTGTGCAGTTTACACTCGCGCTATTTTACGCGTCGCATTGTTTTGTGCAGTTTACACTCGCGCTATTTTGCGCATCGCACTTTTTGTGCAGTTTATCACTCGTGCTATGTTGCGCATCGCACTCTTTTGGGCAGTCTACACCCGCGCTATGTTGCGCATCGCATTGTTTTATGCAGTTTACACTCGCGCTATGTTGTGCATCGCACAGTTTTGTGCAGTTTATCACTCGGGCTATGTTGCGCATCGCACTGTTTTGTGCAGTTTATCACTCGCGCTTTGTTGCGCGTCGCACTGTTTTGTGCAGTTTACACTCGCGCTATTTTGCGCATCGCACTGTTTTGTGCAGTTTACACTCACGCTATGTTGCGCATGGCACTGTTTTGTGCAGTTTATCACTCGCGCTATGTTGCGCATCGCACTGTTTTGTGCAGTTTATCACTCGCGCTTTGTTGCGCTTCGCACTATTTTGTGCAGTTTATCACCCGTCCTATTTTGCGCATCGCACTCTTTTGTCCAGTTTATCACTTGCGCTTTCTTGCGCATCGCACTGTTTTGTGGAGTTTATCACTCGTGCTATTTTGCGCATCGCACTGTTTTGTGGAGTTTACACTCGCGCTATTTTGCGCATCGTACTGTTTTGTGGATTTTATCACTCGCGCTATTTTGCGCATCGCACTATTTTGTGCAGTTTACACTCGCGCTATTTTGCACATGGCATTGTTTTGAGCAGTTTACACTCGCGCTTTGTTTCGCATCGCACTGTTTTGTGCAGTTTATCACTCGCGCTTTGTTGCGCATCGCACTGTTTTGTGCAGTTTACACTCGCGCTATTTTGCGCATCGCACTGTTTTGTGCAGTTTACACTCGCGCTATGTTGGGCATCGCACTGTTTTGTGCAGTTTATCACTCGTGCTTTGCTGCGCATCGCACTGTTTTGTGCAGTTTATCACTCGCGCTATTTTGCGCATCGCACTCTTTTGTACAGTTTATCACTCGCTCTTTATTGCGCATCCCACTGTTTTGTGGAGTTTATCACTCGCGCTATTTTGCGCATCGCACTGTTTTGGGGAGTTTGCACTCGCGCTATGTTGCGCATCGCACTGTTTTGTTCAGTTTATCACTCGCGCTTTGTTGCGCATCGCACTGTTTTGTGCAGGTTACACTCGCGCTATTTTGCAAATCGCACTGTTTTGTGCAGTTTACACTCGCGCTATGTTGCGCGCATCGCACTGTTTTGTGCAGTTTATCACTCGCGCTTTGTTTCGTATCGCACTGTTTTGTGCAGTTTATCACTCGCCCTAATTTGCGCATCGCATCCTTTCCTGCAATTTATCACTCGCGCTTTCTTGCGCATCGCACTGTTTTGTGGAGTTTATCACTCGTGCTATTTTGCGCATCGCACTGTTTTGGGGAGTTTACAGTCGTGCTACTTTACGCATCGCACTGTTTTGTGGATTTTATCACTCGCGCTATTTTGCGCATCGCACTGTTTTGTGGAGTTTACAATTGCGCTATTTTACGCATCGCACTTTTTTGTGGATTTTATCACTCGCGCAATTTTGCGCATCGCACTGTTTTGTGCAGTTTACACTCGCGCTATTTTGCGCATCGCACTGTTTTGTGCCGTTAACACTCGCGCTATGCTGCGCATCACACTGTTTTGTTCAGTTTATCACCCGCGCTATTTTGCGCATCGCGCTATTTTGCGCATCGCACTCTTCTGTGCAGTTTACACTCGCGCTATTTTGCACATCGCACTGTTTTGTGGATTTTATCACTCGCGTATTTTGCGCATCGCACTGTTTTTTGCAGTTTACACTCGTGCTATGTTGCGCATCGCACTGTTTTGTCCAGTTTATCACTCACGCTATGTTGCGCATCGCACTGTTTTGTGCAGTTTATCTCTCGTGCTTTGTTGCGCATCGCACTGTTTTGTGCAGTTTACACTCACGCTATTTTGCGCATCGCATTGTTTTGTGCAGTTTACACTCGCGCTATTTTGCGCATCGCACTTTTTGTGCAGTTTATCACGCGCGCTGTGTTGCTCATCGCACTCTTTTGTGCAGTTTATACCCGCGCTATGTTGCGCATCGCACTATTTTGTGCAGTTTACACTCGCGCTATGTTGCGCATCGCACTCATTTGTGCAGTTTACACCCGCGCTATGTTGCGCATCACACTGTTTTGTGCAGTTTCCACTCGCGCTATGTTGCGCATCGTGCTGTTTTGTGCAGTTTATCACTCGCGCTATGTTGCGCATCGCACTGTTTTGTACAGTTTATCACTCGCGCTTTGTTGCGCATCGCATTGTTTTGTGCAGTTTACACTCGCGCTATTTTGCGCATCGCACTTTTTGTGCAGCTTATCACTCGCGCTATGTTGCGCATCGCACTCTTTTGTGCAGTTTACACCCACGCTATGTTGCGCATCACACTGTTTTGTGCAGTTCATCACTCGCGCTATGTTGCGCATCGCACCGTTTTGTGCAGCTTATCACTCGCGCTTTGTTGCGCATCGCACTGTTTTGTGCAGTTTACACTCGCGCTATTTTGCGCATCGCATTGATTTGTGAAGTTTACACGCGCGCTATTTTGCGCATCGCACTGTTTTGTGCAGTTTACACTCGCGCTATGTTGCGCATCGCACTCTTTTGTGCAATTTACACCCGCGCTATGTTGCGCATCGCACTATTTTGTGTAGTTTACACTCGCGGTATGTTGCGCATCGCACTCTTTTGTGCAGTTTACACCCGCGCTATGTGGCGCATCGCCCTGTTTTGTGCAGTTTCCACTCGCGCTATGTTGCGCATCGCACTGTTTTGTGCAGTTTATCACTCGCGCTATGTTGCGCATCGCACTGTTTTGTACAGTTTATCACTCGCGGTTTGTTGCGCTTCGCACTGTTTTGTGCAGTTTACACTCGCGCTATTTTGCGCATCGCACTTTTTGTGCAGTTTATCACTCGCGCTATGTTGCGCATCGCACTCTTTTGTGCAGTTTACACCCGCGCTATGTTGCGCATCGCACTGTTTTGTGCAGTTTATCACTCGCCCTATTTTGCGCATCGCACTCTTTTGTGCAGTTTATCACTCGTGCTTTCTTGCGCATCGCACTGTTTTGTGGAGTTTATCACTGGAGCTATTTTGCATCGCACTATTTTGGGGAGTTTACAATCGCGCTGTTTTGCGCATCGCACTGTTGGTGGATTTTATCACTCGCGCTATTTTGCGCATCTCACTATTTTGTGCAGTTTACACTCGCGCTATTTTGCACATGGCATTGTTTTAAGCAGTTTACACTCGCGCTTTGTTTCGCATCGCACTGTTTTGTGCAGTTTATCACTCGCGCTTTGTTGCGCATCGCACTGTTTTGTGCAGTTTACACTCGCGCTATTTTGCGCATCGCACTGTTTTGTGCAGTTTACACTCGCGCTATGTTCCGCATAGCACTGTTTTGTGCAATTGATCACTCGCGCTATGTTGGGCATCGCACTGTTTTGTGCAGTTTATCACTCGTGCTTTGCTGCGCATCGCACTGTTTTGTGCAGTTTATCACTCGCGCTATTTTGCTCATCGCACTCTTTTGTGCAGTTTATCACTCGCGCTTTATTGCGCATCACACTGTTTTATGGAGTTTATCACTCGCGCTATTTTGCGCATCGCACTGTTTTGGGGAGTTTACACTCGCGCTATGTTGCGCATCGCACTGTTTTGTTCAGTTTATCACTCGCGCTTTGTTGGGCATCGCACTGTTTTGTGCAGGTTACACTCGCGCTATTTTGCGCATCGCACTGTTTTGTGCAGTTTACACTCGCGCTATGTTGCGCATCGCACTGTTTTGTGCAGTTTATCACTCGCGCTTTGTTTCGCATGTTTAGTGCAGTTTATGACTCGCCCTAATTTGCGCATCGCACCCTTTCGTGCAATTTATCACTCGCGCTTTCTTGCGCATCGCACTGTTTTCTGGAGTTTATCACTCGCGCTATTTTGCGCATCACACTGTTTTGGGGAGTTTACAGTCGTGCTACTTTACGTATCGCACTGTTTTGTGGATTTTATTACTCGCGCTATTTTGCGCATCGCACTGTTTTGTGGAGTTTACAATTGCGCTATTTTGCGCATCGCACTGTTTTGTGGATTTTATCACTCGCGCAATTTTGTGCATCGCACTGTTTTGTGCAGTTTACACTCGCGCTATTTTGCGCATCGCACTGTTTTGTGCCGTTAACACTCGCGCTATGTTGCGCATCGCACTGTTTCGTGTAGTTTACACTCGCGCTATGCTGCGCATCACACTGTTTTGTTCAGTTTATCACTCGCGCTATTTTGCGCATCGCACTCTTTTGTGCAGTTTACACTCGCGCTGTTTTGCACATCGCCCTGTTTTGTGGATTTTATCACTCGCGTATTTTGCGCATCGCACTGTTTTTTGCAGTTTACACTCGCGCTATGTTGCGCATCGCACTGTTTTGTGCAGTTTATCACTCACGCTATGTTGCGCATCGCACTGTTTTGTGCAGTTTATCACTCGCGCTTTGTTGCGCATCGCACTGTTTTGTGCAGTTTACACTCACACTATTTTGCGCTTCGCATTGTTTTGTGCAGTTTACACTCGCGCTATTTTGCGCATCGCACTTTTTGTGCAGTTTATGTGTTGCGCATCGCATTCTTTTGTGCAGTTTATACCCACGCTATGTTGCGCATCGCACTATTTTGTGCAGTTTACAATCGCGCTATGTTGCGCATCGCACTCTTTTGTGCAGTTTACACCCGCGCTATGTTGCGCATCACACTGTTTTGTGCAGTTTCCACTCGCGCTATGTTGCGCATCGCCCTGTTTTGTGCAGTTTATCACTCGCGCTATGTTGGGCATCGCACTGTTTTGTACAGTTTATCACTCGCGCTTTGTTGCGCATCGCACTGTTTTGTGCAGTTTACACTCGCGCTATTTTGCGCATCGCACTTTTTGTGCAGCTTATCACTCGCGCTATGTTGCGCATCGCACTCTTTTGTGCAGTTTACACCCGCGCTATGTTGCGCATCGCACTGTTTTGTGCAGTTTATCACTCGCCCTATTTTGCGCATCGCACTCTTTTGTCCAGTTTATCACTCGCGCTTTCTTGCGCATCGCACTGTTTTGTGGAGTTTATCACTCGCGCTATTTTGCGCAACGCACTATTTTGTGGGGTTTACACTCGCGCTATTTTGCGCATCGCACTGTTTTGTGGATTTTATCACTCGCGCTATTTTGCGCATCGCACTATTTTGTGCAGTTTACACTCGCGCTATTTTGCACATGGCATTGTTTTCTGCAGTTTACACTCGCGCTATGTTTCGCATTGCACTGTTTTGTGCAGTTTATCACTCGCGCTTTGTTGCCCATTGCACTGTTTTGTGCAGTTTACACTCGCGCTATTTAGCGCATGGCATTGTTTTGTGCAGTTTACACTCGCGCTATTTTGCGCGTCGCACGTTTTGTGCAGTTTATCACTCGCGCTATTGTTGCGCATCGCACTCTTTAGTGCAGTTTACACCCGCGCTATGTTGCGCATCGCACTATTTTGTGCAGTTTACACTCGCGCTATGTTGCGTATCGCACTCTTTTGTGCAGTTTACACCCGCGCTATGTTGCGCATCGCACTGTTTTGTGCAGTTTCCACTCGCCCTATGTTGCGCATCGCACTGTTTTGTACAGTTTATCACTCGCGCTTTGTTGCGCGTCGCACGGTTTTGTGCAGTTTACACTCGCGCTATTTTGCGCATCGCACTTTTTGTGCACTTTATCACTCGCGCTATGTTGCGCATCGCACTCTTTTGTGTAGTTTATCACTGGCGCTATTTTGCGCGTCGCACTGTTTTGTGGAGTTTACACTCGCGCTATTTTGCACATCGAACAGTTTTGCGGATTTTATCACTCGCACTATTTTGCGCTTCGCACTATTTTGTGCAGTTTACACTCACGCTATTTTGCTCATGGCATTGTTTTGTGCAGTTTACACTCGCGCTATGTTTCGCATCGCACTGTTTTGTGTAGTTTATCACTCGCGCTTTGTTGCGCATCGCACTGTTTTGTGCAGTTTACACTCGCGCTAGTTTGCGCATCGCACTATTTTGTGCAGTTTACACTCGCGCTACGTTGCGCATCGCACTGTTTTGTGCAGTTTATCACTCGCGCTATGTTGGGCATCGCACTGTTTTGTGCAGTTTATCACTCCCGCTTTGTTGCGCATTGCACTGTTTTGTGCAGTTTATCACTCGTGCTATTTTGCGCATCGCACTCTTTTGTGCAGTTTATCACTCGCGCTTTCTTGCGCATCGCACTGTTTTGTGGAGTTTATCACTCATGCTATTTTGCGCATCGCACTGTTTTGTGGAGTTTACACTCGTGCTATTTTGTGCATCGCACTGTTTTGTGGATTTTATCACTCGCGCTATTTTGTGCAGTTTACACTCGCGCTGTGTTGCGCATCGCACTATTTTGTCCAGTTTACACTTGCGCCCTTTTGCGCATCGCACTTTTGTGCAGTTTATCACTCGCGCTATGTTGCAAATCTCACTCTTTTGTGCAGTTTACACCCGCGCTATGTTGCGCATCGCACTGTTTTGTGCAGTTTATCACTCGCGCTTTCTTGCGCATCGTACTGTTTTGTGCAGTTTACAATCGCGCTGTGTTGCGCATCGCACTGTTTTGTGCAGTTTATCACTCGCGCTTTCTTGTCATCGCACTGTTTTGTGAAGTTAATCACTCGCACTTTCTTCGGCATCGCACTGTTTTATGCAGTTTATCACTTGTGGTTTCTTGCGCATCGCACCGTTTTGTACAGTTTATCACTCCCAATTTCTTGCCCATCGCACTGTTTTCTGCAGTTTATTACTCGCACTTACTTGCGCATCGCACTGTTTTATGCAGTTTATCACTTTCGGTTTCTTGCGCATCGCACCGTTTTGTGCAGTTTATCACTCGCGCTTTCTTGCGCATCGTACTGTTTTGTGTAGTTTACACTCGCCCTATTTTGCGCATCGCACTGTTTTGTGCAGTTTATCACTCGATGCGCACATCGCACTGTTTTGTGTAGTTTATCACTTGCGCTGTTTTGCGCATCGCACTGTTTTATGTAGTTTATCACTTGCGCGGTGTTGCGCATTGCACTGTTTTGTGCAGTTTATCACCCCCGCTTTCTTGCGCATCGCACCGTTTTGTGCAGTTTACGACTCGCGCTATTTTGTGCATCGCACTGTTTTGTGCTGTTTACACTCGCGCTATTTTGCGCATCGCATTGTTTTGTGCAGTTTACACTCGCGGTATTTTGCGCATCGCACTTTTTAAGCAGTTTATCACTCGCGATATGTTGCGCATCGCACTCTTTTGTGCAGTTTACACCCGCGCTATGTTGCGCACCGCACTGTTTTGTGCAGTTTACACTCGCGCTATGTTGCGCATCGGACTCTTTTGTGCAGTTTACACCCGCGCTATGTTGCGCATCGCATTGTTTTGTGCAGTTTCCACTCGCGCTATGTTGCGCATCGCACTGTTTTGTGCAGTTTATCACTCGCGCTTTGGTGCGCATCGCACTGTTTTGTGCAGTTTACACTCGCGCTATTTTGCGCATGGCATTGTTTTGTGCAATTTACACTCGCGCTATTTTGCGTGTCGCACTTTTTGTGCAGTTTATCACTCGCGCTATTGTTGCGCATCGCACTCTTTAGTGTAGTTTACACTCGCGCTATGTTGCGCATCGCACTATTTTGTGCAGTTTACACTTGCGCTATGTTGCGCATCACACTTTTTTGTGCAGTTTACACCCGCGCTATGTTGCGCATCGCACTGTTTTGTGCAGTTTCCACTCGCGCTATGTTGCGCATCGCACTGTTTTGTGCAGTTTATCACTCGCGCTATGTTCCGCATCGCACTGTTTTGTACAGTTTATCACTCGCGCTGTGTTGCGCATCGCACGGTTTTGTGCAGTTTACACTCGCGCTATTTTGGGCATCGCACTTTTTGTGCACTTTATCACTCGCGCTATGTTGCGCATCGCACTCTTTTGTGTAGTTTATCACTGGCGCTATTTTGCGCATCGCACTGTTTTGTGGAGTTTACACTCGCGCTATTTTGCGCATCGCACAGTTTTGCGGATTTTATCACTCGCACTATTTTGCGCTTCGCACTATTTTGTGCAGTTTACACTCACGCTATTTTGCTCATGGCATTGTTTTGTGCAGTTTACACTCGCGCTATGTTTCGCATCGCACTGTTTTGTGTAGTTTATCACTCGCGCTTTGTTGCGCATCGCACTGTTTTGTGCAGTTTACACTCGCGCTAGTTTGCGCATCGCACTGTTTTGTGCAGTTTACACTCGCGCTACGTTGCGCATCGCACTGTTTTGTGCAGTTTATCACTCGCGCTATGTTGGGCATCGCACTGTTTTGTGCAGTTTATCACTCCCGCTTTGTTGCGCATTGCACTGTTTTTGCAGTTTACACTCGCGCTATGTTTCGCATCGCACTGTTTTGTGTAGTTTATCACTCGCGCTTTGTTGCGCATCGCACTGTTTTGTGCAGTTTACACTCGCGCTAGTTTGCGCATCGCACTGTTTTGTGCAGTTTACACTCGCGCTACGTTGCGCATCGCACTGTTTTGTGCAGTTTATCACTCGCGCTATGTTGGGCATCGCACTGTTTTGTGCAGTTTATCACTCCCGCTTTGTTGCGCATTGCACTGTTTTTTGCAGTTTATCACTCGTGCTATTTTGCGCATCGCACTCTTTTGTACAGTTTATCACTCGCGCTTTCTTGCGCATCGCACTGTTTTGTGGAGTTTATCACTCATGCTATTTTGCGCATCGCATTGTTTTGTGGAGTTTACACTCGTGCTATTTTGTGCATCGCACTGTTTTGTGGATTTTATCACTCGCGCTATTTTGTGCAGTTTACACTCGCGCTGTGTTGCGCATCGCACTATTTTGTCCAGTTTACACTCGCGCTCTTTTGCGCATCGCACTTTTTGTGCAGTTTATCACTCGCGCTATGTTGCAAATCGCACTCTTTTGTGCAGTTTACACCCGCGCTATGTTGCGCATCGTACCGTTTTGTGCAGTTTATCACTCGCGCTTTCTTGCGCATCGCACTGTTTTGTGCAGTTTATCACTCGTGCTTTCTTGTCATCGCACTGTTTTGTGAAGTTTATCACTCGCACTTTCTTCGGCATCGCACTGTTTTATGCAGTTTATCACTTGCGGTTTCTTGCGCATCGCACCGTTTTGTGCAGTTTATCACTCCCAATTTCTTGCGCATCGCACTGTTTTGTGCAGTTTATTACTCGCACTTACTTGCGCAACGCACTGTTTTATGCAGTTTATCACTTGCGGTTTCTTGCGCATCGCACCGTTTTGTGCAGTTTATCACTCGCGCTTTCTTGCGCATCGCACTGTTTTGTGCAGTTTACACTTGCCCTATTTTGCGCATCTCACTGTTTTGTGCAGTTTATCACTCGATGCGCGCATCGCACTGTTTTGTGTAGTTTATCACTTGCGCTGTTTTGCGCATCGCACTGTTTTATGCAGTTTATCACTCGCGCGGTGTTGCGCATTGCACTGTTTTGTGCAGTTTATCACCCCCGCTTTCTTGCGCATCGCACCGTTTTGTGCAGTTTACGACTCGCGCTATTTTGTGCATCGCACTGTTTTGTGCAGTTTACACTAGCGCTATTTTGCGCATCGCATTGTTTTGTGCAGTTTACACTCGCGGTATTTTGCGCATCGTACTTTTTAAGCAGTTTATCACTCGCGATATGTTGCGCATCGCACTCTTTTGTGCAGTTTACACCCGCGCTATGTTGCGCACCGCACTGTTTTGTGCAGTTTACACTCGCGCTATGTTACGCATCGGACTCTTTTGTGCAGTTTACACCCGCGCTATGTTGCGCATCGCACTGTTTTGTGCAGTTTCCACTCGCGCTATGTTGCGTATCGCACTGTTTTGTGCAGTTTATCACTCGCGCTTTGGTGCGCATCGCACTGTTTGGTGCAGTTTACACTCGCGCTATTTTGCGCATCGCACTGTTTTGTGCAGTTTACACTCGCGCTATGTTGCGCATCACACTGTTTTGTGCAGTTTATCACTCGCGCTATGTTGCGCATCGCACTGTTTTGTGCAGTTTATCACTCGCGCTATGTTGCGCATCGCACCGTTTTGTCTAGTTTATCACTCGCGCTATGTTGCGCATCGCACTCTTTTGTGCAGTTTATCACTCGCGCTTTCTTGCGTATCGCTCTGTTTTGTGGAGTTTATCACTCACGCTATTTTGCGCATCGCACTATTTTGTGCAATTTATCACTCGCATTTTGTTGCGCATCGCACTGTTTTGTGCAGTTTACACTCGCACTATTTTGCGCATCGCACTGTTTTGTGGAGTTTACACTCGCGCTATTTTGCGCATCGCACTGTTTTGTGCAGTTTACACTCGCGCTATGTTGCGCATCGCACTGTTTTGTGCAGTTTATCACTCGCGCTATGTTGGGCATCGCACTATTTTGTGTAGTTTATCACTCGCGCTTTGTTGCGCATCGCATTGTTTTGTGCAGTTTATCACTCGCGCTATTTTGCGCATCGCACTCTTTTGTGCAGTTTATCACTCGCGCTTTCTTGCGTATCGCACTGTTTTGTGGAGTTTATCACTCGCGCTATTTTGCGCATCGCACTGTTTTGTGGCGTTTACACTCGCGCTATTTTGCGCATCGTACTGTTTTGTGGATTTTATCACTCGCGCAATTTTGCGCATCGCACTGTTTTGTGCAGTTTACACTCGCGCTATTTGGCGCATGGCACTGTTTTGTGCTGTTTACACTCGCGCTATGTTGCGCATTGCACTGTTTTGTGTAGTTTACACTCGCGCTATGTTGTGCATCGCACTGTTTTGTTCAGTTTATCACTCTCGCTTTGTTGCGCATCGCACTGTTTTATGCAGTTTACACTCGCGCTATTTTGCGCATCGTACTGTTTTGTGGATTTTATCACTCGCGTATTTTGCTCATCGCACTATTTTGTGCAGTTTACACTCGCGCTATGTTGCGCATCGCACTGTTTTGCGCAGTTTATCACTCACGCTATGTTGCACATCGCACTATTTTGTGCAATTTGCACTCGCGCTATTTCGCGCATCGCATTGTTTTGTGTAGTTTACACTAGTGCTATTTTGCCCCTCGCACTATTTTGTGCAGTTTACACTCGCGCTGTGTTGCGCATCGCACTGTTTTGTCCAGTTTACACTCGCGCTATTTTGCGCAACGAACTTCTTGTGCAGTTTATCGCACCCGCTATGTTGTAAATCGCACTCTTTTGTGTAGTTTACACCCGCGCTATGTTGCGCATCGCACTGTTTTGTGCAGTTTATCACTCGCGCTTTCTTGCGCATCGCACTGTTTTGTGGAGTTTATCACTCGCGCTATTTTGCCCATCGCACTGTTTTGTGGAGTTTACACTCGCGCTATTTTGCGCATCGCACTGTTTTGTGGATTTTATCACTCGCGCAATTTTGCGCATCGCACTGTTTTGTGCAGTTTACACTCGCGCTATTTTGCGCATGGCACAGTTTTGTGCAGTTTACACTCGCGCTATGTCGCGCATCGCACTGTTTTGTGTAGTTTACACTCGCTCTATGTTGCGCATCGCACTGTTTTTTTCAGTTTATCACTCGCGCTTTGTTACGCATCGCACTGTTTTGTGAAGTTTACACTCGCGCCATTTTGCGCATCGCACTGTTTTGTGGATTTTATCACTCGCGTATTTCGCACATCGCAGTGTTTTTGTGGATTTTATTACTCGCGTATTTTGCGCATCGCACTGTTTTCTGCAGTTTACACTCGCGCTATATTGCGCATCGCACTGTTTTGTGCAGTTTATCACTCGCGCTTTGTTGCGCATCGCACTGTTTTGTGCATTTTATCACTTGCGGTTTCTTGCGCATTGCACCGTTTTGTGCATATTATCACTCGTGCTTTCTTGCGCATCGCACTGTTTTGTGCAGTTTACACTCGCGCCATTTTACGCATCGCACTGTTTTGTGCAGTTTACACACGCGCTATTTTGCGCATCACACTGTTTTGTGCAGTTTATCACTCGCGCTGTTTTGCGCATCGCACTATTTTGTGGAGTTTATAACTCGCGTCGTGTTGCGCATCGCACTATTTTGTGCAGTTTATCACTCGCGCTTTCTTGCGCATCACACTATTTTGTGCAGTTTACACTCGCCCTATTTTGCGCATCGCACTGTTTTGCGCTGTTTATACCTCGATGCGTGCATCACACTATTTTCTGCAGTTTATCACTCGCGCTGTTTTGCGCATCGCACTATTTTGTGCCGTTTATCACTCGCGTTGTGCTACGCATCGCACTGTTTTGTGCAGTTTACACTCACGCTGTGTTACACATCGCACTGTTTTGTGCAGTTTATCACTCCTGCTTTCTTGCGCATCGCACTGTTTTGTGCAGTATACCACTCACACTGTTTTGCGCATCGCACTCTTTTGTGCAGTTTACACTCGCGCTTTTTTGCGCATCGCACTTTTTGTGCAGTTTATCACCCGCACTATGTTGCAAATCGCACTGTTTTGTGCAGTTTACACCCGCGCTATGTTGCGCATCGCACTGTTTTGTGTAGTTTATCACTTGCGCTTTCTTGCGCATCGCACTGTTTTGTGCAGTTTACACTCGCGCTGTGTTTCGCATCGCACTGTTTTGTGCAGTTTATCATTCGCGCTTTCTTGCGCATCGTACTGTTTTGTGAAGTTTATCACTCGCACTTTCTTGCGCATCGCACTATTTTATGCAGTTTATCACTTGCGGTTTCTTGCGCATCGCACCGTTTTGTGCAGTTTATCACTCGCGATTTCTTACGCATCGCACTATTTTGTGCAGTTTATTACTCGCACTTTCTTACGCATCGCACTGTTTTATGCAGTTTATCACTTGCGGTTTCTTTCGCATCGCACCGTTTTGTGCAGTTTATCACTCGCGCTTTCTTACGCATCGCACTGTTTTGTGCAGTTTACACTCGCCCTATTTTGCGCATCGCACTGTTTTGTGCAGTTTATCACTCGCGCTGTTTTGAGCATCGCACAGTTTTATGCAGTTTATCAGCCACCTTGTATTGCGCATCGCACTGTTTTGTGCAGTTTACACTCGCGCTGCGTTGCGCATCGCACTGTTTGGTGCAGTTTACACTCGCGCTATTTTGCGCATCGCACTCATTTGTGCAGTTTGTCCCGCGCGCTATGTTGCGCATCACACTCTTTTGTGTAGTTTACACCCGCACGATGTTGCGCATCGCACTGTTTTGTGCAGTTTATCACTCGCGCTTTCTTGCGCATCGCACTGTTTTGTGCAGTTTACGGTCGCGCTGTGTTGCGCATCGCACTATTTTGTGCAGTTTATCACTCGCGCTTTCTTGCGCATCGTACTATTTTGTGCAGTTTATCACTCGCGCTATCTTGCGCATCGCACTGTTTCCTGAAGTTTATCACTCGCGGTTTCTTACGCACCGCACCGTTTTGTGCAGTTTATCACTCGCGCTTTCTACTGCATCGCACTGTTTTGTGAAGTTTATGACTCGCACTTTCTTGCCCAGCGCACTGTTTTATGCAGTTTATCACTGGCGGTTTCTTGCGCATCGCACCATTTTGTGCAGTTTATCACTCGCGATTTCTTGCGCATCGCACTGTTTTGTGCAGTTTATTACTCGCACTTTCTTACGCATCGCACTGTTTTCTGCAGTTTATCACTTGCAGTTGCTTGCGCATCAAACCGTTTTGTGGAGTTTATCACTCGCGCTTTCTTGCGCATTGCACTGTTTTGTGCAGTTTAAACTCGCCCAATTTTGCGCATCGCACTGTTTTGTGCAGTTTATCACTCGATGCGCGCATCGCACTATTTTGTGCAGTTTATAACTCGCGTTGTTTTGCACATCGCACTATTTTATGCAGTTTATCACTCGCGCTGTGTTGCGCATCGCACTGTTTTGTACAGTTCACACTCGCGCTGCGTTGCGCATCGCACTGTTTTGTGCAGTTTATCACTCGCGTTGTTTTGCGCATCGCACTGTTTTGTGCAGTTTGCACTCGCGCTCTTTTGCGCATCGCACTGTTTTGTGCAGTTTACACTCGTGCTATGTTACGTATCGCACTATTTTGTGTAGTTTTTCACTCGCGCTATGTTGCGCATCGCACTGTTTTGTGCAGTTTATCACTCGTGCTTTGTTTCGCAACGCACTATTTTGTGCAGTTTATCATTCGCGCTATTTTGCGCATCGCACTATTTTGTGCAGTTTACACTCGTGCTGTTTTGCGCATCGCACTCATTTGTGCAGTTTATCACGCGCGCTATGTTGCGCATCGCACTATTTTGTGCAGTTTACACCCGCGCTATGTTGCACATCGCACTGTTTGGAGCAGTTTATCACTCGCGCTTTCTTGCCCGTAGCACTGTTTGGTGCAGTTTACATTCGCACTGTGTTGCGCATCGCACAGTTTCGTGCAATTTATCACTCACGCTTTCTTGCGCATCGTACTGTTTTGTGAAGTTTATCACTCGCGCTTTCTTGCGCATCGCACTATTTCCTGCAGTTTATAACTTGCGGTTTCTTGCGCATCGCACTGTTTTGTGCAGTTTATCACTCGCGCTTTCTTTTGCATCGCACTGTTTTGTGCAGTTTATCACTCGCACCAGTTTGCGCATCGCACTGTTTTGGGCAATTTACACTCGCGCGATTTTGCGCATCGCACTGTTTTGTGCAGTTTACACTCGCGCCATTTTACGCATCGCACTATTTTGTGCAGTGTACACTCGCGCTATGTTGCGGATCGCACTTTTTGTGCATTTTATCACTCGCGCTATGTTGCGCATCGCACTGTTTTGTGCCGTTTATCACTCGCGCTTTGTTGCGCATCGCACTGTTTTGTGCAGTTAGTCACTCGCGCTATGTTGCGCATCGCACTGTTTTGTGCAATTTATCAATCGCGCTTGTTGCGCATCGCACTGTTTTGTGCAGTTTACACTCGCCCTATTTTGCGCATCGCAGAGTTTTGTGCAGATTATCACTCGATGCGTGCATCGCACTGTTTTGTGCCATTTATTACTCGCGCTGTGCTGCGCATCGCACTGTTTTGTGCAGTTTACACTCGCGCTATGTTGCGCAACGCACTGTTTTGTGCAGTTTATCACTCCCGCTTTCTTGCGCATCGCGCTGTTTTGTGCAGTCTACCACTCGCGCTGTTTTGCGCATCGCGCTGTTTTGTGCAGTTTGCACTCGCGCTCTTTTGCGCATCGCACTGTTTTCTGCAGTTTACACTCGCGCTATGTTGCGCATCACAATATTTTGTGTAGTTTTTCACTCGCGCTATGTTGCGCATCGCACTGTTTTGTGCAGTTTATCACTCGCGCTTTGTTGCGCATCGCACTATTTTGTGCAGTTTATCAGTCGCGCTATTTTGCGCATCGCACTGTTTTGTGCAGTTTACACTCGCGCTATTTTGCGCATCGCACTATTTTGTACAGTTTACCCTCGCGGTATTTTGCGCATCGCACTCATTTGTGCGGTTTATCACGCGCGCTACGTTGCGCATCGCACTCTTTTGTGCAGTTTACACCCGCGCTATGTTGCACATCGCACTGTTTTGTGCAGTTTATCACTCGCGTTTTCTTGTGCGTCGCACTATTTTGTGCAGTTTACACTCACGCTGTGTTGCGCACCGCACCATTTTGGGCAGTTTATCACTCGCGCTTTCTTGCGCATCGTAGTGTTTTGTGCAGTTTATCAGTCGCGCTTTCTTGCGGATCGCACTGTTTCCTGCAGTTTATTACTCGCGGTTTCTTGCGCATCGCACCGTTTTGTGCAGTTTATCACTCGCGCTTTCTTCCGCATCGCACTGTTTTGTGTAGTTTATCACTCGCACCAATTTGCGCATCGCACTGTTTTGTGCAGTTTACACTCGCGCGATTTTGCGCATCGCACAGTTTTGTGCAGTTTACACTCGCGCCATTTTACGCATCGCACTGTTTTGTGCAGTGTACACTCGCGCTCTGTTGCGTACCGCACTGTTTTGTGCAGTTTATCACTCGCGCTATGTTGCGTATCGCACTGTTTTGTGCAGTTTATCACTCGCGCTTTGTTACGCATCGCACCGTTTTGTGTAGTTTGTCACTCGCGCTATGTCGCGCATCGCACTGTTTTGTGCAATTTATCACTCGCGTTTTGTTGCGCATCGCACTGTTTTGTGCAGTTTACACTCGCGCTATTTTGCACATCGCACTGTTTTGTGCAGATTATCACTCGATGCGCGCTTCGCACTGTTTTGTGCAGTTTATCGCTCGCGTTGTTTTGCGCATCGCACTGTTTTTTGCCGTTTATCACTCGCGCTGTGCTGCGCATCGCACTGTTTTGTGCAGTTTACACTCGCGCTGTGTTGCGCAACGCACTGTTTTGTGCACTTTATCACTCGCGCTATGTTGCGCATCGCACTGTTTTGTACAGTTTGTCACTCGAGCTTTGTTGCGCATCGCACTGTTTTGTGCAGTTTACCACTCGCGCTGTTTTGCGCATCGCACTGTTTTGTGCAGTTTACGCTCGCGCGCTTTTGCGCATCGCACTGTTTTGTGGAGTTTACACTCGCGGTATTTTGCGCATCGCACTGTTTTGTGCAGTTCACACTCGCGATATGTTGGGCATCGCACTGTTTTGTGCAGTTTATCACTCGCCCTTTGTTGCGCATCGCACGGTTTTGTGCAGTTTATCACGCGGGCTATTTTGCGCATCGCACTATTTTGTGCAGTTGACGCTCTCGCTATTTTGCGCATCGCACTGTTTTGTGCAGTTTGCACTCGCGCTATTTTGCGCATCGCACTCATTTGTGCAATTTATCACGCGCGATATGTTACGCATCGCACTCTTTTGCGCAGTATGTACCCGCGCTATGTTGCGCATCGCACTGTTTGGTGCAGTTTATCACTCGCGCTTTCTTGCGCATCGCACTGTTTTGTGCAATTTACACTCGCGCTGTGTTGCGCATCGCACTGTTTTGTGCAGTTTATCACTCGCGCTTTGTTGCGCATCGCACTGTTTTGTGCAGTTTACACTCGTGCTATGTTGCGCATCGCAGTCTTTTGTGCAGTTTATCACTTGCGCTTTATATTGCATCGCACTGTTTTGTGCAGTTTATCACTCGGGCTATTTTGCGCATCGCACTATTTTGTGCAGTTGACACTCTCGCTATTTTGCGCATCCCACTGTTTTGTGCAGTTTGCACTCGCGCTATTTTGCGCATCGCCCTCATTTGTGCAATTTATCACGCGCGATATATTGCGCATCGCACTCTTTTGTGCAGTTTGCACCCGCGCTATGTTGCGCATCGCACTGTTTTGTGCAGTTTATCACTCGCGCTTTCTTGCGCATCGCACTGTTTTGTGCAGTTTACACTCGCGCTGTGTTGCGCATCGCACTATTTTGTGCAGTTTATCACTCGCGCTTTTTGCGCATCGCACTGTTTTGTGCAGTTTACACTCGCGCTATTTTGCGCATCGCACTGTTTTGTGCAGTTTACACTCGCGCTATTTTGCGCATCGCACTTTTTGTGCAGTTTATCACTCGCGCTATGTTGCGCATCGCACTCTTTTGTGCAGTTTACACCCGCGCTATGTTGCGCATCGCACTGTTTTGTGCAGTTTACACTCGCGCTATTTTGCGCATCGCACTGTTTTGTGGATTTTATCACTCGCGCTATTTTGCGCATCGCACTGTTTTGTGCAGTTTACACTCGCGCTATTTTGCACATCGCACTGTTTTGTGCAGTTTACACTCGCGCTATGTTGCGCATCGCACTGTTTTGTGCAGTTTATCACTTGCGCTTTCTTTTGCATCGCACTGTTTTGTGCAGTTTATCACTCGCGCTATCTTGCGCATCGTACTGTTTTGTGCAGTTGACACTCTCGCTATTTTGCGCATCCCACTGTTTTGTGCAGTTTGCACTCGCGCTATTTTGCGCATCGCCCTCATTTGTGCAATTTATCACGCGCGATATATTGCGCATCGCACTCTTTTGTGCAGTTTGCACCCGCGCTATGTTGCGCATCGCACTGTTTTGTGCAGTTTATCACTCGCGCTTTCTTGCGCATCGTACTGTTTTGTGCAGTTTACACTCGCGCTGTGTTGCGCATCGCATTATTTTGGGCAGTTTATCGCTCGCGCTTTTTGCGCATCGCACTGTTTTGTGCAGTTTACACTCGCGCTATTTTGCGCATCGCACTGTTTTGTGCAGTTTACACCCGCGCTATTTTGCGCATCGCACTTTTTGTGCAGTTTATCACTCGCGCTATGTTGCGCATCGCACTCTTTTGTGCAGTTTACACCCGCGCTATGTTGCGCATCGCACTGTTTTGTGCAGTTTACACTCGCGCTATTTTGCGCATCGCTCTGTTTTGTGGATTTTATCACTCGCGCTATTTTGCGCATCGCACTGTTTTGTGCAGTTTACACTCACGCTATTTTGCACATCGCACTGTTTTGTGCAGTTTACACTCGCGCTATGTTGCGCATCGCACTCTTTTGTGCGGTTTATCACTCGCGCTTTATTGCGCATCGCACTGTTTTTTGCAATTTACACTCGCGCTGTGTTGCGCATCGCACTGTTTTGTGCAGTTTACACTCGCGCTATTTTGCGCATTACACTTTTTCTGCAGTTTATCACTCGCGCTATGTTGCAAATCGCACTCCTTTGTGCAGTTTACACCCGCGCTATGTTGCACATCGCACTGTTTTGCGTCGTTTACACTCGCCCTATGTTGCGCATCGCACTGTTTTGTGTAGTCTATCCCTCGCGCTTTGTTGCGCATCGCATTGTTTTGTGCAGTTTACACTCGCGCTATATTGCGCATCACACTGTTTTGTGGATTTTATCACTCGCGTATTTTGCGCATCGCACAGTTTTGTGCAGTTTATCACTTGCGCTATGTTGCGCATCGCACTGTTTTGTGCAGTTTATCACTCGCGCTTTCTTGCGCATCGCATTGTTTTGTGCAGTTAACACTCGCGCTATTTTGCGCATCGCACTATTTTGTGCAGTTTACACTCGCGCTATTTTGCGCATCGCACTTTTTGTGCAGTTTATCACTCGCGCTATGTTGCGCATCGCACTCTTTTGTGCAGCTTACACCTGCGCTATGTTGCACGTCGCACTATTTTGTGCAATTTATACTCGCGCTATTTTGCGCCGCACTGTTTTGTGGATTTTATCACTAGCGCTATTTTGCGCATCGCACTGTTTTGTGCAGTTTACACTCGCGCTATTTTGCGCATCGCACTGTTTTGTGGATTTTATCACTTGCGCTATTTTGCGCATCGCACTGTTTTGTGCAGTTTACACTCGCGCTATTTTGCCCACCGCACTGTTTTGTGCAGTTTACACTCGCGCTATGTTGCCCATCGCACTGTTTTGTGCAGTTTATCACTCGCACTATGTTGCGCATCGCACTCTTTTGTGCAGTTTATCACTCGCGCTTTATTGCGCATCGCACTATTTTGTGCAGTTTATCACTCGCGGTTTCTAGCGCATCGCACCGTTTTGTGCAGTTTATCACTCGCGATTTCTTGCGCATCGCACTGCTTTGTGCAGTTCATTGCTCGCACTTTCTTGCACATCGCACTGTTTTATGCAGTTTATCACTTGCGGTTTCTTGCGCATCGCACCGTTTTGTGCAGTTTACGCTTGCCCTATTTTGCGCATTGCACTGTTTTGTGCAGTTTATCACTCGATGCGCACACTGCACTGTTTTCTGCAATTTATCACTCGCGCTGTTTTGCGCGTCGCACTGTTTTATGCAGTTTATAACTCACGCTGTGTTGCGCATCGCACTGTTTTGTGCAGTTTACACTCGCGCTGCGTTGCACATCGCACTGTTTTGTGCAGTTTATCACCCCCGGTTTCTTGTGCATCGCACTGTTTTGTGCAGTTTATCACCCCCGCTTTCTTGCGCATCGCACCATTTTGTGCAGTTTACCACTCGCGCTGTTTTACGCATCGCACTGTTTTGTGCAGTTTGCACTCGCGCTCTTTTGCGCATCGCACTGTTTTGTGCAGTTTCCACCCGTGCTATGTTGCGCATCGCACTGTTTTGTGCAGTTTATCACTCGCGCAATGTTGCGCATCGCACTGTTTTCTACAGTTTATCAGTCGCGCTTTGTTGCGCATCGCACAGTTTTGTGCAGTTTACACTAGCGCTATTTTGCGCATCGCACTGTTTTGTGCAGTTTAGACTCGCGCTATTTTGCGCATCGCACTTTTTGTGCTATTTATCACTCGCGCTATGTTGCGCATCGCACTCTTTTGTGCAGTTTACACCCGCGCTATGTTGCGCATCGCACTGTTTTGTGCAGTTTACACTCGCGCTGTTTTGTGAATCGCACTGTTTTGTGAATTTTATCACTCGCGATATTTTGCGCATCGCACTGTTTTGTGCCGTTTACACTCGCGCTATTTTGCCCATCGCACAGTTTTCTGCAGTTTACACTCGCGCTATGTTGCGCATCGCACTGTTTTGTGCAGTTTATCACTCGCGCTATTGTTTTGTGCAGTTTATCACTCGCGCTTTGTTGCGCATCGCACTCTTTTGTGCAATTTACACTCGCGCTGTGTTGCGCATCGCACTGTTTTGTGCAGTTTACACTCGCGCTATTTTGCGCATCGCACTTTTTGTGCAGTTTATCACTCGCGCTATGTTGCAAATCGCACCCTTTTGTGCAGTTTACACACGCGCTATGTTGCGCATCGCACTGTTTTGTGCAGTTTACCACTCGCGCTTTCTTACACGTCACACTGTTTTGTGCAGTTTACACTCGCGCTGTGTTGCGCATCGCACTGTTTTGTGCAGTTTATCACTCGCGCTTTCTTGCGCCTCGCACTGTTTTATGCATTTTATCACTTGCGGTTTCTTGCGCATCGCATCGTTTTGTGCATTTTATCACTCGCGTTTTCTTGCGCATCGCACTGTTTTGTGCAGTTTATCACTCGCACTTTCTTGCGCATCGCACTGTTTTATGCAGTTTATCACTTGCGGTTTCTTGCGTATCGCACCGTTTTGTGCAGTTTATCACTCGCGCTTTGTTGCGCATCGCACTGTTTTGTGCAGTTTACACTCGCGCCATTTTACGCATCGCACTGTCTTGTGCAGTTTACACTCGCGCTATTTTGCGCATCGCACAGTTTTGTGCAGTTTATCACTCGCGTTGTGCTGCGCATCGCACTGTTTTGTGCAGTTTACACTCGTGCTGTGTTGCGCATCGCACTGTTTTGTGCAGTTTATCACTCCCGCTTTCTTGCGCATCGCACTATTTTGTGCAGTTTACGAGTCGCGCTGTTTTGCGCATCGCACTCTTTTGTGCAGTTTACACTCGCGCTCTTTTGCGCATCGCACTTTTTGTGCAGTTTATCACCCGCGCTATGTTGCAAATCGCACTCTTTTGTGCAGTTTACACCCGCGCTATGTGGCACATCGCACTGTTTTGTGCCGTTTATCACTCGCGCTTTCTTGCGCATCGCACTGTTTTGTGCAGTTTACACTCGCGCTGTGTTTCGCATCGCACTGTTTTGTGCAGTTTATCATTCGCGCTTTCTTGCACATCGCACAGTTTTGTGAAGTTTATCACTCGCACTTTCTTGCGCATCGCACTATTTTATGCAGTTTTGCACTTGCGGTTTCTTGCGCATCACACCGTTTTGTGCAGTTTATCACTCGCGATTTCTTGCGCATCGCACTATTTTGTGCAGCTTATTACTCGCACTTTCTTACGCATCGCCCTGTTTTATGTAGTTTATCACTTGCGGTTTCTTGCGCATCGCACCGTTTTGTGCAGTTTATTACTCGCGCTTTCCTGCGCATCGCACTATTTTGTGCACTTTACACTCGTCCTATTTTGCGCATCGCACTGTTTTGTGCAGCTTATCACTCGATCCGTGCATCGCACTGTTTTGTGCAGTTTATAACTCGCGCTTTTTTGTGCATCGCACTGTTTTATGCAGTTTATCACTCGCACTGTGTTGCGCATCGCACTGTTCTGTGCAGTTTACACTCGCGCTGCGTTGCGCATCGCACTGTTTTTGTGCAGTTTATCACCCCTGCTTTCTTGCACATCACGCTGTTTTGTGCAGTTTACCACTTGCGCTGTTTTACGCATCGCACTGTTTTATGCAGTTTGCACTCGCGCAGTTTTGCGCATCGCACTGTTTTGTGCAGTTTACACTCGCGCTATGTTGCGCATCGTACTGTTTTGTGTAGTTTTTCACTCGCGTTTTGTTGTGCATCGCACAGTTTTGTGCAGTTTACACTCGCGCTATGTTGCGCATCGCACTATTTTGTGCAGTTTTTCACTCGCGCTGTGTTGCGCATCGCACTGTTTTGTGCAGTTTATCACTCGCACTTTGTTGCGCATAGCACTATTTCGTACTGTTTATCAGCCGCGCTATTTTGCGCATCGCACTGTTTTGTGTAGTTTACACTCGCGCTATTTTGCGCATCGCATTGTTTTGTGCAGTTTACACTCGCGCTATTTTGCGCATCGCCCTCATTTGTGCAGTTTATCCCGCGCGCTATGTTGTGCATCGCACTCTTTTTTGTTCAGTTTACACCCGCGCTATGTTGCGCATCGCACTGTTTTGTGCAGTTTGTCACTCGCGCTTTCTTGTGCATCGCACTGTTTTGTGCAGTTTACCCATCGCGCTGTTTTGCGCATCGCACTCTTTTGTGCAGTTTACACTCGCGCTCTTTTGCGCATCGCACTTTTTGTGCAGTTTATCACCCGCGCTATGTTGCAAATCGCACTCTTTTGTGCAGTTTACACCCGCGCTATGTGGCGCATCGCACTGTTTTGTGCCGTTTATCACTCGCGCTTTCTTGCGCATCGCACTGTTTTGTGGAGTTTACACACGCGCTGTGTTTCGCATCGCACTGTTTTGTGCAGTTTATCATTCGCGCTTTCTTGCACATCGCACAGTTTTGTGAAGTTTATCACTCGCACTTTCTTGCGCATCGCACTGTTTTATGCAGTTTTGCACTTGCGGTTTCTTGCGCAGCACACCGTTTTGTGCAGTTTATCACTTGCAATTTCTTGCGCATCGCACTGTTTTGTGCAGTTTATTACTCGCACTTTCTTACGCATCGCACTGTTTTATGCAGTTTATCACTTGCGGTTTCTTGCGCATCGCACCGTTTTGTGCAGTTTATTACTCGCGCTTTCCTGCGCATCGCACTATTTTGTGCACTTTACACTCGTCCTATTTTGCGCATCACACTGTTTTGTGCAGTTTATCACTCGATGCGTGCATCGCACTGTTTTGTGCAGTGTATAACTCGCGCTTTTTTGTGCATCGCACTGTTTTATGCAGTTTATCACTCGCGCTGTGTTGCGCATCGCACTGTTCTGTGCAGTTTACACTCGCGCTGCATTGCGCATCGCACTGTTTTGTGCAGTTTATCACCCCTGCTTTCTTGCACATCACGCTATTTTGTGCTGTTTACCACTCGCGCTGTTTTACGCATCGTACTGTTTTATGCAGTTTGCACTCGCGCAGTTTTGCGCATCGCACTGTTTTGTGCAGTTTACACTCGCGCTATGTTGCACATCGTACTGTTTTGTGCAGTTTTTCACTCGCGTTTTGTTGCGCATCGCACTGTTTTGTGCAGTTTACACTCGCGCTATGTTGCGCATCGCACTATTTTGTGCAGTTTTTCACTCGCGCTGTGTTGCGCATCGCACTGTTTTGTGTAGTTTACACTCGCGCTATTTTGCGCATCGCATTATTTTGTGTAGTTTACACTCGCGCTATTTTGCGCATCGCACTCATTTGTCCAGTTTATCCCGCGCGCTATGTTGTGCATCGCACTCTTTTTTGTTCAGTTTACACCCGCGCTATGTTGCGCATCGCACTGTTTTGTGCAGTTTGTCACTCGCGCTTTCTTGTGCATCGCACTGTTTTGTGCAGTTTACACTCGCGCTGTGTTGCGCATCGCACTATTTTGTGCAGTTTATCGCTCGCGCTTTCTTGCGCATCGTACTGTTTTGTGCAGTTTATCACTCGCGCTTTCTTGCGCATCGCACTGTTTCCTGCAATTTATCACTCCTGGTTTCTCGCGCATCGCACCGTTTTGTGCAGTTTATCAGTCGCGATTTCTTGCGCATCGCACGTTTTGTGCAGTTTATCAGTCGCGATTTCTTGCGCATCGCACTGTTTTGTGCAGTTTATTACTCGCACTTTCTTACGCATCGCACTGTTTTATGCAATTTATCACTTGCGGTTTCCTGCGCATCGCACCGTTTTGTGCAGTTTATCACTCGCGCTTTCTTGCGCTTTGCACTGTTTTGTGCAATTTACACTCGCCCTGTTTTGCGCAGCGCACTGTTTTGTGCAATTTATCACTCGATGCATGCATCACACTGTTTTATGCAGTTTATCGCTCGCGCTGTGTTACGCATCGCACTGTTTTGTGCAGTTTATCAGCCCCGCTTTCTTACCATTCACGCCGTTTTGCGCATCGCACTGTTTTGTGCAGTTTGAACTCGCGCTCTTTTGCGCGTCGCACTGTTTTGTGCAGTTTACGCTCGCGCTATGTTGCGAATCGCACTATTTGGTGTAGTTTTTCACTCGCGCTATGTTGCGCATCGCACTGTTTTGTGCAGTTTATCACTCGCGCTTTGTTGCGCATCGCACTATTTTGTCCAGTTTATCATTCGCGCTATTTTGCGCATCGCACTGTTTTGTACAGTTTACACTCGCGCTATTCTGCGCATCGCACTGTTTTGTGCAGTTTACACTGACGCTATTTTGTCCATCGCACTCATTTGGGTAGTTTATCACGTGCGCTACGTTGCGCATCGCACTCTTTTGTGCAGTTTACACCCGCGCTATGTTGCACATCGCACTGTTTTGTGCAGTTTATCACTCACGTTTTCTTGCGCGTCGCACTGTTTCGTGCAGTTTACACTCGCGCTGTGTTACGCATCGCGCTGTTTTGTGCAGTTTATCACTCGCACTTTCTTGCGCATCGTACTGTTTTGTGCAGTTTATCACTCGCGCTTTCTTGCGCATCGCACTGTTTCCTGCAGTTTATCACTCGCGGTTTGTCGCGCATCGCACCGTTTTGTGCAGTTTATCACTCGCGCTTTCTTCCGCTTCGCACTGTTTTGTGCAGTTTACACTCGCGCGATTTTGCGCATCGCACTGTTTTGTGCAGTTTACCCTCGCGCCATTTTACGCATCGCACTGTTTTGTGCAGTGTACACTCGCGCTATGTTGCATATCGCACTGTTTTGTGCAGTTTATCACTCGCTCTATGTTGCGCATCACACTGTTTTGTGCAGTTTATCACTCGCGTTTTGTTGCGCATCGCACTGTTTTGTGCAGTTTGTCACTCGCGCTATGTTGCGCATCGCACTTTTTTGTGCACTTGATCACTCGCATTTTCTTGCGCATCGCACTGTTTTGTGCAGTTTACACTCGCCCTATTTTGCACATCGCACTGTTTTATGCAGATTATCACTCGATGCGCGCATCGCACTGTTTTGTGCAGTTTATCACTCGCGCTGTTTTGTGGATTGCACAGTTTTGTGCCGTTTATCACTCACGCTGTGCTGCGCATCGCACTGTTTTGTGCAGTTTACACTTGCGCTGTGTTCCGCAACGCACTGTTTTGTACAGTTTATCACTCCCGCTTTATTGCGCATCACACTGTTTTGTGCGGTTTACCACTCGCACTGTTTTGCGCATCGCACTATTTTGTGCAGTTTACACTCGCGCTCTTTTGCGCATCGCACTGTTTTGTGCAGTTTACACTCGCGCTATTTTGCGCATCACACTGTTTTGTGTGGTTCACACTCGCGATATGTTACGCATCGCACTGTTTTCTGCAGTTTATCACTCGCACTTTGTTGCACATCGCACTGTTTTGTGCAGTTTATCACTCGGGCTATTTTGCGCATCGCACTGTTTTGTGCAGTTGACACTTGCGCTATTTTGCGCATCGCACTATTTTGTGCAGTTTACACTCGCGCTATTTTGCGCATCGCACTCATTTGTGCAATTTATCACGCGCGCTATGTTGCGCATCGCACTCTATTGTGCAGTTTGTACCCGCGCTTTATTGTGCATCGCACTGTTTTGTGCAATTTACACTCGCGCTGTGTCGCGCATCGCACTGTTTCGTGCAGTTTACACTCGCGTTGTTTTGCACATCGCATTTTTTTTGCAGTTTATCACTCACGCTGTGTTGCAAATTGCACTCTTTTGTGCAGTTTACGCCCGCGCTATGTTGCGCATCGCACTGTTTTGTGTAGTTTATTCTCGCGCTATTTTGCGCATCGCACTGTTTTGTGAATTTTATCACTCGCGCTATTTTGCGCATCGCACTATTTTGTGCAGTTTACACTCGCGCTATTTTGCACATCGCACTGTTTTGTGCAGTTTACACTCGCGCTATGTTGCGCATCGCACTGTTCTGTGCAGTTTATCACTCATGCTATGTTGCGCATCGCACTATTTTGTGCAGTTTATCACTCGAGCTTTGGTGCGCATCGCACTATTTTGTGGAAGTTACACTTGCGCTGTGTTGCGCATCGCACTGTTTTGTCCAGTTTACACTCGTGCTATTTTGCGCATCGCACTTTTTGTGCAGTTTATCCCTCACGATATGTTTCAAATCGCACTCTTTTGTGCAGTTTACACCCGCGCTATGTTGCGCATCGCACTATTTTGTGCAGTTTATCACCCGCGCTGTGTTGCGCATCGCACTGTTTCGTGCATTTTATCACTTGCGGTTTCTTGCGCATCGCACCGTTTTGTGCAGTTTATCACTCGTGCTTTCTTGCGCATCGCACTGTTTTGTGCCGTTTATCACTCGCACTTTCTTGCGCATCGCACTGTTTTCTGCAGTTTATCACTTGCGGTTTCTTGCGTATCGCACCGTTTTGTGCAGTTTATCACTCGCGCTTTCTTGTGCATCGCACTGTTTTGTGCAGTTTACACTCGCGCCATTTTACACATCGCACGGTTTTGTGCAGTTTACACTCGCGCTATTTTACGCGTCACACTTTTTGTGCAGTTTATCACTTGCGCTATGTTGCGCATCGTACTCTTTTGTGCAGTTTACACCCGCCCTATGTTGCGCATCGCACTGTTTTGTGTAGTTTATCACTCGCGCTATGTTGCGCATCACACTGTTTTGTGCAGTTTACACTCGCGCTATTTTGCGCACCGCACTGTTTTATGCCGTTTATCACTTTCGGTTTCTTGCGCATCGCACCGTTTTGTGCAGTTTATCACTCGCGCTTTCTTGCGCATCGCACTGTTTTGTGCAGTTTACACTCGCGCTATTTTGCGCATCGCACTGTTTTGTGCAGTTTACACTCGCGCTATTTTGCGCATCGCACTTTTTGTGCAGTTTATGACTTGCGCTATGTTGCGCATCGCACTCTTTTGTGCAGTTTATACCCGCGCTATGTTGCGCATCGCACGGTTTTGTGCAGTTTAACACTCACGCTATGTTGCGCATCGCACGGTTTTGTGCAGATTAACACTCGCGCTATGTTGCGCATCGCACAATTTTTTGCAGTTTGTCACTCGCGCCATGTTGCGCATCGCACAATTTTTTGCAGTTTGTCACTCGCGCTATGTGACGCATCGCACTGTTTTGTGCAGTTTACCACTCGCGCTTTGTTGCGCATCGTACTGTTTTGTGCAGTTTATACTCGCGCTATTTTGCGCATCGCACTTTTTGTGCAGTTTATCACTCGTGCTACGTTGCGCATCGCACTCTTTTGTGCAGTTCAAACCCGCGCTATGTTGCGCATCGCACTGTTTTGTGCAGTTTATACTCGCGGTATTTTGTGCATCGCACTGTTTTGTGGATTTTATCACTCGCGCTATTTTGAGCATCGCACTGTTTTGTGCAGTTTACACTCGCGCTATTTTGCACATCGCACTGTTTTGTGCAGTTTACACTTGCATTATGTTGCGCATCGCACTGTTTTGTGCAGTTTATCGCTCGCGCTATGTTGCTAATCGCACTCTTTTGTGCAGTTTACACCCGCACTATGTTGCGTATCGCACAGTTTTGTGCAGTTTATCACTCGCGCTTTCTTGCGCGTCGCACTGTTTTGTGCAGTTTACACTCGCGCTGTGTTGCGCATCGCACTGTTTTGTGCAGTTTATCCCCCGCGCTTTCTTGCGCGTCGCGCTGTTTTATGCATTTTATCACTTGCGGTTTCTTGCGCATCGCACCGTTTTGTGCAGTTTATCACGTTTGCTTTGTTGCGCATCGCACTGTTTTGTGCAGTTTACACTCGCGCCATTTTACGCATCGCACTGTTTTGTGCAGTTCACACTCGCGCTATTTTGCGCATCGCACTCTTTTGTGCAGTTTATCACTCGCGCTGTTTTGCGCATCGCACTGTTTTTTGCATTTTATAACTCGCGAAGTGTTGTGCATCGCACTATTTTGTGCAGTTTATCACTCGCGCTTTCTTGCGCATCGCACTATTTTGTGCAGTTTACACTCGCCCTATTTTGCGCATCGCACTGTTTTGTGCAGTTTATCACTCGCACTGTTTTGCGCATCGCACTGTCTTGTGCTGTTTATCACTCGCGCTGTTTTGCGCATCGCACTGTTTTGTGCAGTTTATCACTCGCGCAGTGCTGCGCATCGCACTGTTTTGTACAGTTTACATTCGCGCTGTGTTGCGCATCGCACTATTTTGTGCAGTTTATCACGCGCGCTACGTTGCGCATCACACTGTTTTGTGCAGTTTATCACTCGCGCTTTGTTGTGCATCGCACTGTTTTGTGCAGTTTACACTCGCGCTATGTTGCAAATCGCAGTCTTTTGTGCAGTTTAAACCCGCACTATGTTGCGCATCGCACTGTTTTGTGCAGTTTATCACTCGCGCTTTCTTGCACATCGCACTGTTTTGTGAAGTTTATCACTCGCACTTTCTTGCGCGTCGCACTATTTTTTGCATTTTATCACTTGCGATTTCTTGCGCATTGCACCGTTTTGTGCAGTTTATCACTCGCGATTTCTTGCGCATCGCACTATTTTGTGCAGTTTAATACTCGCACTTTCTTACGCATCGCACTGTTTTATGCAGTTTATCACTCGCGCTTTGTTGTGCATCACACTGTTTTATGCAGTTTGTCATTCGCGCTATGTTGCGCATCGCACTGTTTTGAGCAGTTTACACTCGCACTATTTTGCGCATCGCACTGTTTTGTGGATTTTATCACTCGCGCTATTTTGCGCATCGCAATGTTTTGTGCAGTTTACACTCGCGCTATGTTGCGCATCGCACTGTTTTGTGCAGTTTACACTCGCGCTATGTTGCGCATCGCACTGTTTTGTGCAGTTTGTCACTCGCGCTATGTTGCGCATCGCACTGTTTTGTGCAGTTTACACTCGCGCTATTTTGCGCATCGCACTGTTTTGTGCAGGTTACACTCGCGCTATTTTGTGCATCGCACTTTTTGTGCAGTTTATCACTCGCGCTATGTTGCGCATCGTACTCTTTTGTGCAGTTTACACCCGCGCAATGTTGCACATCGCACTGTTTTGTGCAGTTTATCACTCGCTCTTTGTTGCGCATCGCACTGTTTTGTGCTGTTTACACTCGCACTATTTTGCGCATCGCACTTTTCGTGCAGTTTATCACTCGCGCTATGTTGCGCATCGCACTCTTTTGTGCAGTGTATACCCGCGCTATGTTGCGCATCGCACTATTTTGTGTAGTTTATCACTCGCGCTATGTTGCGTATCGCATTATTTTGTGGAGTTTATCACTCGCGCTTTGTTGCGCATCGCATTGTTTTGTGCAGTTTACACTCGCGCTATTTTGCGCATCGCACTGTTTTGTGCAGTTTACACACGCGCTATTTTGCGCATCGCACTTTTTGTGTAGTTTATCACTCGCGCTATGTTGCGCATCGCACTCTTTTGTGCAGTTTACACCCGCACTATGTTGCGCATCGCACTGTTTTGTGTAGTTTATACTCGCGCTATTTTGTGCATTGCACAGTTTTGCGGATTTTATCACTCGCGCTATTCTGCGCATCGCACTGTTTTGTGCAGTTTACACTCGGGGTATTTTGCACATCGCACTGTTTTGTGTAGTTTACACTCGCGCTATGTTGCGCATCGTACTGTTTTGTGCAGTTTATCACTCGCGCTATGTTGCGCATCGCACTGTTTTGTGCAGTTTATCACTCGCGCTTTGTTGCGCATCGCACTGTTTTGTGCAATTTACACTCGTGCTGTGTTGCGCATCGCACTGTTTTGTCCAGTTTACATTCGCGCTATTTTGCGCATCACACTTTTTGTGCAGTTTATCACTTGCGGTTTCTTGCGCATCGCACCGTTTTGTGCAGTTTATCACTCGCGATTTCTTGCGCATTGCACTGTTTTGTGCAGTTTATTACCTGCACTTTCTTACGCATCGCACTGTTTTATGCAGTTTACCACTCGCGCTTTGTTACGCATCGCACTGTTTTGTGCAGTTTGTCACTCGCGCTATGTTGCACATCGCACTGTTTTGTGCAGTTTATCACTCGCGTTTTGTTGCGGATCGCACTGTTTTGTGCAGTTTACACTCGCACTATTTTGCGCATCGCACTGTTTTGTGGATTTTATCACTCGCACTATTTTGCGCATCGCAATGTTTTGTGCAGTTTACACTCGCGCTATGTTGCGCATCGCACTGTTTTGTGCAGTTTACACTCGCGCTATGTTGCGCATCGCACTGTTTTGTGCAGTTTATCACTCGCGCTTTGTTGCGCATCGCACTGTTTTGTGCAGTTTATCACTCGCGCTTTCTTGCGCATCGCACTGTTTCGCGCAGTTTACACTCGCGCTATGTTGCGCATCGCACTGTTTTGTGCAGTTTATCACTCGCGCTTTCTTGCACATCGCACTGTTTTGTGAAGTTTATCACTCGCACTTTCTTGCGCATCGCACTATATTTTGCATTTTATCACTTGCGGTTTCTTGCGCATCGCACCGTTTTGTGCAGTTTATCACTCGCGATTTTTTGCGCATCGCACTGTTTTGTGCAGTTTATTACTCGCACTTTCTTACGCATCTCATTGTTTTATGCAGTTTATCACTCGCGCTTTGTTGCGCATCATACTGTTTTGTGCAGTTTGTCACTCGCGCTATGTTGCACATCGCACTGTTTTGTTCAGTTTACACTCGCGCTATTTTGCGCATCGCACTGTTTTGTGATTTTATCACTCGCGCTATTTTGGGCGCATCGCAATGTTTTGTGCAGTTTACACTCGCGCTATGTTGCGCATCGCACTGTTTTCTGCAGTTTACACTCGCGCTATGTTGCGCATCGCACTGTTTTGGGCAGTTTACACTAGCGCTATGTTGCGCATCGCACCGTTTTGTGCAGTTTATCACTCGCGATATGTTGCGCATCGCACTGTTTTCTGCAGTTTACACTCGCGCTATGTTGCGCATCGCACTGTTGTGGGCAGTTTACACTAGCGCTATGTTGCGCATCGCACCGTTTTGTGCAGTTTATCACACGCGATATGTTGCGCATCGCACTGTTTTGTGTAGTTTATCACTCGCGCTTTGTTGCGCATTGCACTGTTTTGTGCAGTTTACACTCGCGCTATTTTGCGCATCGCACTGTTTTGTGCAGTTTACACCGCGCTATTTTGCGCATCACACTTTTGGGCAGTTTATCACGCGAGCTATGTTGCGCATCGCACTCTTTTGTGCAGTTTACACTCGCGCTATGTTGCGCATCGCACTCTTTTGTGCAGTTTACACCCGCGCTATGTTGCGCCTCACACTATTTTGTGCAGTTTATCACTCGCGCTACGTTGCGCATCGCACTGTTTTGTGCAGTTTATCACTCGCGCTTTGTTGCGCATCGCACTGTTTTGTGCAGTTTATCACTCGCGCTTTGTTGCGCATCGCACTGTTTTGTGCAGTTTATCACTCGCGCTTTCTTGCGCATCGCACTGTTTCGCGCAGTTTACACTCGCGCTATGTTGCGCATCGCACTGTTTTGTGCAGTTTATCACTCGCGCTTTCTTGCACATCGCACTGTTTTGTGAAGTTTATCACTCACACTTTCTTGCGCATCGCACTATATTTTACATTTTATGACTTGCGGTTTCTTGCGCATCGCACCGTTTTGTGCAGTTTATCACTCGCGATTTTTTGCGCATCGCACTGTTTTGTGCAGTTTATTACTCGCACTTTCTTACGCATCTCATTGTTTTATGCAGTTTATCACTCGCGCTTTGTTGCGCATCATACTGTTTTGTGCAGTTTGTCACTCGCGCTATGTTGCACATCGCACTGTTTTGTTCAGTTTACACTCGCGCTATTTTGCGCATCGCACTGTTTTGTGGATTTTATCACTCGCGCTATTTTGCGCATCGCAATGTTTTGTGCAGTTTACACTCGCGCTATGTTGCGCATCGCACTGTTTTCTGCAGTTTACACTCGCGCTATGCTGCGCATCGCACTGTTTTGGGCAGTTTACACTAGCGCTATGTTGCGCATCGCACCGTTTTGTGCAGTTTATCACTCGCGATATGTTGCGCATCGCACTGTTTTCTGCAGTTTACACTCGCGCTATGTTGCGCATCGCACTGTTGTGGGCAGTTTACACTAGCGCTATGTTGCGCATCGCACCGTTTTGTGCAGTTTATCACTCGCGATATGTTGCGCATCGCACTGTTTTGTGTAGTTTATCACTCGCGCTTTGTTGCGCATTGCACTGTTTTGTGCAGTTTACACTCGCGCTATTTTGCGCATCGCACTGTTTTGTGCAGTTTACACTCGCGCTATTTTGCGCATCACACTTTTTGGGCAGTTTATCACGCGAGCTATGTTGCGCATCGCACTCTTTTGTGCAGTTTACACTCGCGCTATGTTGCGCATCGCACTCTTTTGTGCAGTTTACACCCGCGCTATGTTCGCCTCACACTATTTTGGCAGTTTATCACTCGCGCTACGTTGCGCATCGCACTGTTTTGTGAGCTTTATCACTCGCGCTTTGTTGCGCATCAGCACGTTTTGGGCAGTTTATCACTCGCGCTTTGTTGCGCATCGCATGTTTGTGCAGTTTATCACTCGCGCTTTCTTGCGCATCGCACTGTTTCGCGCAGTTTACACTCGCGCTATGTTGCGCATCGCACTGTTTTGTGCAGTTTATCACTCGCGCTTTCTTGCACATCGCACTGTTTTGTGAAGTTTATCACTCACACTTTCTTGCGCATCGCACTATATTTTACATTTTATCACTTGCGGTTTCTTGCGCATCGCACCGTTTTGTGCAGTTTATCACTCGCGATTTTTTGCGCATCGCACTGTTTTGTGCAGTTTATTACTCGCACTTTCTTACGCATCTCATTGTTTTATGCAGTTTAGCACTCGCGCTTTGTTGCGCATCGTACTGTTTTGTGCAGTTTGTCACTCGCGCTATGTTGCACATCGCACTGTTTTGTGCAGTTTACACTCGCGCTATTTTGCGCATCGCACTGTTTTGTGGATTTTATCACTCGCGCTATTTTGCGCATCGCAATGTTTTGTGCAGTTTACACTCGCGCTATGTTGCGCATCGCACTGTTTTCTGCAGTTTACACTCGCGCTATGTTGCGCATCGCACTGTTTTGGGCAGTTTACACTAGCGCTATGTTGCGCATCGCACCGTTTTGTGCAGTTTATCACTCGCGATATGTTGCGCATCGCACTGTTTTGTGTAGTTTATCACTCGCGCTTTGTTGGGCATCGCACTGTTTTGTGCAGTTTACACTCGCGCTATTTTGCGCATCGCACTGTTTTGTGCAGTTTACACTCGCGCTATTTTGCGCATCACACTTTTTGGGCAGTTTATCACGCGAGCTATGTTGCGCATCGCACTCTTTTGTGCAGTTTACACTCGCGCTATGTTGCGCATCGCACTCTTTTGTGCAGTTTACACCCGCGCTATGTTGCGCCTCACACTATTTTGTGCAGTTTATCACTCGCGCTACGTTGCGCATCGCACTGTTTTGTGCAGTTTATCACTCGCATTTTGTTGCGCATCGCACTTTTTGGGCAGTTTACACTTGCGCTATTTTGCGCATCGCACTTTTTGTGCAGTTTATCACCCGCGCTATGTTGCGCATCGCACTTTTTTGTGCAGTTTACACCCGCGCTATGTTGCGCATCGCACTGCTTTGTGCAGTTCATCACTCGCGCTATGTTGCGCATCGCACTGTTTTGTGCAGTTTATCACTCGCGCTTTGTTGCGCATCACACTATTTTGTGCAGTTTACACTCACGCTATTTTGCGTAACGCACTTTTTGTGCAGTTTATCACTCGTGCTATGTTGCGCATCGCACTCTTTTGTGCAGTTTACACCCGCGCTATGTTGCGCATCGCACTGTTTTGTGCAGTTTATACTCGCGCTATTTTGCGCATCGCACTGTTTTGTGGATTTTATCACTCGCGCTATTTTGCGCATCGCACTGTTTTGTGCAGTTTACACTCGCGCTATTTTTCACATCGCACTGTTTTGTGCAGTTTACACTCGCGCTATGTTGCGCATCGCACTGTTTTGTGCAGTTTATCACTCGCGCTATGTTGCGCATCGGACTATTTTGTGCAGTTTATCACTCGCGCTTTGTTGCGCATCGCACTGTTTTGTGCAATTTACACTCACGCCGTGTTGCACATCGCACTGTTTTGTCCAGTTTACACTCGCGCTATTTTGCGCATCGCACCTTTTTGGGCAGTTTATCACTCACGCTATGTTGCAAATCGTACTCTTTTGTGCAGTTTACACCCGCACTATGTTGCGCATCGCACTGTTTTGTGCAGTTTACACTCGCGCTTTGTTGCGCAACGGACTGTTTTGTGCAGTTTATCACCCGCGCTTTCTTGCGCGTCGCACTGTTTTATGCATTTTATCACTTGCGATTTCTTTCGCATCGCACCGTTTTGTACAGTTTATCACTCATGCTTTCTTGCGCATCGCACTGTTTTGTGTAGTTTATCACTCACACTTTCTTGCACATCGCACTATTTTTTCCACTTTATCACTTGCGGTTTCTTGCGCATCGCACCGTTTTGTGCAGTTTATCACTCGCGATTTCTTGCGCATCGCACTGTTTTGTGCAGTTTATTACTCACACTTTCTTACGCATCGCACTGTTTTATGCAGTTTACCACTCGCGCTTTGTTACGCATCGCACTGTTTTGTGCAGTTTGTCACTCGCGCTATGTTGCGCATCGCACTGTTTTGTGCAGTTTATCACTCGCGTTTTGTTGCGGATCGCACTGTTCTGTGCAGTTTACACTCGCACTATTTTGCGCATCGCACTGTTTTGTGGATTTTATCACTCGCGCTATTTTGCGCATCGCAATGTTTTTCTGCAGTTTACAAGCGCTATGTTGCGCATCGCACTGTTTTGTGCAGTTTACACTCGCGCTATGTTGCGCATCGGACTGTTTTGTGCAGCTTGTCACTCGCGCTATGTTGCGCATCGCACTGTTTTGTGCTGTTTATCACTCGCGCTTTCTTGCGCATCGCACTGTTTTGTGCAGTTTAAACTCGCGCTATTTTGCGCATCGCACTGTTTTGTGCAGTTTACACTCGCGCTATTTTGCGCATTGCACTGTTTTGTGCAGTTTATCACTCGCGCTATGTTGCGCATCGGACTATTTTGTGCAGTTTACACCCGCGCTATGTTGCGCATCGCACTATTTTGTGCAGTTTATCACTCGCGCAACGTTGGGCATCGCACGGTTTTGTGCAGTTTATCACTCGCGCTTTGTTGCGCATCGCACTGTTTTGTGCAGTTTACACTCGCGCTATTTTGCGCATCGCACTGTTTTGTGCAGTTTACACTTGCGCTATTTTGTGCATCGCACTTTTTGTGCAGTTTATCACTCGCGCTATGTTGCGCGTCGCACGCTTTTGTGCAGTTTACACCCGCGCTATGTTGTGCATCGCACTGTTTTGTGCAGTTTATACTTGCGCTATTTTGCGCATCGCGCCGTTTTGTGGATTTTATCACTCGCGCTATTTTGCGCATCGTACTGTTTTGTGCAGTTTACACTCGCGCTATGTTGCGCATCGCACTGTTTTGTGCAGTTTATCACTCGCGCTGTGTTGCGCATCGCACTATTTTGTGCAGTTTATCACTCGCGCTTTGTTGCGCATCGCACTGTTTTGTGCAGTTTATCACTCGCGCTTTCTTGCGCATCGCACTGTTTCGTGCAGTTTACACTCGCGCTGTGTGCGCATCGCATGTTTTGTGCAGTTTATCACTCGCGCTTTCTTGCACATCGCACTGTTTTGTGAAGTTTATCACTCGCACTTTCTTGGCATCGCACTATTTTTTGCATTTTATCACTTGCGGTTTCTTGCGCATCGCACCGTTTTGTGCAGTTTATCACTCGCGATTTCTTGCACATCGCACTGTTTTGTGAAGTTTATTACTCGCACTTTCTTACGCATCGCACTGTTTTATGCAGTTTATCACTCGCGCTTTGTTGCGCATCGTACTGTTTTGTGTAGTTTGTCACTCGCGCAATGTTGCGCATCGCACTGTTTTGTGCAGTTTACACTCGCACTATTTTGCGCATCGCACTGTTTTGTGGATTTTATCACTCGCGCTATTTTGCGCATCGCAATGTTTTGTGCAGTTTACACTCGCGCAATGTTGCGCATCGCACTGCTTTGTGCAGTTTATCGCTCGCGCTATGTTGCGCATCGCACTGTTTTGTGCAGTTTACACTCGCGCTATGTTGCGCATCGCACCGTTTTGTGCAGTTTATCACTCGCGATATGTTGCGCATCGCACTGTTTTGTGCAGTTTATCACTCGCGCTTTGTTGCGCATCGCACTGTTTTCTGCAGTTTACACTCGCGCTATTTTGCGCATCGCACTGTTTTGTGCAGTTTACACTCGCGCTATTTTGCGCATTGCCCTTTTTGGGCAGTTTATCACGCGAGCTATGTTGCGCATCGCACTCTTTTGTGCAGTTTACACCCGCGCTATGTTGCGCATCGCACTCTTTTGTGCAGTTTACACCCGCGCTATGTTGCGCATCGCACTGTTTTGTGCAGTTTATCACTCGCGCTACGTTGCGCATCGCACTGTTTTGTGCAGTTTATCACTCGCGTTTTGTTGCGCACCGCACTGTTTTGTGCAGTTTACATTCGCACTATTTTGCGCATCGCACTTTTTGTGCAGTTTATCACCCGCGCTATGTTGCGCATCGCACTCTTTTGTGCAGTTTACACCCGCGCTATGTTGCGCATTGCACTGCTTTGTGCAGTTTATCACTCGCGCTATGTTGCGCATCGCACTGTTTTGTGCAGTTTATCACTCGCGCTTTGTTGCGCATCGCACTGTTTTGTGCAGTTTACACTCACGCTATTTTGCGTAACGCACTTTTTGTGCAGTTTATCACTCGCGCTATTATGCGCATCGCACTCTTTTGTGCAGTTTGCACCCGCGCTATGTTGCGCATCGCACTGTTTTGTGCAGTTTACACTCGCGCTATTTTGCGCATCGCACTGTTTTGTGGATTTTATCACTCGCGCTATTTTGCGCATCGCACTGTTTTGTGCAGTTTACACTCGCGCTATTTTGCACATCGCACTGTTTTGTGCAGTTTACACTCGCGCTATGTTGCGCATCGCACTGTTTTGTGCAGTTTATCACTCGCGCTATGTTGCGCATCGCACTCTTTTGTGCAGTTTATCACTCGCGCTTTGTTGCGCATCGCACTGTTTTGTGCAATTTACACTCACGCTGTGTTGCGCATCGCACTGTTTTGTGCAGTTTACACTCGCGCTATTTTGCGCATCGCACCTTTTTGGGCAGTTTATCACTCGCGCTATGTTGCAAATCGTACTCTTTTGTGCAGTTTACACCCGCACTATGTTGCGCATCGCACTGTTTTGTGCAGTTTACGCTCGCGCTTTGTTGCGCATCGGACCGTTTTGTACAGTTTATGACTCGCGCTTTCTTGCGCGTCGCACTGTTTTATGCATTTTATCACTTGCGATTTCTTTCGCATCGCACCGTTTTGTGCAGTTTATCACTCGCGCTTTCTTGCGCATCGCACTGTTTTGTGCAGTTTATCACTTGCCCTTTCTTGCGCATCGCACTGTTTTTTACAGTTTATCACTTGCGGTTTCTTGCGCTTCGCACTGTTTTGTGCAGTTTATCAGTTGCGCGTTCTTGCGCATTGCACTGTTTTGTGCAGTTTACAATCGCGCCATTTTACGCATCGCACTGTTTTGTGCAGTTTACACTCACGCTATTTTGCGCATCGCACTGTTTTGTGCAGTTTATCACTCGCGCTGTTTTTCGCATCGCACTGTTCTGTGCAGTTTATAACTCACGCCGTGTTGTGCATCGCACTATTTTGTGCAGTTTATCACTCGCGCTTTCTTGCGCATCGCACTGTTTTGTGCAGTTTGCACTCCCCCTATTTTGCGCATCGCACTATTTTGTGCAGTTTATCACTTGCGCTACGGTGCGCATCGCACTGTTTTGTGCAGTTTACACTCGCGCTGTGTTGCACATCGCACTATTTTGTGCAGTTTATCACTCGCGCTACGGTGCGCATCGCACTGTTTTGTGCAGTTTATCACTCGCGCTTTGTTGTGCATCACACAGCTTTGTGCAGTTTACACTCGCGCTATTTTGCGCATCGCGCTTTTTGTGCAGTTTATCACAAGCGCTATGTTGCAAATCGCACTCTTTTGGGCAGTTTAAACTCGCGCTATGTTGCGCATCGCACTGTGTTGTGCAGTATATCACTCGCGTTTTCTTGCGCATTGCACTGTTTCGTGCAGTTTACACTCGCGCTGTGTTGCGCATCGCACTGTTTTGTGCAGTTTATCACTCGCGCTTTCTTGCGCATCCCACTGTTTTTTGCATTAGATCACTTGCGGTTTCTTGCGCATCGCACCGTTTTGTGCAGTTTATCACTCGCGATTTCTTGCGCATCGCACTGTTTTGTGCAATTTATTACTCGCACATTCTTACGCATCGCACTGTTTTATGCAGTTTATCACTCGCGCTTTGTTGCGCATCGCACTGTTTTGTGCAGTTTGTCACTCGCGCTATGTTGCGCATCGCACTGTTTTGTGCAGTTTATCACTCGCGTTTTGTTGCGCATCGCACTGTTTTGTGCAGTTTACACTCGCACTATTTTGCGCATCGCACTGTTTTGTGGATTTTATCACTCGCGCTATTTTGCGCATCGCAATGTTTTGTGCAGTTTACACTCGCGCTATGTTGCGCATCGCACTGTTTTGTGCAGTTTACGCTCGCGCTATGTTGTGCATCGCACTGTCTGGTGCAGTTTATCACTCGCGCTATGTTGCGCATCGCACTGTTTTGTGCAGTTTATCACTCGCGCTTTGTTGCGCATCGCACTGTTTTGTGCAGTTTACACTCGCGCTATTTTGCGCATCGCACTGTTTTGTGCAGTTTACACTCGCGCTATTTTGCGCATCGCACTTTTTGTGCTATTTATCACTCGCGCTATGTTGCGCATCGGACTCTTTTGTGCAGTTTACACCCGCGCTATGTTGCGCATGGCACTGTTTTGTGCAGTTTATCACTCACGCTATGTTGCGCATCGCAATGTTTTGTGCTGTTTATCACTCGCGCTTTGTTGCGCATCGCACTGTTTTGTGCAATTTACACTCACGCCGTTTTACGCATCGCACTATTTTGTGTTGTTTACACTCGCGCTATTTTGCGCATCGCACTGTTTTGTGCAGTTTATCACTCGCGCTGTTTTGCGCATTGCACTATTTTGTGCAGTTTATAACTCGCGCCGTGTTGTGCATCGCACTATTTTGTGCAGTTTATCACTCGCGCTTTCTTGCGCATCGCACTGTTTTGTGCAGTTTACACTCCCCCTATTTTGCGCATCGCACTGTTTTGTGCAGTTTATCACTCGCGCTGTTTTGCGCATCGCACTGTTTTGTGCTGTTTACACTCGCGCTATTTTGCGCATCGCACTTTTTGTGCTGTTTATCACTCGCTCGGTGCTGCGCATCGCACTGTCTTGTGCAGTTTAAACCCGCGCTCTGTTGCGCATTGCACTGTGTTGTGCAGTATATCACCCGCTTTTTCTTGCGCATCGCACTGTTTCGTGCAGTTTACACTCGCGCTATTGTGCGCATTGCACTATTTTGTGCAATTTATCACTTGCGCTTTGTTGCGCATCACACTGTTTTGTGTAGTTTGTCACTCGCGCTATGTTACGCATCGCACTGCTTTGTGCAGTTTATCACCCGCGTTTTGTTGCGCATCGCACTGTTTTGTGCAGTTTACACTCGCACTATTTTGCGCATCGCACTGTTTTGTGGATTTTATCACTCGCGCTATTTTGCGCATTGCAATGTTTTGTGCAGTTTACACTCGCGCTATGTTGCGCATCGCACTGTTTTGTGCAGTTTACACTCGCGCTATGTTGCGCATCGCACTATTTGGTGCAGTTTATCACTCACGCTTTGTTGCGCATCGCACTGTTTTGTGCAGTTTACACTCGCGCTATTTTGCGCATCGCACTGTTTTGTGCAGTTTACACTCGCGCTATTTTGCGCATCGCACTTTTTGTGCAGTTTATCACTCGCGCTATGTTGCGCATCGGACTCTTTTGTGCAGTTTACACCCGCGCTATGTTGCGCATCGCACAGTTTTATGCATTTTATCACTTGCGGTTTCTTGCGCATCGCACCGTTTTGTGCAGTTTATCACTCGCGCTTTCTTGCGCATCGCACTGTTTTGTGCAATCTATCACTCGCCCTTTCTTGCGCATCGCACTGTTTTCTGTAGTTTATCACTTGCGATTTCTTGCGCATCGCACCGTTTTGTGCAGTTTATCACTCGCGCTTTCTTGCGCATCGCACTGTTTTGTGCAGTTTACACTCGCGCCATTTTACGCATCGCACTGTTTTGTGCAGTTTGCACTCGCGCTATTTTGTGCATCGCATTGTTTTGCGCAGTTTATCACTCGCGCTGCGTTGCGCATCGCACTGTTTTGTGCAGTTTATAACTCGCGCCGTGTTGTGCATCGCACTATTTTGTGCAGTTTATCACTCGCGCTTTCTGGCGCACCGCACTGTTTTGTGCAGTTTACACTCGCCCTATTTTGCGCATCGCACTGTTTTGTGCAGTTTGTCACTCGCGCTGTTTTGCGCATCGCACAGTTTTGTGCTGTTTACACTCGCGCTATTTTGCGCATCGCACTTTTTGTGCTGTTTATCACTCGCGCGGTGCTGAGCATCGCACTGTTTTGTGCTGTTTATCACTCGCGCTTTATTGCGCATCGCACTGGTTTGTGCAGTTTACACTCACCCTATTTTGCGCATCGCACTGTTTTGTGCAGCTTATCACTCGATCCGCGCATCGCACTGTTTTGTGCAGTTTATCACTCGCGCTGTTTTGCGCATCGCACTGTTTTATGCAGTTTATCACTCGCGCTGGGTTGCGCGTCGCACTGTTTTGTGCAGTTTACACTCGCGCTGCGTTGCGCATCGCACTATTTTGTGAAGTTTATCAGCCCCGCTTTCTTGTGCATCGCACAGTTTTGTGCAGTTTACCACTCGCACTATTTTGCGCATCGCACTGTTTTGTGCAGTTTGCAATCGCGCTCTTTTGCGCATCGCTCTGTTTTGTGCAGTTTGCAGTCGCGCTATGTTGCGCATCGCACTATTTTGTGCAGTTTATCACTCGCGTTATGTTGCGCATAGCACTGTTTTGTTCAGTTCATCACTCGCGCTTTGTTGCACATCGCACTATTTTGTGCAGTTTATCATTCGCGCTATTTTTGCGCATCGCACTGTTTTGTGCAGTTTACACTTGCGCTATGTGGCTCATCGCACTGTTTTGTGCAGTTTACACTCGCCCTATGTCGCGCATCGCACTGTTTTGTGCAGTTTATCACTCGCGCTGTGTTGCGCATTGCACTATTTTGTGCAGTTTGCCACTCGCGCTTTGTTGCGGATCGCACTATTTTGTGCAGTTTACACTCGCGCTATGTTGCGTATCGCACTGTTTTGTGCAGTTTATCACTCGCGCTATGTTGCGCATCGCGCTGTTTTGTGTAGTTTATCACTCGCGCTTTGTTGCGCATCGCACTGTTTTGTGCAGTTTATCACTCGCGGTTTTTTGCGCGTCGCACTCTTTTATGCAGTTTATCACTCGCGCTTTCTTGCGCATCCCACTGGTTTGTGGAGTTTATCACTCGCACTATTTTACGCATTGCACTGTTTTGTGGAGTTTACACTCGCGCTATTTTGCGCATCGCACTATTTTGTGGATTTTATCACTCGCGCTATTTTGCGCATGGCACTGTTTTGTGCAGTTTACACTCGCGCTATTTTGCGCATGGCACTGTTTTGTGCAGTTTAGACTCGGGCTATGTTGCGCATCGCACTGTTTTGCATAGTTTACACTCGCGCTATGTTGCGCATCGCACTATTTTGTGTAGTTTATCACTCGCGCTTTGTTGCGCATCGCACTGTTTTGTGCAGTTTACACTCGCGCTATTTTGCTCATCGCACTATTTTGTGGATTTTATCACTCATGTATTTTGCGCATCGCACTGTTTTGTACAGTTTACACTCGTGCTATGTTGCGCATCGCACTGTTTTCTGCAGTTTATCACTAGCGCTTTGCTGCGCATCGCATTGTTTTGTGCAGTTTACACTCGCGCTATTTTGCGCATTGCACTGTTTTGTGCGGTTTACACTCCCGCTATTTTGCGCATCGCACTTTTTGTGCAGTTTATCACTCGCGCTATGTTGTGCATCTCTCCCCTTTGTGCAGTTTACACCCGCGCTATGTTGCGCATCGCACTGTTTTGGGCAGTTTACACTCGCGCTATTTTGCGCATCGCACTGTTTTGTGGATTTTATCACTCGCGCTATTTTGCGCATCGCACTGTTTTGCGCAGTTCACACTCGCGCAATTTTGTACATAGCACGGTTTTGTGCAGTTTACACTCGCGCTATGTTGCGCATCGCACTGTTTTGTGCAGTTTATCACTCGCGCTATGTTGCGCATCGCACTATTTTGTGCATTTTATCACTCGCGCTATTTTGCGCATCGCACTTTTTTTGCAGTTTATCACTCACGCTATGTTGCAAATCGCACACTTTTGTGCAGTTTACACCCGCGCTACGTTGCGCATCGCACTGTTTTGTGCAATTTATCACTCGTGCTTTCTTGCGCGTCGCACTGTTTTGTGCAGTTTACGCTCGCGTTGTGTTGCGCATCGCACTGTTTTGTGCAGTTTATCACTCGCGCTTTCTTGCGCATCGCACTGTTTTATGCATTTTATCACTTGTGGTTTCTTGCGCATCGCACCGTTTTGTGCAGTTTATCACTCGCGCTTTCTTGCGCATCGCACTGTTTTGTGCAGTTTATCACTCACACTTTCTTGCGCATCGCACTCTTTTATGCAGTTTATCACTTGCGGTTTCTTGCGCATCGCAGCGTTTCGTGCAGTTTATCACTCGCGCTTTCTTGCGCATAACACTGTTTTGTGCAGTTTACCACTCGCGCTGTTTTGCGCATCGCACTGTTTTGTGCAGTTTGCAATCGCGCTCCTTTGCGCATCTCACTGTTTTGTGCAGTTTACACTCGTGCTATGTTGCGCATCGCACTGTTTTGTGCAGTTTATCACTCGCGCTATGTTGCGCATCGCACTGTTTTGTTCAGTTTATCACTCGCGCTATGTTGTGCATTGCTCTATTTTGTGCAGTTTATCATTCGCGCTATTTTGCGCATCGCACTGTTTGGGCAGTTTACACTCGCGCTATGTTGCGCATCGCACTATTTTGTGCAGTTTACACTCGCGCTATGTTACGCATCGCACAGTTTTGTGCAGTTTATCACTCGCACTATGTTGCGCATCGCATTGTTTTGTGTAGTTTATCACACGCGCTTTGTTGCGCATCGCACTGTTTTGTGCAGTTTATCACTCGTGCTATTTTGCGCATCGCACTCTTTTGTGCAGTTTATCACCCGCGCTTTCTTGTGCATCACACTGTTTTGTGGAGTTTATCACTCGCGCTATTTTGCGCATCGGACTGTTTCGTGGAGTTTACACTCGCGCTATTTTGCGCATCGCACTGTTTTGTGGATTTTATCACTCGCGCTATTTTGCGCATCGCACTGTTTTGTGTAGTTTACACTCACAATATTTTGCGCACGGCACTGTTTTGTGCAGTTTACACTCGCGCTATGTTGCGCATCGCACTGTTTTGCGTAGTTTATAGTCGCGCTATGTTGCGCATCGCACTATTTTGTGTAGTTTACCACTCGCGCTTTGTTGCGCATAGCATTGTTTTGTGCAGTTTACACTCGCGCTATTTTGCTCATCGCACTATTTTGTGCAGTTTATCACTCGCGCTTTGTTGCGCATCGCACTGTTTTGTGCAGTTTACACTCGTGCTATTTTGCGCATCGCACTATTTTGTGTAGTTTACACTCGCGCTATTTGCAAATCGCACTGTTTTGTGTTGTTTATCACCCGCGCTTTGTTGCGCATCGTACTTTTTGTGCAGTTTATCACTAGCGCTTTCATGCGCATCGCACTGTTTCCTGCAGTTTATCACTTGCGGTTTCTTGCGCATCGCACCGTTTTGTGCAGTTTATCACTCTCGCTTTCTTCCGCATCGCACTGTTTTGTGCAGTTTATCACACGCGCCATTTTACGCATTGCACTCTTTTGTGCAGTTTATCACTCGCGCTATGTTGCGCATCGCACTGTTTTGTGTTGTTTATCACCCGCGCTTTGTTGCGCATCGCACTTTTTTGTCCAGTTTGTCACTCGCGCTATGTTGCCCATCGTACTGTTTTGTGCAGTTTATCACTCGCGTTTTGTTGCGCATCGCACTGTTTTGTGCAGTTTACACTCGCACTATTTTGCGCACCGCATTGTTTTGTGGATTTTATCACTCGCGCTATTTTGCGCATTGCAATGTTTTGTGCAGTTCACACTCGCGCTATGTTGCGCATCGCACTGTTTTGTGTAGTTTACACTCGCGCTATGTTGCGCATCGCACTGTTTTGTGCAGTTTATCACTCGAGCTATGTTGCGCATTGCACTGTTTTGTGCAGTTTATCACTCACGCTTTGTTGCGCATCGCACTGTTTTGTGCAGTTTACACTCGCGCCATTTTGCGCATCGCACTGTTTTGTGCAGTTTACACTCGCGCTATGTGGCGCATCGCACTGTTTTGTGCAGTGTACACTCGCGCTATGTGGCGCAACGCACTGTTTTGTGCAGTTTATCACTCGCGCTATGTTGCGTATCGCACTGTTTTGTGCAGTTTATCACTCGCGCTTTGTTGCGCATCGCACTGTTTTGTGCAGTTTACCACTTGCGTTGTTTTGCGCATCGCACTGTTTTGTGCAGTTTGCACTCGCGCTCTTTTGCGCATCGCACTGTTTTGTGCAGTTTACACTCGCGCTATGTTGCGTATCGCACTGTTTATTGCTGTTTATCACTCGCGCTATGTTGCGCATCGCACTATTTTGTTCAGTTCATCACTCGCGCTTTGTTGCGCATCGCACTGTTTTGTGCAGTTTATACTCGCCCTATTTTGCGCATTGCACTGTTTTGTGCAGTTTACACTCGCGCTATCTTGCGCATCGCACTGTTTTGTGCAGTTTATCACTCGCGCTATGTGGCGTATCGCACTGTTTTGTGCAGTTTATCACTCGCGCTTTGTTGCGCATCGCACTGTTTTGTGCAGTTTATCACTCGCGCTATTTTGCGCATCGCACTCTTTTGTGCAGTTTATCGCTCGCGCTTTCTTGCGCGTCACACTGTTTTGTGGAGTTTATCACTCGCGCTATTTTGCGCATCGCACTGTTTTGCGGAGTTTACACTCGCGCTATTTTGGGCATCGCACTGTTTTTTGGATTTTATCACTCGCGTATTTTGCGCATCGCACTGTTTTGTGCAGTTTACACTCGCGCTATGTTGCGCATCGCACTGTTTTGTGCAATTTATCACTCGCGCTATGTGGCGCATCGCACTGTTTTGTGCGTATTATCACTCGCGCTTTGTTGCGCATCGCACTGTTTTGTGCAGTTTATCACTCGCGCTATTTTGCGCATCGCACTCTTTTGTGCAGTTTATCGCTCGCGCTTTCTTGCGCGTCACACTGTTTTGTGGAGTTTATCACTCGGGCTATTTTGCGCATCGCACTGTTTTGCGGAGTTTACACTCGCGCTATTTTGGGCATCGCACTGTTTTGTGGATTTTATCACTCGCGCTATTTTGCGCATCGCACTGTTTTGTGCAGTTTACACTCGCGCTATTTTGCGCATGGCACTATTTTGTGTAGTTTACACTCGCGCTATGTTGCGCATCGCACTGTTTTGTGCAGTTTATCACTCGCGCTTTGTTGCGCATCGCACTGTTTTGTGCAATTTACACTCGCGATGTGTTGCGCATCGCACTGTTTTGTGCAGTTTATCACTCGCGCTCTGTTGCGCATCTGTTTTGTACAGTTTATCACTCGCACTTTGTTGCGCATCGCACTTTTTGTGTAGTTTATCACTCGCGCTATGTTGCGGATCGCACTGTTTTGTGCAGTTTACACTCGCGCTATTTTGCGCATCGCACTATTTTGTGGATTTTATCACTCGCGCTATTTTGCGCATCGCACTGTTTTGTGCAGGTTACACCCGCGCTATTTTGCACATCGCACTGTTTTGTGCAGTTTACACTCGCGCTATGTTGCGCATCGCACGGTTTTGTGCAGTTTCTCACTCGCGCTATGTTGCGCATCCCACTGTTTTGTGCAGTTTATCACTCGCGCTTTGTTGTGCATCGCATTGTTTTGTGCAGTTTATCACTCGCGCTTTCTTGAGCATCGCACTATTTTATGCATTTTATCACTTGCGGTTTCTTGCGCATCGCACCGTTTTGTGCAGTTTATCACTCGCGCTTTCTTGCGCATGGCACTGTTTTGTGCGGTTTATCACTCGCACTTTCTTGCGCATCGCACTGCTTTATGCAGTTTATCACTTGCGGTTTCTTGCGCATCGCACCGTTTTGTGCAGTTTATCACTTGCGCTTTCTTGCGCATCCCACTGTTTTGTGCAGTTTACACTCGCGCCATTTTACGCATCGCACTGTTTTGTACAGTTTACACTCGCGCTATTTTGCACATCGTACTGTTTTGTGCAGTTTATCACTCGCGTTGTTTTGTGCATCGCACTGTTTTGTGCAGTTTATAACTCGCGCCGTGTTGTGCATCGCACTATTTTGTGCAGTTTATCACTCGCGCTTTTTCTTGCGCATCGCACTATTTTGTGCAGTTTACACTCGTCCTATTTTGCGCATCGCACTATTTTGTGCAGTTTATCACTCGCGCTGTTTTGCGCATCGCACTGTTTTGTGCAGTTTATCACTCGCGCTGTTTTGCGCAACGCACAGTTTTGTGCAGTTTATCACTCGCGCTGTGCGGCGCATCGCTCTGTGTTGTGCAGTTTACACACTTGCTTTGTTGCGCATCGCACTGTTTTGTGTAGTTTACACACGCGCTATTTTGTGCATCGCACTTTTTGTGCAGTTTATCACTCGCGCTATGTTGCAAATCGCACTCTTTTGTGTAGTTTACACCCGCACTATGTTGCGCATCGCACTGTTTTGTGCAGTTTATCACTCGCACTTTCTTGCGCATCGCACTGTTTTGTGCAGTTTATCACTCACGCAGTGCTGCGCACTGCACTGTTTTGTGCAGTTTACACTCTTGCTTTGTTACGCATCGCACTGTTTTCTGCAGTTTATCACTCGCGCTTTCTTGCGCATCGCGCTGTTTTGTGAAGTTTATCACTCGCACTTTCTTGCGCATCGTACTTTTTTATGCATTTTATCACTTGCGGTTTCTTGCGCATCGCACCGTTTTGAGCAGTTTATCACTCGCGATTTCTTGCGCATCGCACTGTTTTGTGTAGTTTATTACTCGCACTTTCTTACGCATCGCACTGTTTTATGCAGTTTATCACTTGCGATTTCTTGGGCATCGCACCATTTTGTGCAGTTTATCACTCACGCTTTCTTGCGCATCGCACTGTTTTGTGCAGTTTACACTCGCCCTATTTTGCGCATCGCACTGTTTTGTGCAGCTTATCACTCGATGCGCGCATCGCACTGTTTTGTGCAGTTTATCACTCGCGCTGTTTTGCGCATCGCACTGTTTTATACAGTTTATCACTTGCGCTGTGTTGCGCATCGCACTGTTTTGTGCAGTTTACACTCGCGCTGCATTGCGCATCGCACTGTTTTGTGCAGTTTATCACCCCCGCTTTCTTGCGCATCGCACTGTTTTGTGCAGTTTACCACCCGCACTGTTTTGCGCATCGCACTGTTTTGTGCAGTTTGCACTCACGCACTTTTGCGCATCGCACTGTTTTGTGCAGTTTACACTCGCGCTATGTTGCGCATCGCACTGTTTTGTGCAGTTTTTCACTCGCGCTATGTTGCGCATCGCACTGTATTGTTCAGTTCATCACTCGCGCTTTGTTGCGCATCGCGCAACTTTGTGCAGTTTATCATTCGCGCTATTTTGCGCGTAGCACTGTTTTGTGCAGTTTACACTCGCGCTATTTTACGCATTGCACTATTTTGTGCAGTTTACGCTCGCGCTATTTTGCGCATCGCACTCATTTGTGCAATTTATCACGCGCGCTATGTTGCGCATCGCACACTTTTGTGCAGTTTACACCCGCGCTATGTTGCACATCGCACTATTTTATGCAGTTTATCACTCGCGCTTTCTTGCGCATCGCACTGTTTTGTGCAGTTTACACTCGCGCTGTGTTGCGCATCGCACTGTTTTGTGCAGTTTATCACTCGCGCTTTCTTGCGCATCGCACTGTTTCCTGCAGTTTATCACTCGCGGTTTCTTGCGCATCGCACCGTTTTGTGCAGTTTATCACTCGCGCTTTCTTCCGCATCGCACTGTTTTGTGCAGTTTATCACTCGCACCATTTTGCGCATCGCACTGTTTTGTGCAGTTTACACTCGCGCTATTTTACGCATCGCACTGTTTTGTGCAGTTTATCACTCGCGCTATGTTGCGCATCGCACTGTTTTGTGCAGTTTATCACTCGCGCTTTGTTGCGCATCGCACTGTTTTGTGCAGTTTGTCACTCGCGCTATGTTGCGCATCGCACTGTTTTGTGCAGTTTATCACTCGCGTTTTGTTGCGCATCGCACTGTTTTGTGCAGTTTACACTCGCACTATTTTGCGCATCGCACTGTTTTGTGGATTTTATCACTCGCGCTATTTTGCGCATCGCAATGTTTTGTGCAGTTTACACTCGCGTAATGTTGCGCATTGCACTATTTTGTGTAGTTTACACTCGCGCTACGTTGCGCATCGCACTGTTTTGGGCAGTTTATCACTCGCGCTATGTTGCGCATTGCACTGTTTTGTGCAGTTTGTCACTCGCGCGTTGTTGCGCATCGCACTGTTTTGTGCCGTTTTCACTCGTGCTATTTTGCACATCGCACTGTTTTGTGCAGTTTATCACTCGCGCTACGTTGCGCATCGCACTGTTTTGTGCAGTTCGTCACTCCCGCTTTGTTGCGCATCGCACTGTTTTGTGCAGTTTACCACTCGCGCTGTTTTGGCATCGCACTATTTTGTGCAGTTTGCACTCGCGCTCTTTTGCGCATCGCACTGTTTTGTGCAGTTTCCACTCGCGCTATGTTGCACATTGCACTGTTTTGTGCAGTTTATCACTGGCGCTATGTTGCGCATCACACTGTTTTGTTCAGTTCATCACTCGCGCTTTGTTGCGCATCGCACTGTTTTGTGCAGTTTACACTCGCGCTATTTTGCGCATCGCACTATTTTGTGCAGTTTATCACTCGCGCTATGTTGCGCATCGCACTGTTTTGTGCAGTTTATCCCTCGCGCTTTGTTGCGCATTGCACTATTTTGTGCAGTTTATCAGTCGCGCTATTTTGCGCATTGCACTATTTTGTGCAGTTTATCACTCGCGCTGTTTTGCGCATCGCACTGTTTTGTGCAGTTTATCACTCGCGCTGTTTTGCGCAACGCACAGTTTTGTGCAGTTTATCACTCGCGCTGTGCTGCGCATCGCTCTGTGTTGTGCAGTTTACACACTTGCTTTGTTGCGCATCGCACTGTTTTGTGTAGTTTACACACGCGCTATTTTGTGCATCGCACTTTTTGTGCAGTTTATCACTCGCGCTATGTTGCAAATCGCACTCTTTTGTGCAGTTTACACCCGCACTATGTTGCGCATCGCACTGTTTTGTGCAGTTTATCACTCGCACATTCTTGCGCATTGCACTGTTTTCTGCAGTTTATCACTCGCGCTTTCTTGCGCTTCGCACTATTTTGTGCAGTTTACACTCGCGCTTTCTTGCGCATCGCACTGTTTTCTGCAGTTTATCACTCGCGCTTTCTTGCGCATCGCGCTGTTTTGTGAAGTTTATCACTCGCACTTTCTTGCGTATCGTACTTTTTTATGCATTTTATCACTTGCGGTTTCTTGCGCATCGCACCGTTTTGAGCAGTTTATCACTCGCGATTTCTTGCGCATCGCACTGTTTTGTGTAGTTTATTACTCGCACTTTCTTACGCATCGCACTGTTTTATGCAGTTTATCACTTGCGGTTTCTTGCGCATCGCACCATTTTGTGCAGTTTATCACTCACACTTTCTTGCGCATCGCACTGTTTTGTGCAGTTTACACTCGCCCTATTTTGCGCATCGCACTGTTTTTTGCAGCTTATCACTCGATGCGCGCATCGCACTGTTTTGTGCAGTTTATCACTCGCGCTGTTTTGCGCATCGCACTGTTTTATGCAGTTTATCACTCGCGCTGTGTTGCGCATCGCACTGTTTTGTGCAGTTTACACTCGCGCTGCATTGCGCATCGCACTGTTTTGTGCAGTTTATCACCCCCGCTTTCTTGCGCATCGCACTGTTTTGTGCAGTTTACCACCCGCGCTGTTTTGCGCATCGCACTGTTTTGTGCAGTTTGCACTCACGCACTTTTGCGCATCGCACTGTTTTGTGCAGTTTACACTCGCGCTATGTTGCACATCGCACTATTTTGTGCAGTTTTTCACTCGCGCTATGTTGCGCGTCGCACTGTATTGTTCAGTTCATCACTCGCGCTTTGTTGCGCATCGCGCAACTTTGTGCAGTTTATCATTCACGCTATTTTGCGCGTAGCACTGTTTTGTGCGGTTTACACACGCGCTATTTTGCGCATTGCACTGTTTTGTGCAGTTTACACTCTCGCTATTTTGCGCATCGCACTCATTTGTGCAGTTTATCACGCGCGCTGTGTTGCGCGTCGCACACTTTTGTGCAGTTTACACCCGCGCTATGTTGCACATCGCACTATTTTATGCAGTTTATCACTCGCGCTTTCTTGCGCATCACACTGTTTTTGTGCAGTTTACACTCGCGCTGTGTTGCGCATCGCACTGTTTTGTGCAGTTTGTCACTCGCGCTTTCTTGCGCATCGCACTGTTTCCTGCAGTTTATCACTCGCGGTTTCTTGCGCATCGCACCGTTTTGTGCAGTTTATCACTCTCGCTTTCTTCCGCATCGCACTGTTTTGTGCACTTTATCACTCGCACCATTTTGCGCATCGCACTGTTTTGTGCAGTTTGCACTCGCGCCATTTTACGCATTGCACTGTTTTGTGCAGTTTATTACTCGCGCTATGTTGCGCATCGCACTGTTTTGTGCAGTTTATCACTCGCGCTTTGTTGCGCATCGCACTGTTTTGTGCAGTTTGTCACTCGCGCTATGTTGCCCATCGCACTGTTTTGTGCAGTTTATCACTCGCGTTTTGTTGCGCATCGCACTATTTTGTGCAATTTACACTTGCACTATTTTGCGCATCGCATTGTCTTGTGGATTTTCTCACTCGCGCTATTTTGCGCATTACAATGTTTTGTGCAGTTTACACTCGCGTAATGTTGCGCATTGCACTATTTTGTGTAGTTTACACTCGCGCTACGTTGCGCATCGCACTGTTTTGGGCAGTTTATCACTCGCACTATGTTGCGCATTGCACTGTTTTGTGCAGTTTGTCACTCGCGCGTTGTTCGCATCGCACTGTTTTGTGCAGTTTTCACTCGTGCTATTTTGCACATCGCACTGTTTTGTGCAGTTTATCACTCGCGCTACGTTGCGCATCGCACTGTTTTGTGCAGTTCATCACTCGCGCTTTGTTGCGCATCGCACTGTTTTGTGCAGTTTACCACTCGCGCTGTTTTGGCGTCGCACTATTTTGTGCAGTTTGCACTCGCGCCCTTTTGCGCATCGCACTGTTTTGTGCAGTTTCCACTCGCGCTATGTTGCACATTGCACTGTTTTGTGCAGTTTATCACTGGCGCTATGTTGCGCATCGCACTGTTTTGTTCAGTTCATCACTCGCGCTTTGTTGCGCATCGCACTGTTTTGTGCAGTTTACACTCGCGCTATTTTGCGCATCGCACTGTTTTGTGCAGTTTATCACTCGCGCTATGTTGCGCATCGCACTGTTTTGTGCAGTTTATCCCTCGCGCTTTGTTGCGCATTGCACTATTTTGTGCAGTTTATCAGTCGCGCTATTTTGCGCATTGCACTATTTTGTGCAGTTTATCACTCGCGCTGTTTTGCGCATCGCACTGTTTTGTGCAGTTTATCACTCGCGCTGTTTTGCGCAACGCACAGTTTTGTGCAGTTTATCACTCGCGCTGTGCTGCGCATCGCTCTGTGTTGTGCAGTTTACACACTTGCTTTGTTGCGCATCGCACTGTTTTGTGTAGTTTACACACGCGCTATTTTGTGCATCGCACTTTTTGTGCAGTTTATCACTCGCGCTATGTTGCAAATCGCACTCTTTTGTGTAGTTTACACCCGCACTATGTTGCGCATCGCACTGTTTTGTGCAGCTTATCACTCGCACTTTCTTGCGCATCGCACTGTTTTGTGCAGTTTATCACTCGCGCAGTGCTGCGCACTGCACTGTTTTGTGCAGTTTACACTCTTGCTTTGTTACGCATCGCACTGTTTTCTGCAGTTTATCACTCGCGCTTTCTTGCGCATCGCGCTGTTTTGTGAAGTTTATCACTCGCACTTTCTTGCGCATCGTACTTTTTTATGCATTTTATCACTTGCGGTTTCTTGCGCATCGCACCGTTTTGAGCAGTTTATCACTCGCGATTTCTTGCGCATCGCACTGTTTTGTGTAGTTTATTTCTCGCACTTTCTTACGCATCGCACTGTTTTATGCAGTTTATCACTTGCGGTTTCTTGCGCATCGCACCATTTTGTGCAGTTTTTCACTCACGCTTTCTTGCGCATCGCACTGTTTTGTGCAGTTTACACTCGCCCTATTTTGCGCATCGCACAGTTTTTTGCATCTTATCACTCGATGCGCGCATCGCACTGTTTTGTGCAGTTTATCACTCGCGCTGTTTTGCGCATCGCACTGTTTTATGCAGTTTATCACTCGCGCTGTGTTGCGCATCGCACTGTTTTGTGCAGTTTACACTCGCGCTGCATTGCGCATCGCACTGTTTTGTGCAGTTTATCACCCCCGCTTTCTTGCGCATCGCACTGTTTTGTGCAGTTTACCACCCGCGCTGTTTTGCGCATCGCACTGTTTTGTGCAGTTTGCACTCACGCACTTTTGCGCATCCCACTGTTTTGTGCAGTTTACACTCGCGCTATGTTGCGCATCGCACTGTTTTGTGCAGTTTTTCACTCGCGCTATGTTGCGCATCGCACTGTATTGTTCAGTTCATCACTCGCGCTTTGTTGCGCATCGCGCAACTTTGTGCAGTTTATCATTCACGCTATTTTGCGCGTAGCACTGTTTTGTGCAGTTTACACTCGCGCTATTTTGCGCATTGCACTGTTTTGTGCAGTTTACACTCGCGCTATTTTGCGCATCGCACTCATTTGTGCAGTTTATGACGCGCGCTGTGTTGCGCATCGCACACTTTTGTGCAGTTTACACCCGCACTATGTTGCACATCGCACTATTTTATGCAGTTTATCACTCGCGCTTTCTTGCGCATCACACTGTTTTTGTGCAGTTTACACTCGCGCTGTGTTGCGCATCGCACTGTTTTGTGCAGTTTATCACTCGCGCTTTCTTGCGCATCGCACTGTTTCCTGCAGTTTATCACTCGCGGTTTCTTGCGCATCGCACCGTTTTGTGCAGTTTATCACTCTCGCTTTCTTCCGCATCGCACTGTTTTGTGCACTTTATCACTCGCACCATTTTGCGCATCGCACTATTCTGTGCAGTTTACACTCGCGCCATTTTACGCATTGCACTGTTTTCTGCAGTTTATTACTCGCGCTATGTTGCGCATCGCACTGTTTTGTGCAGTTTATCACTCGCGCTTTGTTGCGCATCGCACTGTTTTGTGCAGTTTGTCACTCGCGCTATGTTGCCCATCGCACTGTTTTGTGCAGTTTATCACTCGCGTTTTGTTGCGCATCGCACTGTTTTGTGCAATTTACACTTGCACTATTTTGCGCATCGCATTGTCTTGTGGATTTTCTCACTCGCGCTATTTTGCGCATTACAATGTTTTGTGCAGTTTACACTCGCGTAATGTTGCGCATTGCACTGTTTTGTGTAGTTTACACTCGCGCTACGTTGCGCATCGCACTGTTTTGGGCAGTTTATCACTCGCGCTATGTTGCGCATTGCACTGTTTTGTGCAGTTTGTCACTCGCGCGTTGTTGCGCATCGCACTGTTTTGTGCAGTTTTCACTCGTGCTATTTTGCACATCGCACTGTTTTGTGCAGTTTATCACTCGCGCTACGTTGCGCATCGCACTGTTTTGTGCAGTTCATCACTCGCGCTTTGTTGCGCATCGCACTGTTTTGTGCAGTTTACCACTCGCGCTGTTTTGGCATCGCACTATTTTGTGCAGTTTGCACTCGCGCTCTTTTGCGCATCGCACTGTTTTGTGCAGTTTCCACTCGCGCTATGTTGCACATTGCACTGTTTTGTGCAGTTTATCACTGGCGCTATGTTGCGCATCGCACTGTTTTGTGCAGTTTACACTCGCGCTATTTTGCGCATCGCACTGTTTTGTGCAGTTTATCACTCGCGCTATGTTGTGCATCGCACTGTTTTGTGCAGTTTATCACTCGCGCTTTGTTGCGCATTGCACTATTTTGTGCAGTTTATCAGTCGCGCTATTTTGCGCATCCCACTGTTTTGTGCAGTTTACACTCGCGCTATGTTGCGCATCGCACTGTTTTATGCAGTTTACACTCGTGCTATGTTGCGCATCGCACTGTTTTGTGCAGTTTACACTGGCGCTATTTTTCGCATCGCACTATTTTGTGCAGTTTATCGCTCGCGCTTTGTTGCGAATCGCACTTTTTTGTGCAGTTTATCACTCGCGTTATTTTGCGCATCGCACTCTTTTGTGCTATTTATCACTCGCGCTTTCTTTCGCATCACACTGTTTTGTGGAGTTTATCACTCGCGCTATTTTGCACATCACACCGTTTTGTGGAGTTTACACTCGCGCTATTTTGCGCATGGCACTGTTTTGTGCAGTTTACACTCGCGCTATTTTGCGCATGGCACTGTTTTGTGCAGTTTACACTCGCGCTATGTTGCGCATCGCACTGTTTTGTGTAGTTTACACTCGCGCTATGTTGCGCATCGCATTGTTTTGTGCAGTTTATCACTCGCGCTGTGTTGCGCATCGCACTGTTTTGTGCAGTTTATCACTCGCGCTCTATTGCGCATCGCACTGTTTTGTACAATTTATCACTCGCGCTTTGTTGCGCATCGAACTTTTTGTGTAGTTTATCACTCGCGCTATGTTGCACATCGCACTCTTTTGTGCCGTTTACACCCGCCCTATGTTTCGCATTGCACTGTTTTGTGCAGTTTACACTCGCGCTATTTTGCGCATCGCACTATTTTGTGGATTTTATCACTCGCGCTATTTTGCGCATCGCACTGTTTTGTGCAGGTTACAACTGCGCTATTTTGCACATCGCACTGTTTTGTGCAATTTACACCCGCGCTATGTTGCGCATCGCACTGTTTTGTGCAGTTTCCCACTCGCGCTATGTTGCGCATCACACTGTTTTGTGCAGTTTATCACTCGCGCTTTGTTGCGCGTCGCACTGTTTTGTGCAATTTACACTCGCGCTGTGCTGCGCATCGCGCTGTTTTGTGCAGTTTACACACGCGCTATTTTGCGCATCGCACTTTTTCTGCAGTTCATCACCCGCGCTATGTTGCAAACTACCCTCTTTTGTGCAGTTTACACCCACGCTATGTTGCGCATTGCACTGTTTTGTGCAGTTTATCACTCGTGCTCTCTTGTGCGTCGCAGTGTTTTGTGCAGTTTACACTCGCGCTGTGTTGCGCATCGCACTATTTTGTGCAGTTTATCACTCGCACTTTCTTGCGCATCGCACTGTTTTATGCATTTTATCACTTGCGGTTTCTTGCGCGTCACACCGTTTTGTGCAGTTTATCACTCGCGCTTTATTGCGCATCGCACTGTTTTGTGCAGTTTATCACTCGTACTTTCTTGCGCATCGCACTGGTTTATGCAGTTTATCACATGCGGTTTCTTGCGCATCGCACTGTTTTGTGCAGTTTATCGTTCGCGCTTTCTTGCGCATCGCACTGTTTTGTGCAGTTTACACTCGCACCATTTTACGCATCGCACTGTTTTGTGCAGTTTACACTCGCGCTATTTTGCGCATCGCACTATTTTGTGCAGTTTATCACTCGCGCTGTTGTGCGCATCGCACTGTTTTGTGGAGTATATTACTCGCGCCGTGTTGCGCATCGCACTATTTTGTGCAGTTTATCACACGTGCTTTCTTGCTCATCGCACTGTTTTGTGCAGTTTACACTCGCCGTATTTTGCTCATCGCACTGTTTTATGCAGTTTATCACTCGATGCGCGCATCGTACTGTTTTGTGCAGTTTATCACTCTCGCCGTTTTGCGCATCGCATTGTTTTGTGCAGTTTATCACTCGCGCTGTGCTGCGCATCGCACTGTTTTGTGCAGTTTACACTCGCGCTGTGTTGCACACCGCACTGTTTTGTGCAGTTTATCACTCCCGCTTTCTTGCGCATCGCACTGTTTTGTGTGGTTTACCACTCGCGTTGTTTTGCGCATCGCACTCTTTTGTGCAGTTTACACTCGCGCTCTTTTGCGCGTCTCACTGTTTTGTGCAGTTTACACTCGCGCTATTTTGCGCATCGCATTGTTTTGTGCAGTTGACGCTCGCGCTATTTTGCGCATCGCACTGTTTTGTGCAGTTGACGCTCGCGTATTTTGCGCATCGCACTGTTTTGTGCAGTTATATCACGCGCGCTATGTTGCGCATCGCACTGTTTTGTGCAGTTTATCACTCACGCTTTGTTGTGCATCGCACTGTTTTGTGCAGTTTATCACTCACGCTATTTTGCGCATCGCACTATTTTGTGCAGTTTATCACTCGCTCTTTCTTGATCGTCGCACTGTTTTGTGGAGTTTACACTCGCGCTATTTTGCGCATCGCACTGTTTTGTGCAGTTTACACTCGCGCTATTTTGCGCATGGCACTATTTTGAGCAGTTTAGACTCGCGCTATGTTGCGCATCGCACTGTTTTGCGTAGTTTACACTCGCGCTATGTTGCGCATCGCACTATTTTGTGTAGTTTATCACTCGCGTTTTGTTGCGCATCGCACTGTTTTGTGCAGTTTACACTCGCGCTATTTTGCTCATCGCACTATTTTGGGGATTTTATCACTCGCGTATTTTGCGCATCGCACTGTTTTGTGCAATTTACACTCGCGCTATGTTGCGCAGCGCACTGTTTTGAGCAGTTTATCACTCGCGATTTGTTGCGCATCGCACTATTTTGTGCAATTTACACTCGCGCTATTTTGCGCATCGCACTGTTTTGTGCAGTTTACACTCCCGCTATTTTGCGTATCACACTTTTTGTGCAGTTTATCACACGCGCTATGTTGCGCATTGCACTCTTTTGTGCAATTTACACCCGCGCTATGTTGCGCATCGCACTGTTTTGTGCAGTTTACACTCGCGCTATTTTGCGCATCGCACTGTCTTGTGGATTTTATCACTCGCGCTATTTTGCGCATCGCACTGTTTTGTGCAGTTTATCACTCGGGCTACTTTGCGCATCGCACTCTTTTATGCAGTTTATCACTCGCGCTTTCTTGCGCATCACACTATTTTGTGGAGTTTATCACTCACGCTATGTTGCGCATCGCACTCTTTTGTGCAGTTTACACCCGTGCTATGTTGCGCATCGCACTGTTTTGTGCAGTTTATACTCGCGCTATTTTGCGCAACGCACTGTTTTGTGGATTTTATCACTCGCGCTATTTTGCGCATCGCACTGTTTTGTGCAGTTTACACTCACGCTATGTTGCGCATCGCACTGTTTTGTACAGTTTATCACTCGCGCTTTGTTGCGCATCTCACTGTTTTGTGCAATTTACACTCGCGCTGTGTTGCGCATCGCATTGTTTTGTGCAGTTTACACTCGTGCTATTTTGCGCATCGCACTTTTTGTGCAGTTTATCACTCGCGCAATGTTGCAAATCGCACTCTTTTGTGCAATTTACAGCCGCGCTATGTTGCGCATCGCACTGTTTTGTGCAGTTTATCACTCGCGCTTTCTTGCGCGTCGCACTGTTTTGTGCAGTTTACACTCGCGTTGTGTTGCGCATCGCACTGTTTTGTGCAGTTTATCACTCGCGCTTTCTTGCGCATCGCACTATTTTGTAAAGTTTATCACTCGCACTTTCTTGCGCATCGCACTGTTTTGTGCAGTTTACACTCGCGCCATTTTATGCATCGCACTGTTTTGTGCAGTTTACACTAGCACTATTTTGCGCATCGCACTGTTTTGTGCAGTTTATTGCTCGTGCTGTTTTGCGCATCGCACTGTTTTGTGCAGTTTATAACTCGCGCCGTGTCTGGCATCGCACTATTTTTTGCAGTTTATCACTCGCACTTTCTTGCGCATCGCACTGTTTTGTGCAGTTTACACTCGCCCTATTTTGCGCATCGCACTGTTTGGTGCAGTTTATCACTCGCGCTGTTTTGCGCATCGCACTGTTTTGTGCAGTTTATCACTCGCGCGGTGCTGCGCATTGCACTGTTTTGTGCAGTTTACACTCTTGCTTTGTTACGCATCGCACTATTTTATGCAGTTTACACTCGCGCTCTTTTGCGCATCGCACTATTTTGTGCAGTTTACACTCGCGCTATTTTGCGTATCGCACTTTTTGTGTAGTTTATCACTCGCGCTATGTTGCAAATCGCACTCTTTTGTGCAGTTTACACCCGCGCTATGTTGCGCATCGCACTGTTTTGTGCAGTTTACACTCGCGCTGTGTTTCGCATCGCACTGTTTTGTGCAGTTTATGACTCGCACTTTCTTACGCATCGCACTGTTTTATGCAGTTTATCACTTGCGATTTCTTGCGCATCGCACAGTTTTCTGCAGTTTATCACTCACGCTTTCTTGTGCATCGCACTGTTTTGTGCAGTTTACTCACGCCCTATTTTGCGCATCGCACTGGTTTGTGCAGCTTATCACTCGATGCGCGCATCGCACTATTTCTTGCAGTTTATCACTCGCGCTATTTTGCGCATCGCACTGTTTTATGCAGTTTACACTCGCGCTGCGTTGCGCATCGCACTGTTTTGTGCAGTTTATAACCCCCGCTTTCTTGCGCGTCGCACTGTTTTGTGCAGTTTACCACTCGCGCGGTTTTGCGCATCGCACTATTTTGTGCAGTTTGCACTCACGCTCTTTTGCGCAACGCACTGTTTTGTGCAGTTTACACTCGCGCTATGTTGCGCATCGCACTGTTTTGTTCAGTTCATCACTCGCGCTTTGTTTCGCGTCGCGCAGTTTTGTGCAGTTTATCATTCGCGCTATTTTGCGCATCGCACTGTTTTGTGCAGTTTATACTCTCGCTGTTTTGCGCATCACACTGTTTTGTGCAGTTTACTCTCGCGCTATTTTGCGCATCGCACTGTTTTGTGCAGTTTACACTCGCACTATTTTGCGCATCGCACTAATTTGTGCAGTTTATCACGCGTGCTATGTTGCGCATCGCACACTTTTGTGCAGTTTACACCCGCGCTATGTTGCGCATCGCACTATTTTGTGCAGTTTATCACTCGCACTTTCTTGCGCATCGCACTGTTTTGTGCAGTTTACACTCGCGCTGTGTTGCGCATCGCACTGTTTTGTGCAGTTTATCACTCGCGCTTTCTTGCGCATCGCACTGTTTCCTGCAGTTTATCACTCCCGGTTTGTTGCGCATCGCACCGTTTTGTGCAGTTTATCACTCTCGCTTTCTTCCGCATCGCACTGTTTTGTGCAGTTTATCACTCGCACCATTTTGCGCATCGCACTGTTTTGTGCAGTTTATACTCGCGCCATTTTACGCAATGCCCTATTTTGTGCAGTTTATCACTTGCGCTATGTTGCGCATCGCACTGTCTTGTGTAGTTTATCACTCGCGCTTTGTTGCGCATCGCACTGTTTTGTGCAGTTTACACTCGCGCTATTTTGCGCATCGCACTGTTTTGTGCAGTTTACACTCGTGCTATGTTGCGCATCGCACTCTTTTGTGCAGTTTATCACTCGCGCTATGTTGCGCATCGCACTGTTTTGTGCAGTTTATCACTGGCGCTTTTTTGCGCATCGCACTGTTTTGTGCAGTTTACACTCGTGCTATGTTGCGCATCGCACTCTTTTGTGCAGTTTATCACTCGCGCTATGTTGCGCATCGCACTGTTTTGTGCAGTTTATCACTGGCGCTTTGTTGCGCATCGCACTATTTTGTGCAGTTTACACTCGTGCTATGTTGCGCATTGCACTCTTTTGTGCAGTTTATCACTCGCGCTATGTTGCGCATCGCACTGTTTTGTGCAGTTTATCACTGGCGCTTTGTTGCGCATCGCACTGTTTTGGGCAGTTTATCACTCGCGCCATTTTGCGCATCGCATTGTTTTGTGCAGTTTATCACTCGTGCTCTGTTGCGCATCGCACTGTTTTGTGCAGTTTATCACTCGCACTTTGTTGCGCATCGCACTTTTTGTGTAGTTTATCACTCTCGCTATGTTGCACATCGCACTCTTTTGTGCCGTTTACACCCGCGCTATGTTGCGCATTGCACTATTTTGTGCAGTTTATACTCGTGCTATTTTGCGCACCGCACTATTTTGTGGATTTTATCACTCGCGCAGTTTTGGGCATCGCACTGTTTTGTGCAGTTTACACTCGCGCTATTTTGCGCATGGCACTGTTTTGTGCAGTTTACACTCGCGCTATGTTGCGCATCGCACTGTTTTGTGTAGTTTACACTCGCGCTATGTTGCGCATCGCACTGTTTTGTGCGGTTTATCACTCGCGCTTTGTTGCGCATCGCACTGTTTTGTGTAGTTTACACACACGCGATTTTACTCATCGCACTATTTTGTGGATTTTATCACTCGCGTATTTTGCGCAGCGCAGTGTTTTGTGCAGTTTATCACTCGCGCTATGTTGCGCATCACACCGTTTTGCGCCATTTATCACTCGCGCTTTGTTGCGCATCGCACTGTTTTGTGCAGTTTACACTCACGCTATTTTTCGCATCGCACTGTTTTGTGCAATTTACACTCGCGCTATTTTGCGCATCGCACTTTTTGTGCAGTTTATCACTCGCGCTATGTTGCGCATCGCACTCTTTTGCGCAGTTTACACCCGCGCTGTGTTGCGCATCGCACAGTTTTGTGGATTTTATCACTCGCGCTATTTTGCACATCGCACTGTTTTGTGCTGTTTACACTCGCGCTATGTTGCGTCTCGCACTGTTTTGTGCAGTTTATCACTCGCGCTATCTTGCGCATCGCACTGTTTTGTGCAGTTTATCACTCGCGCTTTGTTGCGCATCGCATCGTTTTGTGCAGTTTATCACTCGCGCTATGTTGCGCATCGCACTCTTTTGTGCAGTTTATCACTCGCGCTTTCTTGGGCATCGCACTGTTTTCTAGAGTTTATCACTCGCGCTATTTTGCGCATCGCACTGTTTTGTGGAGTTTACACTGGCGCTATTTTGCGCATCGCACTGTTTTGTGGATTTTATCACTCGCGCAATTTTGCGCGTCGCACTGTTTTGTGCAACTTACACTCGCGCTATTTTGCGCATGGCACTGTTTTGTGCAGTTTACACTCGCGCTATGTTGCGCATCGCACTGTTTTGTGCAGTTTGTCACTCGCGCTTTGTTGCGCATCTCACTGTTTTGTGCAGTTTACACTCGCGCTATTTTGCGCATCGCACTGTTTTGTGGGTTTTATCACTGGCGTATTTTGCGCATCGCACTGTTTTGTGCAGTTTATCACTCGCGCAATATTGCGCATCACACCGTTTTGTGCAATTTATCACTCAGGCTTCGTTGCGCGTCGCACTGTTTTGTGCAGTTTACACTCACGCTATTTTGCGCATCGCACTGTTTTGTGCAGTTTACACTCGTGCTATTTTGCGCATCACACTTTTTGGGCAGTTTATCACTCGCGCCATGTTGCGCATCGCACTCTTTTGCGCAGTTTACACCTGTGCTATATTGCGCATCGCACTGTTTTGTGCAGTTTACACTTGCTCTATTTTGCGCATCGCACTGTTTTGTGGATTTTATCACTCGCGCTATTCTGCGCATCGCACTTTTTTTAGCAGTTTACACTCGCGCTATTTTGCACATCGCACTGTTTTGTGCAGTTTACACTCGCGCTATGTTGCGCATCGCACTGTTTTGTGCAGGTTATCACTCGCGTCATGTTGCGCATCGCACTGTTTTGTGCAGTTTATCACTCGTGCTTTGTTGCGCATCGCACTGTTTTGTGCAATTTACACTCGCGCTGTGTTGCGCATCGCACTGTTTTGTGCAGTTTACACTCCTGCTATTTTGCGCATCGCAATTTTTGTGCAATTTATCACTCGCGCTATGTTGCAAATTGCACTCTTTTGTGAAGTTTACACCCGCGCTATGTTGCGCATCGCACTGTTTTGTGTAGTTTATCACTCATGCTTTCTTGCGCGTCGCACTGTTTTGTGCAGCTTACACTCACGCTGTGTTGCGCCTCGCACTGTTTTGTGCAGTTTATCACTCGTGCTTTCTTGCGCATCGCACTATTTTATGAATTTTATCACTTGCGGTTTCTTGCGCATCGCACCGTTTTGTGCAGTTTATCACTCGCGCTTTCTTGTGCAAAGCACTGTTTTGTGCAGTTTATCACTCGCACTTTCTTGCGCATTGCACTGTTTTATGCAGTTTATCACTTGCGGTTTCTTGCGCATCGCACCGTTTTGTGCAGTTTATCACTCGCGCTTTCTGGCGCATCGCACTGTTTTGTGCAGTTTACACTCGCGCCATTTTACGCATCGCACTGTTTTGTGCAGTTTACACTCACGCTATGTTGCGAATTGCACTGTTTTGTGCAGTATACCACTCGCGCTGTTTTGCCCATTGCACTATTTTGTGCAGTTTATCACTCGCCCTTTCTTGCGCATCACACTGTTTTGGACAGTTTACACTCGCCCTATTTTGCGCATCGCACTGTTTTGTGCAGTTTATCACTCGATGCGCGCATCGTACTGTTTTGTGCAGTTTATCACTTGCGCTGTTTTGCGCATCGCACTGTTTTGTGCAGTTTTTCAGTCGCGCTGTGCTGTGCATCGCACTGTTTTGTGCAGTTTACACTCGCGCTATGTTGCGCATCGCACTGTTTTGTGCAGTTTGTCACTCCCGCTTTCTTGCGCATCGCACTGTTTTGTGCAGTTTACCACTCGCGCTGTTTTGCGCATCGCACTCTTTTGTGCAGTTTACACTGGCGGTCTTTTGCGCATCGCACTGTTTTGCGTAGTTTACACTCGCGCTATTTTGCGCATCGTACTGTTTTGTGCAGTTGACACTCGCGCTATTTTGCGCATCGCACTGTTTTGTGCAGTTCACACTCGCAATATGTTGCGCATCGCACTGTTTTGTGCAGTTTACACTCGCGCTATTTTGCGCATCGCACTGTTTTGTGCAGTTTATCACTCGCGCTTTGTTGCGCATTGCACTATTTTGTGCAGTTTATCACTCGCGCTATTTTGCGCATCGCACACTTTTGTGCAGTTTATCACTCGCGCTTTGTTGCGCATCGCACTGTTCTGTGGAGTTTATCACTCGCGCTATTTTGCGCATCGCACTGTTTTGTGGAGTTTACACTCGCGCTATTTTGCGCATCGCACTGTTTTGTGGATTTTATCACTCGCGCTATTTGGCGCGTCGCACAGTTTTGTGGAGTTTACACTCGCGCTATTTTGGTCATGGCACTGTTTTGTGCAGTTTGAACTCGCGCTATGTTTCGTATCGCACTGTTTTGCGCAGTTTATCACTCGCGCTTTGTTGCGCATCGCACAGTTTTGTGCAGTTTACACTCGCGCTATTTTGCACATGGCACTATTTTGTGCAGTTTACCCTCGCGCTATGTTGCGCATCGCACTGTTTTGTGTAGTTTATACTCGCGCTATGTTGCGCATCGCACTGTTTTGTGCAGTTTCTCACTCGCGCTTTGTTGCGCATCGCACTGTTTTGTGCAGTTTACACTCACGCTATTTTCCTCATCGCACTGTTTTGTGGATTTTATCACTCGCGTATTTTGCGTAGCGCACTGTTTTGTGCAGTTTATCACTCGCGCAATGTTGCGCATCACACCGTTTTGTGCAATTTAACACTCGCGCTTTGTTGCGTATCGCATTGTTTTGTGCAGTTTACACTCGCGCTATTTTGCGCATCGCACAGTTTGGTGGATTTTATCACTCGCGCTATTTTGCGCATCGCACTGTTTTGTGCAGTTGACACTCGCGCTATTTTGCGCATCGCACTGTTTTGTGCAGTTTACACTCGCGCTATTTTGCACATCGCACTGTTTTGTGCAGTTTACACTCGCGCTATGTTGCGCATCGCACTGTTTTGTGCAGTTTATCACTCGCGCTATCATGCGCATCCCACTGTTTTGTGCAGTTTATCACTCGCGCTTTGTTGCGCATCGCATCGTTTTGTGCAGTTTATCACTCACGCTATTTTGCGCATCGCACTCTTTTGTGCAGTTTATCACTCGTGCTTTCTTGCGCATCGCACTGTTTTGTGGAGTTTATCACTCGCGCTATTTTGCGCATCGCACTGTTTTGTGGAGTTTACACTTGCGCTATTTTGCGCATCGCACTGTTTTGTGGATTTTATCACCTGCGCAATTTTGCGCATCGCACAGTTTTGTGCAGTTTACACTCGAGCTATTTTGCGCATGGCACTGTTTTGTGCAGTTTACACTCGCGCTATGTTGCGCATCGCACTGTTTTGTGCAGTTTATCGCCCGCGCTTTGTTGCGCATCGCACTGTTTTGTGCAGTTTACACTCGCGCTATTTTGCGCGTCGCACTGTTTTGTGGATTTTAGCACTCGCGTATTATGCGCATCGCACTGTTTTGTGCAGTTTATCACTCGCGCTATGTTGCACATCACACCGTTTTGTGCAATTTATAACTCGCGCTTCGTTGCGCTTCGCACTGTTTTGTGCAGTTTACACTCAGGCTATTTTGCGCATCGCACTATTTTGTGCAGTTTACACTCGCGCTATTTTGCGCATCGCACTTTTTGGGCAGTTTATCACTCGCGCTATGTTGCGCATCGCACTCTTTTGCACAGTTTACACCCACGCTATATTGCACATCGCACTGTTTTGTGCAGTTTACACTCGCGCTATTTTGCGCATCGCACTGTTTTGTAGATTTTACCACTCGTGCTATGTTGCGCATCGCACCGTTTTGTACAGTTTACACTCGCATTGTTTTGCACATCGCACTGTTTTGTACAGTTTACACCCGCGCTGTTTTGCACAACGCACTGTTTTGTGCAGTTTCCACTCGCGCTCTGTTGCGCATCGCACTGTTTTGTGCAATTTACACTCGCGCTGTATTGCGCATCGCACTGTTTTGTGCAGTTTACACTCGCGCTATTTTGCGTATCGCACATTTTGTGCAGTTTATCACTCGCGCTATGTTGCAAATCGCACTCTTTTGTGCAATTTACACCCGCGCTATGTTGCGCATCGCACTATTTTGTGCAGTTTATCACTCGCGCTTTCTTGCGCGTCGCACTATTTTGTGCAGTATACACTCGCGCTGTGTTTCGCATCGCACTGTTTTGTGCAGTTTATCACTCGCGCTTTCTTGCGCATCGCACTGTTTTATGCATTTTAGCACTTGCGGTTTCTTGCGCACCGCACCGTTTTGTGCAGTTTGTCACTCGCGCTTTCTTGCGCATCGCACTGTTTTGTGCAGTTTATCACTCGCCCTTTCTTGCGCATTGCACTGTTTTATGCAGTTTATCACTCGCGGTTTCTTGCGCATCGCACCGTTTTGTGCAGTTTATTACTCAAGCTTTCTTGCGCATCGCACTGTTTTGTGCAGGTTACACTCGCGCAATTTTATGCATCGCCCTGTTTTGTGCAGTTTACACTCGCGGTATTTTGCGCATCGCACTATTTTGTGCAGTTTATCACTCGTGCTGTTTTGCGCATCGCACTGTTTTGTGCAGTTTGTAACTCGCGCCGTGTTGCGCATCGCACTATTTTGTGCAGTTTATCACTCGCGCTTTCTTGCGCATCGCACTGTTTTGTGCCGTTTACACTCGCCCTTATTTGCGCATCGCACTGTTTTGTGCAGTTTGTCACTCGATGCGCGCATCGTACTGTTTTGTGCAGTTTATCACTCGCGTTGTTTTGCGCATCGCACTCTGTTGTGCAGTTTATCACTCGCGCTGTGCTGCGCATCGCACTGTTTTGTGCAGTTTACACTTGCGCTGTGTTGCGCATCGCACTATTTTGTGCAGTTTATCACTCCCACTTTCTTGCGCATCGCACTATTTTGTGCAGGTTTATCACTCCCGCTTTCTTCCACATCGCACTGTTTTGTGCATTTTACACTTGCGCTATTTTGCGCATCGCACTGTTTTATGCAGTTGACACTCGCGCTATTTTGCGCATCGCACTGTTTTGTGCAGTTCACACTCGCGATATGTTGCGCATCGCACTGTTTTGTGCAGTTTATCACGCGCGCTATGTTGCGCATCGCACTGTTTTGTGCAGTTTATCACTCGCGCTTTGTTGCGTATCGCACTGTTTTGTGCAGTTTATCACTCGCGCTATTTTGCGCATCGCACTATTTTCTGCGGTTTATCACTCGCGCTTTCTTGCGCATCGCACTGTTCTGTGGAGTTTATCACTCTCTCTATTTTGCGCATCGCACTATTTTGTGGAGTTTACCCTCGCGCAATTTTGCGCATCGCACTGTTTCGTGGATTTTATCACTCGCGCTATTTTGCGTATCGCACTGTTTTGTGCAGCTTACACTTGCGCTGTGTTGCACATCGCACTGTTTTGTGCAGTTTATTACTCGCGCTATGTTGCGCATCGCACTGTTTTGTGCAATTTACACTTGCGCTGTGTTGCGCATTGCACTGTTTTGTGCAGTTTACACTCACGCTATTTTGCGCATCGCACTTTTTATGCAGTTTATCACTCGTGCTGTGTTGCAAATCGCACTCTTTTGTGCAGTTTACACCCGCGCTATGTTGCGCATCGCACAGTTTTGTGCTGTTTATCACTCGCGCTTTCTTGCGCGCCGCACTATTTTGTGCAGTTTACACTCACGCTGTGTTGCGCATCGCACTGTTTTGTGCAGTTTATCACTCGTGCTTTCTTGCGCATCGCACTGTTTCATGCATTTTATCACTTGCGGTTTCTTGCGCATCGCACCATTTTGTGCAGTTTATCACTCGCGCTTTCTTGCGCATCGCACTGTTTTGTGCAGTTTACACTCGCTCCATTTTACGCATCGCCCTGTTTTGTGCAGTTTACACTCGCGCTATTTTGCGCATCGCACTGTTTTGTGCAATTTATCACTCGCGTTGTTTTGCGCATCGTACTGTTTTGTGCAGTTTATCACTCGCCCTATTTTCCACATCGCACTGTTTTGTGCAGTTTATCACTCGATGCGCGCATCGTATTGTTTTGTGCAGTTTATCACTCGCGCTGTTTTGCGCATCGCACTGTTTTGTGCAGTTTATCACTCGCGCTATGCTGCACATCGCACTGTTTTGTGCAGTTTACACTCGCGCTGTGTTGCGCATCGCACTGTTTTGTGCAGTTTATCACTCCCGCTTTCTTGCGCATCGCACTGTTTTGTGCAGTTTACCACTTGCGCTGTTTTGCGCATCGCACTCTTTTGTGCAGTTTACACTGGCGCTCTTTTGTGCATCGCACTGTTTTGTGCAGTTGACACTCGCGCTATTTTGCGCATCGCACTGTTTTGTGTAGTTCACACTCGCGATATATTGCGTATCGCACTGTTTTGTGCAGTTTATCACGCGCGATATGTTGCGCATCGCACTGTTTTGTGCAGTTTATCACGCGCGCTATGTTGCGCATCGCACTGTTTTGTGCAGTTTATCCTCGCGCTTTGTTGCGCATCGCACTGTTTTGTGCAGTTTATCACTCGCGCTATTTTGCGCATCGCACTATTTTCTGCGGTTTATCACTCGCGCTTTCTTGCGCATCGCACTGTTCTGTGGAGTTTATCACTCTCTCTATTTTGCGCATCGCACTGTTTTGTGGAGTTTACCCTCGCGCAATTTTGCGCATCGCACTGTTTCGTGGATTTTATCACTCGCGCTATTTTGCGTATCGCACTGTTTTGTGCAGTTTACACTTGCGCTGTGTTGCACATCGCACTGTTTTGTGCAGTTTATTACTCGCGCTATGTTGCGCATCGCACTGTTTTGTGCAATTTACACTTGCGCTGTGTTGCGCATTGCACTGTTTTGTGCAGTTTACATTCACGCTATTTTGCGCATCGCACTTTTTATGCAGTTTATCACTCGTGCTGTGTTGCAAATCGTACTCTTTTGTGCAGTTTACACCCGCGCTATGTTGCGCATCGCACAGTTTTGTGCTGTTTATCACTCGCGCTTTCTTGCGCGCCGTACTATTTTGTGCAGTTTACACTCGCGCTGTGTTGCGCATCGCACTGTTTTGTGCAGTTTATCACTCGTGCTTTCTTGCGCATCGCACTGTTTCATGCATTTTATCACTTGCGGTTTCTTGCGCATCGCACCATTTTGTGCAGTTTATCACTCGCGCTTTCTTGCGCATCGCACTGTTTTGTGCAGTTTACACTCGCGCCATTTTACGCATCGCCCTGTTTTGTGCAGTTTACACTCGCGCTATTTTGCGCATCGCACTGTTTTGTGCAGTTTATCACTCGCGCTGTTTTGCGCATCGTACTGTTTTGTGCAGTTTATCACTCGCCCTATTTTCCACATCGCACTGTTTTGTGCAGTTTATCACTCGATGCGCGCGTCGTATTGTTTTGTGCAGTTTATCACTCGCGCTATTTTGCGCATCGCACTGTTTTGTGCAGTTTATCACTCGCGCTATGCTGCACATCGCACTGTTTTGTGCAGTTTACACTCGCGCTGTGTTGCGCATCGCACTGTTTTGTGCAGTTTATCACTCCCGCTTTCTTGCGCATCGCACTGTTTTGTGCAGTTTACCACTCGCGCTGTTTTGCGCATCGCACTCTTTTGTGCAGTTTACACTGGCGCTCTTTTGTGCATCGCACTGTTTTGTGCAGTTTACACTCGCGCTATTTTGCCCATCGCACTGTTTTGTGCAGTTGACACTCGCGATATATTGCGTATCGCACTGTTTTGTGCAGTTTATCACGCGCGCTATGTTGCGCATCGCACTGTTTTGTGCAGTTTATCACTCGCGCTTTGTTGCGCGTCGCACTGTTTTGTGCACTTTATCACTCGCGCTATTTTGCACATCGCACTATTTTGTGCAGTTTATGACTCGCGCTTTCTTGTGCATCGCACTGTTTTGTGGATTTTATCACTCGCGCTATTTTCCGCATCGCACTATTTTGTGGAGTTTACACTCGCGCTATTTTGCGCATCGCACTGTTTTGCAGATTTTATCACTCGCGCTATTTTGCGCATCGCACTATTTTGTGCAGTTTACACTCGTGCTGTTTTGCCCAACGCACTGTTTTGTGCAGTTTACACTCGCGCTATGTTGCGCATCGCACTACTTTGTGCAGTTTATCCCTCGCGCTTTGTTGCGCATCGCACCGTTTTGTGCAGTTTACACTCGTGCTATTTTGCGCATCGCACTTTTTCTGCGGTTTATCACTCACGCTATGTTGCAAATCGCACTCTTTTGGGCAGTTTACACCCGCGCTATGTTGCGCATCGCACTGTTTTGTGTAGTTTATCACTCGCGCTTTCTTGCGCATCACATTGTTTTGTGCGGTTTACACTCGCGCTGTGTTGCGCATCGCACTGTTTTGTGCAGTTTATCACTCGCGCTCTCTTGCGCATCGCACTGTTTTATGCATTTTATCACTTGCGGTTTCTTGCGCATCGCACCGTTTTGTGCAGTTTGTCACTCGCGCTTTCTTGCGCATCACACTGTTTTGTGCAGTTTATCACTCGGACTTTCTTGCGCATTGCACTGTTTTATGCAGTTTATCACTTGCGGTTTCTTGCGCATCACACCGTTTTGTGCAGTTTATCACTCGCACTTTCTTGCGCATCACACTGTTTTGTGCAGTTTACACTCGCGCCATTTTATGCATCGCACTGTTTTGTGCAGTTATCACTCGCGCTGTTTTGCGCATCGCACTGTTTTGTGCAGTTTATCACTGGCGCTTTCTTGCGCGTCGCACTGTTTTGTGGAGTTTATCACTCGCGCTATTTTGCGCATCGCACTGTTTTGTGGAGTTTACACTCGCGCCCTTTTGCGCATCGCACTGTTTTGTTGATTTTATCACTCGTGCTATTTTGCGCATCGCACTGTTTTGTGCAGTTGACACTCGCGCTGTTTTGCACATCGCACTGTTTTATGCAGTTTACACTCGCGCTTTGTTGCGCATCGCACTGTTTTGTGCAGTTTATCACTCGCGCTATGTTGCGCATCGCACTGTTCTGTGCAGTTTATCACTCGCGCTTTGTTGCGCATCGCACTGTTTTGTACAGTTTACACTCACGCTATTTTGCACCTCGCACTTTTTGTGCAGTTTATCACTCGCGCTATGTTGCGCATCGCACTGTTTTATGCATTTTATCACTTGCGGTTTCTTGCGCATCGCATTATTTTTTGCAGTTTATCACTCGCGCTTTCTTGCGCGTCGCACTGTTTTGTGCAGTTTACACTCGCGCTGTGTTGCGCATCGCACAGTTTTGTGCAGTTTATCACTCGCGCTTTCTTGCGCATCGCATTGTTTTATGCATTTTATCACTTGGGGTTTCTTGCGCATCGCACCATTTTGTGCAGTTTATCACTCGCGCTTTCTCGCGCATCGCATTGTTTTGTGTAGTTTATCACCCGCACTTTCATGCGAATTGCACGGTTTTATGCAGTTTATCACTTGCGGTTTCTTGCGCATCGCACCGTTTTGTGCAGTTTATCACTCACGCTTTCTTGCGCATCGCACTGTTTTGTGCAGTTTACACTCGCGCCATTTTACGCATCGCACTGTTTTGTGCAGTTTACACTCGCGCTATGTTGCGCATCGCACTGTTTTGTGCAGTTTATCACTCGCGCTATGTTGCGCATCGCACTGTTTTGTGCAGTTTATCACTCACGCTTTCTTGCGCGTCGCACTGTTTTGTGCAGTTTACACTCGCGCTGTGTTGCGCATCGCACTGTTTTGTGCAGTTTACCACTCGCGCTCTCTTGCGCATCGCATTGTTTTACGCATTTTATCGCTTGCGGTTTCTTGCGCATCGCACCGTTTTGTGCAGTTTATCACTCGCGCTTTCTGGCGCATCGCACTGTTTTGTGCAGTTTACACTCGCGCCATTTTACGCATCGCACTGTTTTGTGCAGTTTACACTCGCGCTATGTTGCACATCGCACTGTTTTGTGCAGTGTACCACTCGCGCTGTTTTGCGCATCGCACTGTTTTGTGCAGTTTCTAACTCGCGCCGTGTTGCGCATCGCACTATTTTGTGTAGTTTATCACTCGCGCTTTCTTGCGCATCGCACTGTTTTGGGCAGTTTACACTCGCCCTATTTTGCGCATCGCACCGTTTTGTGCAGTTTATCACTCGATGCGCGCATCGTACTGTTTTGTGCAGTTTACACTCGCGCTGTGTTGTGCATCGCACTGTTTTGTGCAGTTTATCACTCCCGCTTTCTTGCGCATCGCACTGTTTTGTGCAGTTTACCACTCGCACTGTTTTGTGCATCGCACTTTTTTGTGCAGTTTACACTGGCGCTCTTTTGCGCATCGCACTGTTTTGTGCAGTTGACAATCGCGCTATTTTGCGCATCGCACTGTTTTGTGCAGTTCACACTCGAGATATGTTGCGCATCGCACTGTTTTGTGCAGTTTACACTCGCGCTATTTTGCGCATCGCACTGTTTTGTGAAGTTTATCACTCGCGCTTTGTTGCGCATCGCACTATTTTGTGCAGTTTATCAATCGCGCTATTTTGCGCATCGCAATCTTTTATGCAGTTTATCACTTGCGCTTTCTTGCGCATCGCACTGTTCTGTGGAGTTTATCACTCGCGCTATTTTGCGCATCGCACTGTTTTGTGGAGTTTACACTCGCGCTATTTTGCGCATCGCACTGTTTTGTGGATTTTATCACTCGCGCTATTTTGCGCGTCGCACAGTTTTGTGTAGTTTACACTCGCGCTATTTTGGTCGTGGCACTGTTTTGTGTAGTTTACACTCGCGCTATGTTTCGCATCGCACTGTTTTGCGCAGTTTATCACTCGCGCTTTGTTGCGCATCGCACTGTTTTGTGCAGTTTACACTCGCGCTATTTTGCGCATGGCACTATTTTGTGCAGTTTACACTCGCGCTATTTTGCGCATGGCACTGTTTTGTGCAGTTTACACTCGCGCTATGTTGCGCATCGCACTATTTTGTGTTGTTTACACTCGCGCTATGTTGCGCATCGCACTGTTTTGTGCAGTTTATCACTCGCGATTTGTTGCGCATCGCACTGTTTTGTGCAGTTTACACTCACGCTATTTTCCTCATCGCACTTTTTGTGGATTTTATCACTCGCGTATTTTGCGCAGCGCACTGTTTTGTGCAGTTTATCACTCGCGCTACGTTGCGCATCACACCGTTTTGTGCAATTTATAACTCGCACTTTGTTGCGTATTGCATTGTTTTGTGCAGTTTACACTCGCGCTACTTTGCGCATTGCACAGTTTTGTGGATTTTATTACTCGCGCTATTTTGCGCATCGCACTGTTTTGAGCAGTTTACACACACGCTATTTTGCACATCGCACTGTTTTGTGCAGTTTACACTCGCACTATGTTGCGCATCGTACTGTTTTGTGCAGTTTATCACTTGCGCTATCTTGCGCATCGCACTGTTTTGTGCAGTTTATCACTCGCACTTTCTGTCAAAGAGGGGCAACTGTAGGCACCCCATTTTTGACCGTTCTGAAGACTTGGACGTCACAGTTGCAACGCTCGGTGATTATCCATGTTTGTGTTCGTTTTGAGTTCCCGGAGGTCCCGGCTGCGCGTCGTGCCTCAGGACCTCTCAACCGGTTTGTTCTGTGCTTGGTTTTACACCAAGGCTTGTGTGTTTTTGCATTTGAGGGTAGGGGGAGGCTTGTTAGCCATCCCTGAAGCCCACCGGCTGCCCCTGAACTCCACTGGCACTCCCTTTTAGCCATCGGCACTATTTTCTCAAAAACTTTGGTCGGTCGGCACTATATATTGCCGGCCGGCACTTTTTTGTGCCGGTGACTGTTTTGGCCGGCCGGTGTGCACCCTTTGAACCCCTGGGATATGGTGCATGCCAGCTGGAATGCACCATCACATTCCCCCGTGCACAGGTGTGGCCATTTTGCACCCTTTGCACCCTCTAAGCTTCTAGAAGCTTGCACCTTTGGCCAAGCTTCTTGGAGAAGCTTGGCCAGCTGTCTTGGCTTCTTGGGGAAGCCAAGACACCTTTGCCCCCCGCCCCCTTGAACCTTTTGGTCTTGCTTAGCCATTAAGTCTTGGCTTTAGTTGCCTATTTAAGCTCATTTCATCTCCCTTGAGCTAGGTTAGAGACTTTGAAGGCAAAAACCGGAGATATATCTCTATATCTCTGATATACATCCATATATATCTATATCTCCTTCTCTCTCATCCTTGTGTGTGTGTTTTAGGCCTAAAAGGTGTGTTTTACCTTACTTTTGCACCATTACACACACCCTTACACCTTAGCTCGAGATTGAGAGACTTGGAGGGTTGTTTTGTGAGGTTTTGGACTGACTTTGATCACTAGAGAGTGGCTGGACCACCTGTTCTTCAAAGGATCTTCAAGGGTAAACTCTTTACTTTAGTTTCCCCATTCTTGCAACTAGTTTCTACCCCTTTTGCTTTGTGTTTTGAGCTTTGTCTATAACTAAAAAAACTCTTATTTTTACTTGCTCTTGAACCTTCATTAAGGTCATTTTGTGGTTTGAGCAAAGCCTCACCCTTTTAGGCTTTATTTGGCCATTTTGGTGTCTTTTTAGTAAGGCTTTGTTTACTTGGTGTTTTTGGTCTTCTCACCACTGAAAACCAGCGGGTTTTCAGTGGTGAGGAAGGTGGTTCCAAGTCATGAATAGGGGAGGGACACCCCTCTCCCCTTTGTCCCTTGTTTGCCTTTGTTTTGGCCTAGAGAATAGCATGTGTGCATGCTTGTTTTTGGCATCATTTCAAAGTCTTTTTGGGTGTTTTAGATCATGTTATATCTCTATCTTTGGTTGGATTTGTAGCCCTTAGCATGCTCCTTACACTTCCTTTGTAATGCTCTACTTTACTTAAAAAAAATGTGACATGTGCTTAGCCTTGCATACTCTCATGTTTTAGCTTAACTTATTGAAAGTATTATCATTATTTTGCCATGTTTAAGGGCCGTGAGCCACTGATTTTGCCATGTTTGGCATACTTGGTATAGTTGCTTTGCATTTTGGCTTGAAAGCCTTGATTATGTAGATCACTAGCATGCTTAACTTAGTTTTTTTTTTTTTTTCTCTCATGATTTGGCATCATTGTAGGCTATATTTCAGTCCCTAAATCATACTCATATACTTACATTGGTCATCACTTTCATGTTTTGGAAGGTTGTTCTTTTGTGCCTTGAAATAGGCCTTATGCATGTTTGTGTATTTGAGATATTTTGGGGCTGCCATATAAGGGGATTTGGGTGTATTTTTGCATGCTAAGAAACTGCTTTTGGTTGTCCAACATGTGCCATGAGTGGTCATGTTAATGATAGTTAGATGCTCTCTTTAGTACCCTTTGGTTTTGGGCCTATTTCCTTGTATGCTTGTATAGCATTTGGCTCATGTTTTGGGGCACCTTTTGCCACTGTTTTGGGGAGGTTTGAGGGCTGCCCCATTGTGGCTAAGTCCATCATTGCATGTTTATTATATGCTTGTTGCATGTTTGCGTGACATTTGCATCTTGCATGTTCTAATATTTTGCATGCCTAGTATTGCACACTTGCCTTAATATGTTGCATAGCATTTGGAATGCCTTGCATTTTAGCATCATGTTGTATTGTTGAGCTATGTTAGCATAACATGCATTGCATTACTTGGTTTGGGGTGTCCAACCAAGTGTGAGAAATGAGGGGTGTTTGTACTTCAAGTGACAAAACACACCTCAATTCTCATGTCACCGGGGCCCTTGACTTTGGACATGATAGGGTCTTGGCACTCATTTGTTTGTTGCATGCATTCCCATTAAAAATGCAACCTCGGTTCCTTAGGCCATCATGCATCAAGATGCATAATTGATGGCCCAAGAACCAAGGGTCATGCTTCCTTGATCCCCCAAACATGATAGGAGGCAATGGCCGTGCATACATATGCCTAAAAACCCATGCCATGCATTGCTGGTCTGCTGCTGCTATCAAACTGTCCCCTGCAGGAACTTTCTGCCGGCCGGCAGAACAGAGTGCCGACCGGCACTGTATTTTTGGCCGATAGCCTCTAGAGCAGCCGATGGTCATTATAAACAGCCGGTGATAATTTCCTCCAGCCGGTGGTGTACTGCAGTGTGCATAGAAGGTGTTCTGAGACTTTGGCAATTTTTGGAAAGGCATGGCAGTGAAAACAGAGGCAACAGTGCTATGGTGTGGGCTTTCCGGGCAAAAGCGGACTCGAGCATGCATCATTCACGCATCCCGAGGCAGGGCAGGGCCCCTTTTCTTTTTTTGATTAATATTAATTTGATAATTAGAAAGTTTTGTAATAATTAATTTTATTCATTATTTGGACTGTATTATTTGGGACTATATATTCTTTTGGCCCCTCCGAACGAGGGCATATCTGTAATAAGTGTGGGTGAGTGTGTGTATGTCTTCCAACCCCCATTTCTTTCTTCCCTTTTATTTACCTGCTTACGATGGCAGATTAGGGCATATTTGAAATTAGCATACCTTATGCAACGCATGCGTGCATCCATGCATTTGTCGACATGCATCGGGCTCGGTACATCATACAAACTGCATTGTATTTCAAATCTAACTTGAATACGTGTTACTCGTGCATTTCACATGCCATCTTTAGGGTTAGCCGAGCCTACTCTAAATTGCATCTTTGCCTGTGTTGCATTAGCCATTTAACATGAACTAGGTCATGCATGTTTGCTAACTAGTTTCTTGTTTTGGCACGGAGTACGATGTAAGTATTTTACGCTTTAGCATACCACATGCGTGTGAATGTTGCCATGACAGTATGCTTACCATGCGGCTAAATGCTTATATGATATAACTGCTTGACTGCCTGTGGGTGGAGGTTGGATTGTCTGAGTTGGGAAAACTCATTGAAATCCGTGCTTTAGCCTACTTGGGGGTAGCGAATTTCAAAACGCTTTTCAAAACAAACGGATATGCAATGTTTGTTTCCAAATTAGACAATCTGGTCTATACTTGTTTGCTGCGCGCATAACATAGTAAATTCTAGGCTAATAACCGGAATAAGAACACGTAACGTTTTCAAAATTGGATATCACGGTTAGTAGAGGCCGGTCTTCGGACCGGGCGAAAGGGGGTGCTCATAGCTGACCTTCCCCGATCGTACCCAAGCTCCCGAGCCAAGACATTTGGTGATGACGGACACGTGGCCTTCGGCACCAAGTCAGGGTTTCCTAAATTTCCCATTTTAAAATATTTAGGTGGCGACTCTGTAATCTGGCAAAGCAGTCCATGTTTGGCACTACTTTTCAAAAAATCTGTTTTTCTTCAAAACGATTTGCCAGAGTTGGACTCTTTGGTTCAGATTTAGAACCGCAACACAAAAGCAGAGTCCGAATCGTAGCGAGGTCCCCCGCGGGCTTGTTACAGTTTCTGGCGACTCTGCTGGGGATGTTTAGAGAGCTTGACTCGAACTCGTGATATCCTACTTTGATTTCATTTATGTGTCTCTTTGCATTGCATGTGCATTGGTGCGCCTAGGACACCATGTTGGCCATCTGCTATTCCTGAGCGGTTTGCTGGAGGCTTGTCTTGTCAAGGCATGACCATAAGGCTGACCGGTTGCGGGCTCTGCCAGTATGGGAACACAAACCCCGGTTTTACCGGGGCACCCTTTTTGACCATTCGACCTAGTGCATATTCGGATCCATAGTGACCATTCCAAACTAGGACAGGTTGCTCACCCGATATAGGTTGTTTGAAACCGCTGCGTGCGTAGTGAAACCCTAGCTCCTGACAAAATAGAACAGGGAAACCCTACCCCAACATAGGGGTGTATTGGCTTTCATTTATCTGCTATGTGCTTTTTAGAATGTATCTCTACAGGGAATGCGCATGTCAGTTTGCAAGTTTTATCCGGCCTGAGGGCACCAGTATCAGTATTTTGGGAATCAGTTATCTGTGGGTACAAGATTCAGACTTGGGGGCAATGATTCAGAAATAGTGATCAGTATTGGAGGGACAGTGAATCGAGTTCAGCGTGTTATCCAACCGTGTGTTGTTTATTTTATGCTGTTATGCTGTCCTATTTTCTGTTATTTATCAGAAACAACATTATCTGTCGCTATGGGGTCCCAAACGAAATAATTTCAGACAATGGTTCCCACTTCAAGAAGGAGGTGATTGATTTGTTGGAGAAATACAATGTGGCTTTTCATAAGTCATCTACCTATCGGCCGCAAACCAATGGAGCGGTTGAGGCCGCCAACAAAAATATCAAGCGCATACTGCAGAAGATGGTGGAAACCTACCGGGATTGGCCAGATAAGCTGCCGTTTGCTCTGTGGGGCTACAGGACTTCAATCAGAACTTCTACTGGGGCGACTCCGTACTCGTTGGTTTATGGGATGGAGGCCGTTCTACCTATTGAGATTGAGGTTCCGTCATTACGAGTATTGGCCGAGTGTCAAATAGCCGAGGCAGACTGGCAACAGAGCAGATTTGAGGAACTCATGCTCTTCAATGAAAGAAGGCTGAAAGCACTGTACCATATCCAAGGTTATCAACGCAGAATTGCCCGGGCTTTCAACAAGAAGGTTAAGTCCAGGAATTTGAAGGAAGGAGATTTGGTGCTCAAAGACAACCGAGCTCCCATCCACGACCCAAGGGGCAAGTTCAGACCTAATTGGACTGGTCCCTACATTATCAAGTCAATCTGGTCAGGTGGAGCTGTGGTTCTGATGGATCTAGATGGCTTAGAGTTTTCCCAACCGATCAACATGGACAAGTTGAAGAAATACTACCCCTGAGAGGCTCGCTAGGCCGAAAACCCGAAAGGGCGACCTAGGCAAAACTTAGAGCACAGAAAATTTGAAATTATAAAAACTAAGCTCGCAAGGTTGAAAACCCGCAAAGGGCGGCCTTGGCAAAAGTTAGAGCGCAAAACGAGAGTGAAAATACCCGAGCGAACCTAAGCCTGAACTACGTAAGGCTTGATTCCCATCGTTGGGATACGTAGGCAGCTTCATCTTGAAGTTCAGCCACAATCTTTTCCCCGATCAACTTTGTCCATTTGGATCATCTCAGTCATCTCTATTCACCAGCATTTATCGTGATCTCCGGTATAGTGCTATTCAGACTAGGGGCAACTTTCCGTTGCAATGAAGCGCTGCGGTACCATTCAAACTAGGGGCAACTTTCCAGTCGCCAGGATCCGGGGTTGTGCATCTCAGTGACAAATCTCAGGCGTGTCCAATTCTGATCCATATCGAAAATAGTTTTGAAAAGTTTTAATAAAAGTTGACTTTGTTCAAATTAATCTTTTCACAACTAAGACCATTTTTGGACCAAAGCGGAGAATTTTCAGTACCACAACCTTCAATTTCATTGATTTCAAATAGAGTTCTCTTGCTCTTGCATACAATTGAAGTTGCTTTTTATTACATTCATAAAGAAAACTTGAAAGCACTAATAAAGCGATAAATCCGGGGCATGGTCAAGTCAAATGTCCCTATGCCTCCCTCCCAGAGCTGGTCGAAGCCTCTGATGCCAAAGTGGGCCCCTCCTGTGCCTCTTCATTAAGCCAGTCCAAGCACTCATCAGACAAAGTGCAACTGAAAGCGGGAGCGGGGGCCAGGAGCGGGGGCCAGGAGTTCTCTCGTCCTCCATGCTGTGGCATACCGGGCCAGCTGTGCGCCTCGAATCGGGAATGTAACCGGGTACTCTACCCCTTCCGGCGGACAAGTCTGATTATGACCAAACTGGCGCAGGATACGGAATGGGAAATAGAAGACACAGTGAGTCAAGCCAATCAATTGGATCCCGGGTTGAGGGGTCATGCTGTAACTCATCATTGGAAGATTGAGCCAAGGGCACCGCAAAGCAATGCGGTCTGCGGACAAACTGCACATCCATTCAAACCACCAACCCTCATCAAGGGCGTCAACTAGGCGTTGCCTGAAGAAGTAGCCGCGAGCTGAATATGCTGGGCAAGAGTCCACGACCTTCAGTTTATCCATCAACCACACCTGGGGGGGGATGAAAAATGAGAGAATAAAGAATAGAGAGATGTACGATGAGAGAAAAAGTGAGAAAAGGGCTTTTGTGAGAAAAACCAAGCCTGAGGGCCGAGTGATGTGAGCAAACGTAAACGTGAGATTGGGTGGAAAACATTACCTGCAATAATAGTGGACTCCCTGCTAATCTGATCGTCTCTCGACAATAAAAGGCGTCTAAGCCCAACAATGTCTCAGCTAGAATCATGGCAATGCAGCTTTTGCCCTCCTTCAAGCCTTGGGCAACCTCAGTCAACCGGACACTAGGCCCTCCGGAACCGGAGACGAACAGAAAATGAGATAGCGTGCATAGACAGAGGGCGTGTCGCCGAAAGCCCTGCCAGTGATGGTCGCCGCGATCACCAGTCTCAGAAAAACGACAAACCAAGCTCGGAACATCTAATGTCCCGTCACAAATCAGAGAACGAGCATCGGGCATTGAGAGCCCACACATTTGTCCTAAGGCTTGAGCATGGCCAAAACGAAGTTGAGGTAGGATCTCCTCATTGCGCCCAGATTCCATTAGAGCTTGGAAATCTTCAAAAGTGGGACACACCTCTTGCCCGCTAAAGCTAAAGACATGTGTTACCGGATTCCAAAACCTTGCCGCGGCATGGAGGAATGGAGAATGCAGTGGGGTGCGGCGCAAAGTGAATAGTGCATTTATGCCAAAAGCTCGGAAATTCAGCTTTTCCGAGCCATCCAAGTTGTTAATCCAAGTTGCGAGATTTTGGGCAAGAAATTCTTCCATTTGGAGCAAATCAGTGTGGAAATGAAGAGAACCACGAAGTTGAGACCCTTTTGAAGAAGATAAGGTTAAGTGAAGGACAGATGTCAACATTCTGCTGGTGCTGACAGTTTAGTGCCGACCGGCCAACTTTAGTGCCGACCGGCCATCTGTATTGGCCGATGAATCACCCTTTCGGCCGATGGCCTTTATACACGGCCGGTGGACTTTCTGCTGGGCCGGTGGTGCTCTCCCTTGTCCTCTGAACTGTTTATGCCAGGAATTTGGAAAATCCCACCACTTCCGATACCCTCCAGTGATCAATTCTTATGAGGGCGCGCCCATTTGCTTATCGAGTTGTATCTCACTTTCTTTAAGTCTTTGTAATGTTTATCAAGGTGTACTCGCTTTTGGCTAGTTTGCTGAGTCCCCCTGTTTTTGCTTATCGAGTTGTAATTGGTTTACTACCTGATTATTACGACGTGATGCTTTGTTTTCAAAACGCAGTTTCAATTTCAGTCACCTTGTTGTGTGATGCCTTGCGATGCGATGCATAGAACATACAAATGTAACACCTTTTGAACAAACAGCTGTTTCATTTCCATCATATGTTTTGCAAAAGAAATACACACGCTTTCGAGAAATAAAACCTGCCTGAGGCAGTGCAATGTGCTTAAACCCCTAGTAAAAAGGAAAGTAAAGCAGAAGAATAGCAGGGTAGCAGAGTGCTGGGTTTGACACCGGTAACCTCCCCCTTTCGGTCATCGTACCTTTTGCGCCCTTGTTCGGGTCAATTATGGGGTTTGGCACTTTCATTATTCAAGACAATACAAGAAAATGCACTGTCAGAATACAAGTGGGGCTTCGAGTTGACCTCGCACCTCAACTCTCGTGAGCGATGCCCGGAACATGCGAAGGACGTCCCTTCCCGTATCCTTTTGTATCTTGTGAATTCTCTAAATCATTTCAATCACACGGAGTTGCAGTACGTTGCATTCCAGCATCATGTCTACCATGATCAGTTTCAAGTTCTCTTTTTATATACACATTGCATTGTATGCGTGCACTGCTTTACTGATATGTGTTCAAGTTCCCTTTTTATATACACATTGCATTGTATGCGTACTTTGCTTTACTGATATGTGTTCAAGTTCCCTTTTTTATATACACATTGCATTGTATGCGTGCTTTGCTTTACTGATATGTGTTCAAGTTCCCTTTTTTATATACACATTACATTGTATGCGTGCTTTGCTTTACTGATATGTGTTCAAGTTCCTATACACACATTGCATTGTATGCGTGTTTTGCTTTACTGATATGTGTTCAAGTTCTCTTCCTATATACACATTGCATTGTATGCGTGCTTTGCTTTACTGATATTAGTTCAAGTTCCTATATACACATTGCATCGTATGCGTGCTTTGCTTTACTGATATGTGTTCAAGTTCTCTTTTTATATACACATTGCATTGTATGCGTGCTTTGCTTTACTAATATGTGTTCAAGTTCCTATATACACATTGCATTGTATGCGTGCTTTGCTTTACTGATATGTGTTCAAGTCCCCTATATACACATTGCGTGCACGTGTGCATTGCTTTACTGACATGTGTTCAAGTTCTCTCTCCCTACACATTGCGTGCACGTGTGCATTGCTTTACTCACATGTGTTCAATCCTACTATCTTGCTGTACACATTGCATGCATTGTCACGCACTTTCGACTGCCTTGTCATGCACATCGCTAACAATATTGCACCTGTTAAGTTTGCTTTCTTTGCAGGCACGATATTGTATGTACGGCTCATTTGAGGCCGGTGCAACCGGACGAGCCGCACAGGTATTGTATCCTCCACGTGAGACGTACAGAGAATTGTATAATTCTCTTACACCCTTTCTGCATTGTAGTGTAGTTTGTTGTATGCTAGCTTATAATTGTCGCATGCGTGCTTCATTACAGCTTTCTTTGCATGATCGTAAGTTATGTTCGGCTTCTTGCATTTTCGGTTGCATTTTGCCCCTGCCTTCGGGTGCATACCTTGATTGTCTTGCACGCTTGTCCAAGTCTTCGGCCTTGTCAAAAATGGGTCGTCTCTGGGCTTTGACATTCACTCCCGTCATTGTTATGACTTTCGAGTTCTGTCAAAGAGGGGCAATTGTAGACACCCCATTTTTGACCGTCCTCAAGACTTGGACGTCACCGTTGGAACGCTCGGTGATTATCCATGTTTGTGTTCGTTTTGAGTTCCCGGAGGTCCCGGCTGCACGTCGTGCCTCAGGACCTCTCAACCGGTTTGTTCTGTGCTTGGTTTTACACCAAGGCTTGTGTGTTTTTGCATTTGAGGGTAGGGGGAGGCTTGTTAGCCATCCCTGAAGCCCACCGGCTGCCCCTGAACTTCACCGGCACTCCCTTTTAGCCATCGGCACTGTTTTCTCAAAAACTTTGGTCGGTCGGCACTATATATTGCCGGCCGGCACTTTTTTGTGCCGGTGACTGTTTTGGCCGGCCGGTGTGCACCCTTTGAACCCCTGGGATATGGTGCATGCCAGCTGTGCCAGCTGGAATGCACCATCACATTCCCCCGTGCACAGGTATGGCCATTTTGCACCCTTTGCACCCTTTGCACCCTCTAAGCTTCTAGAAGCTTGCACCTTTGGCCAAGCTTCTTGGAGAAGCTTGGCCAGCTGTCTTGGCTTCCCCAAGAAGCCAAGACACCTTTGCCCCCCCCCCCTGAACCTTTTGGTCTTGCTTAGCCATTAAGTCTTGGCTTTAGTTGCCTATTTAAGCTCATTTCATCTCCCTTGAGCTAGGTTAGAGACTTTGAAGGCAAAAACTAGAGATATATCTCTATATCTCTGATATACATCCATATATATATCTATATCTCCTTATCTCTCATCCTTGTGTGTGTTTTAGGCCTAAAAGGTGTGTTTTACCTTACTTTTGCACCATTACACACACCCTTACACCTTAGCTCGAGATTGAGAGACTTGGAGGGTTGTTTTGTGAGGTTTTGGACTGACTTTGATCACTAGAGAGTGGCTGGACCACCTGTTCTTCAAAGGATCTTGAAGGGTAAACTCTTTACTTTAGTTTCCCCATTCTTGCAACTAGTTTCTACCCCTTCTGCTTTGTGTTTTGAGCTTTGTCTATAACTAAAAAAACTCTTATTTTTACTTGCTCTTGAACCTTCATTAAGGTCATTTTGTGGTTTGAGCAAAGCCTCACCCTTTTAGGCTTTATTTGGCCATTTTGGTGTCTTTTTAGTAAGCCTTTGTTTACTTGGTGTTTTTGGTCTTCTCACCACTGGAAACCAGTGGGTTTTCAGTGGTGAGGAAGGTGGTTCCAAGTCATGAATAGGGGAGGGACACCCCTCTCCCCTTTGTCCCTTGTTTGCCTTTGTTTTGGCCTAGAGAATAGCATGTGTGCATGCTTGTTTTTGGCATCATTTCAAAGTCTTTTTGGGTGTTTTAGATCATGTTATATCTCTATCTTTGGTTGGATTTGTAGCCCTTAGCATGCTCCTTACACTTCCTTTGTAATGCTCTACTTTACTTAAAAAAAATGTGACATGTGCTTAGCCTTGCATACTCTCATGTTTTAGCTTAACTTATTGAAAGTATTAGCATTATTTTGCCATGTTTAAGGGCTGTGAGCCACTGATTTTGCCATGTTTGGCATGCTTGGTATAGTTGCTTTGCATTTTGGCTTGAAAGCCTTGATTATGTAGATCACTAGCATGCTTAACTTAGTTTTTTTTTTTTTTCTCTCATGATTTGGCATCATTGTAGGCTATATTTCAGTCCCTAAATCATACTCATAGACTTACATTGGTCATCACTTTCATGTTTTGGAAGGTTGTTCTTTTGTGCCTTGAAATAGGCCTTATGCATGTTTGTGTATTTGAGATATTTTGGGGCTGCCATATAAGGGGATTTGGGTGTATTTTTGCATGCTAAGAAACTGCTTTTGGTTGTCCAACATGTGCCATGAGTGGTCATGTTAATGATAGTTAGATGCTCTCTTTAGTACCCTTTGGTTTTGGGCCTATTTCCTTGTATGCTTGTATAGCATTTGGCTCATGTTTTGGGGCACCTTTTGCCACTGTTTTGGGGAGGTTTGAGGGCTGCCCCATTGTGGCTAAGTCCATCATTGCATGTTTATTATATGCTTGTTGCATGTTTGCGTGACATTTGCATCTTGCATGTTCTAATATTTTGCATGCCTAGTATTGCACACTTGCCTTAATATGTTGCATAGCATTTGGAATGCCTTGCATTTTAGCATCATGTTGTATTGTTGAGCTATGTTAGCATAACATGCATTGCATTACTTGGTTTGGGGTGTCAAACCAAGTGTGAGAAATGAGGGGTGTTTGTACTTCAAGTGACAAAACACACCTCAATTCTCATGTCACCGGGGCCCTTGACTTTGGACATGATAGGGTCTTGGCACTCATTTGTTTGTTGCATGCATTCCCATTAAAAATGCAACCTCGGTTCCTTAGGCCATCATGCATCAAGATGCATAATTGATGGCCCAAGAACCAAGGGTCATGCTTCCTTGATCCCCCAAACATGATAGGAGGCAATGGCCGTGCATACATATGCCTAAAAACCCATGCCATGCATTGCTGGTCTGCTGCTGCTGTCAAACTGTCCCCTGCAGGAACTTTCTGCCGGTCGGCAGAACAGAGTGCCGACCGGCACTGTATTTTTGGCCGATAGCCTCTAGAGCAGCCGATGGTCATTATAAACAGCCGGTGATAATTTCCTCCAGCCGGTGGTGTACTGCAGTGTGCATAGAAGGTGTTCTAAGACTTTGGCAATTTTTGGAAAGGCAGGGCAGTGAAAACAGAGGCAGCAGTGCTATGGTGTGGGCTTTCCGGGCAAAAGCGGACTCGAGCATGCATCATTCACGCATCCCGAGGCAGGGCTGGGCCCCTTTTCTTTTTTTGATTAATATTAATTTGATAATTAGAAAGTTTTGTAATAATTAATTTTATTCATTATTTGGACTGTATTATTTGGGACTGTATATTCTTTTGGCCCCTCCGAATGAGGGCATATCTGTAATAAGTGTGGGTGAGTGTGTGTATGTCTTCCAACCCCCATTTCTTTCTTCCCTTTTATTTACCTGCTTACGATGGCAGATTAGGGCATATTTGAAATTAGCATACCTTATGCAACGCATGCGTGCATCCATGCATTTGTCGACATGCATCGGGCTCGGTACATCATAGAAACTGCATTGTATTTCAAATCTAACTTGAATACGTGTTACTCGTGCATTTCACATGCCATCTTTAGGGTTAGCCGAGCCTACTCTAAATTGCATCTTCGCCTGTGTTGCATTAGCCATTTAACATGAACTAGGTCATGCATGTTTGCTAACTAGTTTCTTGTTTTGGCATGGAGTACGATGTAAGTATTTTACGCTTTAGCATACCACATGCGTGTGAATGTTGCCATGACAGTATGCTTACCATGCGGCTAAATGCTTATATGATATAACTGCTTGACTGCCTGTGGGTAGAGGTTGGATTGTCTGAGTTGGGAAAACTCATTGAAATCCTTGCTTTAGCCTACTTGCAGGTAGCGAATTTCAAAACGCTTTTCAAAACAAACGGATATGCAATGTTTGTTTCCAAATTAGACAATCTGGTCTATACTTGTTTGCTGCGCGCATAACATAGTAAATTCTAGGCTAATAACCGGAATAAGAACACGTAACGTTTTCAAAATTGGATATCACGGTTAGTAGAGGCCGGTCTTCGGACCGGGCGAAAGGGGGTGCTCATAGCTGACCTTCCCCGATCGTACCCAAGCTCCCGAGCCAAGACATTTGGTGATGACGGACACGTGGCCTTCAGCACCGAGTCAGGGTTTCCTAAATTTCCCATTTTAAAATATTTAGGTGGCGACTCTGTAATCTGGCAAAGCAGTCCATGTTTGGCACTACTTTTCAAAAAATCTGTTTTTCTTCAAAACGATTTGCCAGAGTTGGACTCTTTGGTTCAGATTTAGAACCGCAACACAAAAGCAGAGTCCGAACCGTAGCGAGGTCCCCCGCGGGCTTGTTACAGTTTCTGGCGACTCTGCTGGGGATGTTTAGAGAGCTTGACTCGAACTCGTGATATCCTACTTTGATTTCATTTATGTGTCTCTTTGCATTGCATGTGCATTGGTGCGCCTAGGACACCGTGTTGGCCATCTGCTATTCCTGAGCGGTTTGCTAGAGGCTTGTCTTGTCAAGGCATGACCATAAGGCTAACCGGTTGCGGGCTCTGCCAGTATGGGAACACAAACCCCGGTTTTACCGGGGCACCCTTTTTGACCATTCGACCTAGTGCATATTCGGATCCGTAGTGACCATTCCAAACTAGGACAGGTTGCTCACCCGATATAGGTTGTTTGAAACCGCTGCGTGCGTAGTGAAACCCTAACTCCTGACAAAATAGGACAGGGAAACCCTACCCCAACATAGGGGTGTATTGGCTTTCATTTATCTGCTATGTGCTTTTTAGAATGTATCTCTACAGGGAATGCGCATGTCAGTTTGCAAGTTTTATCCGGCCTGAGGGCACCAGTATCAGTATTTTGGGAATCAGTTATCTGTGGGTACAAGATTCAGACTTGGGGGCAATGATTCAGAAATAGTGATCAGTATTGGAGGGACAGTGAATCGAGTTCAGCGTGTTATCCAACCGTGTGTTGTTTATTTTATGCTGTTATGCTGTCCGATTTTGTGCAGTTTATCACTCGCGCTGCTTTGCGCATCGCACTGTTTTGTGCAGTTTATCACTCGCCCTATTTTGCACATCGCACTGTTTTGTGCAGTTTATCACTCGATGCGCGCATCATACTGTTTTGTGCAGTTTATCACTCGCGCTGTTTTGCGCATCGCACTGTTTTGTGCAGTTTATCACTCGCGCTATGCTGCGCATCACACTGTTTTGTGCAGTTTACACTCGCGCTGTGTGGCGCATCGCACTGTTTTGTGCAGTTTATCACTCCCGCTTTCTTGCGCATCGCACTGTTTTGTGCAGTTTACCACTCGCGCTGTTTTGCGCATCGCACTCTTTTGTGCAGTTTACACTTGCGCTCTTTTGTGCATCGCACTGTTTTGTGCAGTTTACACTCGCGCTATTTTGCGCATCGCACTGTTTTGTGCAGTTGACACTCGCGCTATTTTGTGCATCGCACTGTTTTGTGCAGTTCACACTCGCGATATGTTGCGTATCGCACTGTTTTGTGCAGTTTATCACGCACGCTATGTTGCGCATCGCACTGTTTTGTGCAGTTTATCACTCGCGCTTTGTTGCGCGCCGCACTGTTTTGTGCACTTTATCACTCGCGCTATTTTGCGCATCGCACTATTTTGTGCAGTTTATCACTCGCGCTTTCTTGCGCATCGCACTGTTTTGTGGATTTTATCACTCGCGCTATTTTGCGCATCGCACTATTTTGTGGAGTTTACACTCGCGCTATTTTGCGCATCGCACTGTTTTGCGGATTTTATCACTGGCGCTATTTTGCGCATCGCACTGTTTTGTGCAGTTTACACTCGCGCTGTTTTGCCCATCGCACTATTTTTTGCAGTTTACACTCGCGCTATGTTGCGCATCGCACTGTTTTGTGCAGTTTATCCCTCACGCTTTGTTGCGCATCGCAATGTTTTGTGCAGTTTACACTTGTGCTATTTTGCGCATCACACTTTTTCTGCAGTTAATCACTCGTGCTATGTTGCAAATCGCACTCTTTTGGGCAGTTTACACCCGCGCTATGTTGCGTATCGCTCTGTTTTGTGCAGTTTATCACTCGCGCTTTCTTGCACGTCGCACTGTTTTGTGCAGTTTACACTCGCGCTGTGTTGCGCATCGCACTGTTTTGTGCAGTATCACTCGCGCTCTCTTGCGCATCGCACTGTTTTATGCATTTCATCACTTGCGGTTTCTTGCGCATCGCACCGTTTTGTGCAGTTTATCACTCGCGCTTTCTTGCGCATCGCACTGTTTTGTGCAGTTTATCACTCGGACTTTCTTGCGCATTGCACGGTTTTATGCAGTTTATCACTTGCGGTTTCTTGCGCATCACACCGTTTTGTGCAGTTTATCACTCGCGCTTTCTTGCGCATCGCACTGTTTTGTGCAGTTTACACTCGCGCCATTTTACGCATCGCATTGTTTTGTGCAGTTATCACTCGCACTGTTTTGCGCATCGCACTATTTTGTGCAGTTTATAACTCGCGCCGTGTTGCGCATCGCACTATTTCGTGCAGTTTATCACTCGCGCTTTCTTGCGCATCGCACTGTTTTGTGGAGTTTGCACTCGCCCTATTTTGCGCATCGCACTGTTTTGTGCAGTTTATCACTCGATACGTGCATCGTACTGTTTTGTGCAGTTTATCACTCGCGCTGTTTTGCGCATCGCACTGTTTTGTGGAGTTTGCACTCGCCCTATTTTGCGCATCGCACTGTTTTGTGCAGTTTATCACTCGATGCGCGCATCGTACTGTTTTGTGCAGTTTATCACTCGCACTGTTTTGCGCATCGCACTGTTTTGTGCAGTTTATCACTCGCACTTTCTTGCGCATCGCACTGTTTTGTGCAGTATACCAGTCGCGCTGTTTTGCGCATCGCACTCTTTTGTGCAGTTTACACTCGCGTTCTTTTGTGCATCGCACTGTTTTGTGCAGTTTACACTCGCACTGTTTTGTGCAGTTGACACTCGCGCTATTTTGCGCATCGCACTGTTTTGTGCAGTTCATGCTCGCGATATGTTGCGCATCGCACTATTTTGCGCAGTTTATCACGCGCGCTATGTTGCGCATCGCACTGTTTTGGGCAGTTTATCACTCTCGCTTTGTTGCGCATCGCACTGTTTTGTGCAGTTTATCACTCGCACTGTTTTGTGCAGTTTATGACTCGCGCTTTCTTGCGCATCGCACTGTTTTGTGGAGTTTATCACTCGCGCTATTTTGCGCATCGCACTGTTTTGTGGAGTTTACACTCGCGCTCTTTTGCGCATCGCACTGTTTTGTGGATTTTATCACTCGTGCTATTGTACGCATCGCACTGTTTTGTGCAGTTTACACTCGCGCTGTTTGCGCATCGCACTGTTTTGTGCAGTTTATCACTCGCGCTATGTTGCGCATCGCACTGTTTTGTGCAGTTTATCACTCGTGCTTTGTTGCGCATCGCACTGTTTTGTGCAGTTTACACTCGCGCCATTTTGTGCATCGCACTTTTTGTGCAGTTTATCACTCGCGCTATGTTGCGCATCGCACTGTTTTATGCATTTTATCACTTGCGGTTTCTTGCGCATCGCACTGTTTTGTGCAGTTTATGACTCGCGCTTTCTTGTGCGTTGCACTGTTTTGTGCAGTTTACACTCGCGCTGTGTTGCGCATCGCACAGTTTTGTGCAGTTTATCACTCGCGCTTTCTTGCGCATCGCACTGTTTTATGCATTTTATCACTTGCGGTTTCTTGCGCATCGCACCGTTTTGTGCAGTTTATCACTCGCGCTTTCTTGCGCATCGCACTGTTTTGTGCAGTTTATCGCCCGCACTTTCATGCGCATTGCACGATTTTATGCAGTTTATCACTTGCGGTTTCTTGCGCATCGCACCGTTTTGTGCAGTTTATCACTCACGCTTTCTTGCGCATCGCACTGTTTTGTGCAGTTTACACTCGCGCCATTATACGCATCGCACTGTTTTGTGCAGTTTACACTCGCGCTATTTTGCGCATAGCACTGTTTTGTGCAGTTTATCACTCGTGCTGTTTTGCGCATCGCACTGTTTTGTGCAGTTTATAACTCGTGCCGTGTTGCGCCTCGCACTAGTTTGTGCAGTTTATCACTCGCGCTTTCTTGCGTATCGCACTATTTTGTGCAGTTTACACTCGCCCTATTTTACGCATCGCACTGTTTTGTGCAGTTTATCACTCGATGCGCGCATCGTACTGTTTTGTGCAGTTTCTCACTCGCGCTGTTTTGCGCATCGCACTGTTTTGTGCATTTTATCACTCGCGATGTGCTGCGCATCGCACTGTTTTGTGCAGTTTACACTCGCGCTGTGTTGTGCATCGCACTGTTTTGTGCAGTTTATCACTCCCGCTTTCCTGCGCATCGCACTGTTTTGTGCAGTTTACCACTCACACTGTTTTGTGCATCGCACTTTTTTGTGCAGTTTACACTTGCGCTCTTTTGCGCATCGCACTATTTTGTGCAGTTGACACTCGCGCTATTTTGCGCATCGCACTGTTTTGTGCAGTTCACTCTCGCGATATGTTGCGCAACGCACTGTTTTGTGCAGTTTATCACGCGCGCTATGTTGCGCATCGCACTGTTTTGTGCAGTTTATCCCTCGTACTTTGTTGCGCATCGCATTGTTTTGTGAAGTTTATCACTCGCGCTATTTTGCGCATCGCACTATTTTGTGCAGTTTATCACTCGCGCTTTCTTGCGCATCGCAATGTTTTGTGGAGTTTATCACTCGCGCTATTTTGCACATAGCACTGTTTTGTGCAGTTTACACTCGCGCTATTTTGCGCATCGCACTGTTTTGCGCAGTTTACACTCGCGCTGTTTTGCACATCGCACTGTTTGGTGCAGTTTACATTCACGCTATGTTGCGCATCGCACTGTTTTGTGCAGTTTATCACTCGCGCTATGTTGCGCATCGCACTGTTTTGTGCAGTTTATCACTCGCGCTTTGTTGCGCACCGCACTGTTTTGTGCAGTTTACACTCGCGCTATTTTGCGCATCGCACTTTTTGTGCAGTTTATCACTCGCGCTATGTTGCAAATCGCACTCTTTTGTGCAGTTTACACCCGCGCTGTGTTGCGCATGGCACTGTTTTGTGCAGTTTATCACTCGCACTTTCCTGCGCGTCGCACTGTTTTGTGCAGTTTATACTCGCGCTGTGTTGCGCATCGCACTGTGTTGTGCAGTTTATCACTTGCGCTATGTTGCGCATCGCACTGTTTTATGCATTTTATCACTTGCCGTTTCTTGCGCATCGCACCGTTTTGTGCAGTTTATCACTCGCGCTTTCTTGCGCATCGCACTGTTTTGTGGAATTTATCACTCGCACTTTCTTGCGCATTGCACTATTCTATGCTGTTTATCACTTGCTGCTTCTTGCGTATTGCACCGTTTTGTGCAGTTTATCACTCGCGCTTTCTTGCGCATCGCACTGGTTTGGGCAGTTTACACTCGCGCCATTTTACACATCGCACTGTGTTGTGCAGTTTACACTCGCGCTATTTTGCACATCGCACTGTTTTGTGCAGTTTATCACTCGCGCCGTTTTGCGCATCGCACTATTTTGTGCAGTTTATAACTCGCACCGTGTTGCGCATCGCACTATTTTGTGCAGTTTGTCACTCGCGCTTTCTTGCGCATCGTACTGTTTTGTGCAGTTTACACTCGCCCTATTTTGCGCATCGCACTGTTTTGTGCAGTTTATCACTCCCGCTTTCTTGCGCATCGCACTGTTTTGTGCAGTATACCAGTCGCGCTGTTTTGCGCATCGCACTCTTTTGTGCAGTTTATCACTCGCGCTTTCTTGCGCATCGCACTGTATTGTGCAGTTTACACTCGTGCTATTTTACGCATCGCACTGTTTTGGGCAGCTTATCACTCGCGCTGTTTTGCGTATCGCACTGTTTTGTGCAGTTTATAACTCGCGCCGTGTTGCGCATCGCACTGTTTTGTGCAGTATACAACTCGCGCCGTGTTGCGCCTCGCACTGTTTTGTGCAGTTTACACTCGCCCTATTTTGCGCATCGCACTGTTTTGTGCAGTTTATCACTCGATGCGCGCATCGTACTGTATTGTGCAGTTTATCACTCGCGCTGTTTTGCGCATCGCACTGTTTTGTGCAGTTGACACTCGCGCTATTTTGCGCATCGCTCTGTTTTGTGCAGTATACCAGTCGCGCTGTTTTGCGCATCGCACTCTTTTGTGCAGTTTACACTCGCGTTCTCTTGTGCATCGCACTTTTTGTGCAGTTTACACTCGCACTGTTTTGTGCAGTTGACACTCGCGCTATTTTGCGCATCGCACTGTTTTGTGCAGTTCATGCTCGCGATATGTTGCGCATCGCACTATTTTGCGCAGTTTATCACGCGCGCTATGTTGCGCATCGCACTGTTTTGGGCAGTTTATCACTCTCGCTTTGTTGCGCATCGCACTGTTTTGTGCAGTTTATCACTCGCGCTATTTTGCGCAGTTTATCACTCGCGCTTTCTTGCGCATCGCACTGTTTTGTGGAGTTTATCACTCGCGCTATTTTGCGCATCGCACTGTTTTGTGGAGTTTACACTCGCGCTATTTTGCGCATCGCACTGTTTTGTGGATTTTATCACTCGCGCTATTTTGCGCATCGCACTGTTTTGTGCAGTTTACACTCGCGCTGTTTTGTGCAGTTTACACTCGCGCTATGTTGCGCATCGCACTGTTTTGTGCAGTTTATCACTCGCGCTATGTTGCGCATCGCACTGTTTTGTGCAGTTTATCACTCGCGCTTTGTTGCGCATCGCACTTTTTGTGCAGTTTATCACTCCCGCTTTCTTGCGCATCGCACTGTTTTGTGCAGTATACCAGTCGCGCTGTTTTGCGCATCGCACTCTTTTGTGCAGTTTATCACTCGCGCTTTCTTGCGCATCGCACTGTTTTGTGCAGTTTACACTCGCGCCATTTTACGCATCGCATTGTTTTGTGCAGTTATCACTCGCGCTGTTTTGCGCATCGTACTATTTTGTGCAGTTTATAACTCGCGCCGTGTTGTGCATCGCACTATTTCGTGCAGTTTATCACTCGCGCTTTCTTGCGCATCGCACTGTTTTGTGGAGTTTGCACTCGCCCTATTTTGCGCATCGCACTGTTTTGTGCAGTTTATCACTCGATGCGCGCATCGTACTGTTTTGTGCAGTTTATCACTCGCGCTGTTTTGCGCATCGCACTGTTTTGTGCAGTTTATCACTCGCGCTTTCTTGCGCATCGCACTGTTTTGTGCAGTATACCAGTCGCGCTGTTTTGCGCATCGCACTCTTTTGTGCAGTTTACACTCGCGTTCTCTTGTGCATCGCACTGTTTTGTGCAGTTTACACTCGCACTGTTTTGTGCAGTTGACACTCGCGCTATTTTGCGCATCGCACTGTTTTGTGCAGTTCATGCTCGCGATATGTTGCGCATCGCACTATTTTGCGCAGTTTATCACGCGCGCTATGTTGCGCATCGCACTGTTTTGGGCAGTTTATCACTCTCGCTTTGTTGCGCATCGCACTGTTTTGTGCAGTTTATCACTCGCGCTATTTTGCGCAGTTTATCACTCGCGCTTTCTTGCGCATCGCACTGTTTTGTGGAGTTTATCACTCGCGCTATTTTGCGCATCGCACTGTTTTGTGGAGTTTACACTCGCGCTCTTTTGCGCATCGCACTGTTTTGTGGATTTTATCACTCGTGCTATTTTGCGCATCGCACTGTTTTGTGCAGTTTACACTCGCGCTGTTTTGTGCAGTTTACACTCGCGCTTTGTTGCGCATCGCACTGTTTTGTGCAGTTTATCACTCGCGCTATGTTGCGCATCGCACTGTTTTGTGCAGTTTATCACTCGTGCTTTGTTGCGCATCGCACTGTTTTGTGCAGTTTACACTCGCGCCATTTTGTGCATCGCACTTTTTGTGCAGTTTATCACTCGCGCTATGTTGCGCATCGCACTGTTTTATGCATTTTATCACTTGCGGTTTCTTGCGCATCGCACTGTTTTGTGCAGTTTATCACTCGCGCTTTCTTGCGCGTCGCACTGTTTTGTGCAGTTTACACTCGCGCTGTGTTGCGCATCGCACTGTTTTGTGCAGTTTATCACTCGCGCTTTCTTGCGCATCGCACTGTTTTATGCATTTTATCACTTGCGGTTTCTTGCGCATCGCACCGTTTTGTGCAGTTTATCACTCGCGCTTTCTTGCGCATCGCACTGTTTTGTGCAGTTTATCACTCGCACTTTCTTGCGCATCGCACTGTTTTATGCAGTTTATCACTGGCGGTTTCCTGCGCATCGCACCGTTTTGTGCAGTTTATCACTTGCGCTTTCTTGCGCATCGCACTGTTTTGTGCAGTTTACACTCGCGCCATTTTACGCATCGCACTGTTTTGTGCAGTTTACACTCGCGCTATTTTGCGCATCGCACTGTTTTGTGCAGTTTATCACTCGCGCTGTTTTGCGCATCGCACTGTTTTGTGCAGTTTATAACTCGTGCCGTGTTGCGCATCGCACTAGTTTGTGCAGTTTATCACTCGCGCTTTCTTGCGCATCGCACTGTTTTGTGCAGTTTACACTCGCCCTATTTTACGCATCGCACTGTTTTGTGCAGTTTATCACTCGATGCGCGCATCGCACTGTTTTGTGCAGTTTATCACTCGCGCTGTTTTGCGCATCGCACTGTTTTGTGCATTTTATCACTCGCGATGTGCTGCGCATCGCACTGTTTTGTGCAGTTTACACTCGCGCTGTGTTGTGCATCGCACTGTTTTGTGCAGTTTATCACTCCCGCTTTCCTGCGCATCGCACTGTTTTGTGCAGTTTACCACTCGCACTGTTTTGTGCATCGCACTTTTTTGTGCAGTTTACACTTGCGCTCTTTTGCGCATCGCACTGTTTTGTGCAGTTGACACTCGCGCTATTTTGCGCATCGCACTGTTTTGTGCAGTTCACTCTCGCGATATGTTGCGCAACGCACTGTTTTGTGCAGTTTATCACGCGCTCTATGTTGCGCATCGCACTGTTTTGTACAGTTTATCCCTCGTACTTTGTTGCGCATCGCACTGTTTTGTGAAGTTTATCACTCGCGCTATTTTGCGCATCGCACTATTTTGTGCAGTTTATCACTCGCGCTTTCTTGCGCATCGCAATGTTTTGTGGAGTTTATCACTCGCGCTATTTTGCACATAGCACTGTTTTGTGCAGTTTACACTCGCGCTATTTTGCGCATCGCACTGTTTTGTGCAGTTTACACTCGCGCTGTTTTGCACATCGCACTGTTTTGTGCAGTTTACACTCGCGCTATGTTGCGCATCGCACTGTTTTGTGCAGTTTATCACTCGCGCTATGTTGCGCATCGCACTGTTTTGTGCAGTTTATCACTCGCGCTTTGTTGCGCATCGCACTGTTTTGTGCAGTTTACACTCGCGCTATTTTGCGCATCGCACTTTTTGTGCAGTTTATCACTCGCGCTATGTTGCAAATCGCACTCTTTTGTGCAGTTTACACCCGCGCTATGTTGCGCATCGCACTGTTTTGTGCAGTTTATCACTCGCACTTTCCTGCGCATCGCACTGTTTTGTGCAGTTTACACTCGCGCCATTTTACGCATCGCACTGTTTTGTGCAGTTTACACTCGCGCTATTTTGCACATCGCACTGTTTTGTGCAGTTTACCACTCGCGCCGTTTTGCGCATCGCACTGTTTTGTGCAGTTTATAACTCGCACCGTGTTGCGCATCGCACTATTTTGTGCAGTTTATCACTCGCGCTTTCTTGCGCATCGTACTGTTTTGTGCAGTTTACACTCGCCCTATTTTGCGCATCGCACTGTTTTGTGCAGTTTATCACTCCCGCTTTCTTGCGCATCGCACTGTTTTGTGCAGTATACCAGTCGCGCTGTTTTGCGCATCGCACTCTTTTGTGCAGTTTACACTCGCGTTCTTTTGTGCATCGCATTGTTTTGTGCAGTTTACACCCGCGCTATTTTGCGCATCGCACTGTTTTGTGCAGTTTACACTCGCGCTATTTTGCGCATCGCACTGTTTTGTGCAGTTTCTCACTCGCGCTGTTTTGCGCATCGCACTGTTTTGTGCATTTTATCACTCGCGATGTGCTGCGCATCGCACTGTTTTGTGCAGTTTACACTCACGCTGTATTGTGCATCGCACTGTTTTGTGAAGTTTATCACTCCCGCTTTCTTGCGCATCGCACTGTTTTGTGCAGTTTACCACTCACACTGTTTTGTGCATCGCACTTTTTTGTGCAGTTTACACTTGCACTCTTTTGCGCATCGCACTGTTTTGTGCAGTTGACACTCGCGCTATTTTGCGTATCGCACTGTTTTGTGTAGTTCACTCTCGCGATATGTTGCGCATCGCACTGTTTTGTGCAGTTTATCACGCGCGCTATGTTGCGCATCGCACTTTTTTGGGCAGTTTATCCCTCGTACTTTGTTGCGCATCGCACTGTTTTGTGAAGTTTATCACTCGCGCTATTTTGCGCATCGCACTATTTTGTGCAGTTTATCTCTCGCGCTTTCTTGCGTATCGCACTGTTTTGTGGAGTTTATCACTCGCGCTATTTTGCGCATCGCACTGTTTTGTGCAGTTTACACTCGCGCTATTTTGCACAGTTTACACTCGCGCTATTTTGCGCATCGCACTGTTTTGTGAATTTTATCACTCACGCTATTTTGCGCATCGCACTGTTTTGTGCAGTTTACACTCGCGCTGTTTTGCACATCGCACTGTTTGGTGCAGTTTACACTCGCGCTATGTTGCGCATCGCACTGTTTTGTGCAGTTTATCACTCGCGCTATGTTGCGCATCGCACTGTTTTGTGCAGTTTCTCACTCGCGCTTTGTTGCGCACCGCACTATTTTGTGCAGTTTACAATCGCGCTATTTTGCGCATCGCACTTTTTCTGCAGTTTATCACTCGCGTTATGTTGCAAATCGCACTCTTTTGTGCAGTTTACACCCGCGCTGTTTTGTGCAGTTTCTCACTCGCACTTTCTTGCGCGTCGCACTGTTTTGTGCAGTTTACACTCGCGCTGTTTTGCACATCGCACTGTTTGGTGCTGTTTACACTCGCGCTATGTTGCGCATCGCACTGTTTTGTGCAGTTTATCACTCGCGCTATGTTACGCATCGCACTGTTTTGTGCAGTTTATCACTCGCGCTTTGTTGCGCACCGCACTATTTTGTGCAGTTTACAATCGCGCTATTTTGCGCATCGCACTTTTTGTGCAGTTTATCACTCGCGCTATGTTGCAAATCGCACTCTTTTGTGCAGTTTACACACACGCTGTTTTGTGCAGTTTCTCACTCGCACATTCTTACGCGTCGCACTGTTTTGTGCAGTTTACACTCGCGCTGTGTTGCGCATCGCACTGTTTTGTGCAGTTTATCACTTGCGCTATGTTGCGCATCGCACTGTTTTATGCATTTTATCACTTGTGGTTTCTTGCGCATCGCACCGTTTTGTGCAGTATATCACTCGCGCTTTCTTGCGCATCGCACTGTTTTGTGTAGTTTATCACTCGCACTTTCTTGCGCATTGCACTGTTCTATGCAGTTTATCACTTGCTGCTTCTTGCGCATTGCACCGTTTTGTGCAGTTTATCACTCGCGCTTTCTTGCGCATCGCACTGTTTTGGGCAGTTTACACTCGCGCCATTTTACGCATCGCACTGTTTTGTGCAGTTTACACTCGCGCTATTTTGCGCATCGCACTGTTTTGTGCAGTTTATCACTCGCGCCGTTTTGCGCATCGCACTGTTTTGTGCAGTTTATAACTCGCACCGTGTTGCGCATCACACTATTTTGTGCAGTTTATCACTCGCGCTTTCTTGCGCATCGCACAGTTTTGTGCAGTTTACACTAGCCTTGTTTTGCGCATCGCACTGTTTTGTGCAGTTTGTCACTCGATGCGCGCATCGTACAGTTTTGTGCTATTTATCACTCGCACTATTTTGTGCATCGCACTGTTTTGTGCAGTTTATCACTCGCGCTGTGCTGCGCATCGCACTGTTCTGTGCGGTTTACACTCGCGCTGTGTTGTGCATCACACTATTTTGTGCAGTTTATCACTCCCGCTTTCTTGCGCATCGCACTGTTTTGTGCAGTTTACCACTCGCACTGTTTTGCGCATCGCACTTTTTTGTGCAGTTTACAATTGCGCTCTTTTGCGCATCGCACTATTTTGTGCAGTTTACACTCGCGCTATTTTGCGCATCGCACTATTTTGTGCAGTTGACACTCGCGCTATTTTGCGCATCGCACTGTTTTCTGTAGTTCACACTCATGATATGTTGCGCATCGCACTATTTTGTGCAGTTTATCACGCGGGCTATGTTGCGCATCGCACCGTTTTGTGCAGTTTATCACTCGCGCTTTGCTGCGCATCGCACTGTTTTGTGCAGTTTATCACTCGCGCTATTTTGTGCATCGCACTATTTTGTGCAGTTTATCACTCGCTCTTTCTTGCACATCTCACTGTTTTGTGGAGTTTACACTCGCGCTATTTTGCGCATCGCACTGTTTTGTGCAGTTTACACTCGTGCTATTTTGCGCATGGCACTGTTTTGTGCAGTTTACACTCGCGCTATGTTGCGTGTCGCACTGTTTTGTGTAGTTTACACTCGCGCTATGTTGCGCATCGCACTGTTTTGTGCAGTTTATCACTCGCGCTTTGTTGCGCATCGCACTGTTTTGTGCAGTTTACACTCGCGCTATTTTGCGCATCGCACTGTTTTGTGGATTTTATCACTCGCGTATTTTGCGCATCGCACTGTTTTGTGCAGTTTACACTCGCGCTATGTTGCGCATCGCACTGTTTTGTGCAGTTTATCACTCGCGCTATGTTGCGCATCGCACTGTTTTGTGCAGTTTATCACTCGCGCTTTGTTGCGCATCGCACTGTTTTGTGCAGTTTACACGCGCGCTATTTTGCGCATCGCACTGTTTTGTGCAGTTTACACTCACGCTATTTTCCTCATCGCACTTTTTGTGCAGTTTATCACTCGCGCTATGTTGCGCATCGCACTGTTTTGTGTAGTTTACACTCGCGCTATTTTGCGCATCGCACTGTTTTGTGGATTTTATCACTTGTGCTATTTTGCGCATCGCACTGTTTTGTGCAGTTTACACTCGCGCTATTTTGCGCATCGCGCTTTCTTGCGCACCTTACCTGTTTGCATTTTGACATGCATTCATTGTTCGCGCTATCTAGCGCATCGCACTGTCGTGTGCATCCGCGTTGTCTAAAGCATCGCGCTATTTTGCGCATCGCACTGTTTTGTGCACCCCATTGCATTTGGGATGCATTTCAATCGCGCTATCTTGCGCACATCATATGCACTCGTTGGTGCATTACATTTCGTTTTGCATTTGGCATGCATTTCAATCACGCTATCTTGCGCACATCATATGCACTTGTTGGTGCATTACATTTCATTTTGCATTTGGCATGCATTTCAATCGCGCTATCTTGCGCACTCTACCTGCACTTGTTAGTGCATGGCATGTTTGCGCACACATCACATGCGTTGTCACGCACTTTTCAAATGCATTGTTATGCATGTTCCTGACGATATTGTACCTGTTAAGTTCATTTCTTTTTCAGGCACGATATTGTATGTACGGTTCATTTGAAGCAGGTGCAACCGGACGAGCCGCACAGGTATTGTATTCACCCCGGGTGAAACGTGGTAAGAATTTCATAATTCTTTTACATCCTTTCTGCATTGTAGTGTAGTTGGATTCGTGTTCACTTACTTAAAACTGTCGCATGTTTTGCTTCGTTACAGCATCCTTAGCATGATTGTTAGTCAAATCTTGCATCTTGCATATCATTTGCATTTTGCCCCAGCCTTCGGGCACATCGCTGCATGCTTATGCTAATTGTTTGTCTGAGTCTTCGGCCTTGTCAAAAATGGTTCGTCTCTGGGCTTTGACATTCACTCCCGTCACTTTGTGACTTCTGAGTTCTGTCAAAGAGGGGCAACTGTAGACACCCCATTTTTGACTGTCCTCAAGACTTGGTTGTGCTTGTAGGTACACCCAACAACTGGTTCGATTGCTCGCCCAGCTTTCGACTATCGCGGCGGAACGTCATCGGTTCGAGTTTCCGGACCCTGTATCCTTTCTGCCTCATTTTTGGACCCTGACTAGGTCTTGTCAGAGTGGCCCTCCTAGTCCACTGCCAGCCATAGGCATGGCACTGCCGGTCATGGCTTTGCCCCTGCCGGCCACTGGTGAGCACTGCCGGCCATCAGTGTGGCACTGCCGGCCATTGCTGATGGCCGGCACCCCCCCTTTCTCAGCTAGTTTCCGGGCAAATATTTTGTACCAGCTGGATTCCTCATATCTGCTCTCCATACACGTGTATGGAGGGATCAAAGCCTTTGGAAGCTTGTTCAAGAAGCTTTAGCCTTGCATTGCTCTGTATAAGCAAGAGGCTTCTTCCTTACACTAGGTTCTGAGATTTTGGAAGGCAAAAATCTCTCTCTCTCTCTCTCTCTATATTGTTTAGGGTTAGAGCTTGGAAGCTTGGTCTTCTTTGCATTTTTGCACTACACCTCATAGCACAAGGCTTCCATCCTCCATTCAAACACCTTGAGGCTGATCTTCAGAGGCTAGAAGCTCAGATTTTTGGACCAAAAGGTTGCTAAAGACTTGTTCTTCAAGGGTAAGCATCTATTTCCCTTAAACTAGTCTTTCTTTGTTTCATTTCTAAGCCTTGCTTGCAAGCATTTTTGGGCTCCGACCCTAACTGAAAATAGTCATATTTTGAGTCCCTCTTCATTTTTGATTAAGGGTATTTTTCTGTTTGAGGCCTCCTTTCATCACTTGCCTCTTTAGCTTTCTTTTAGGCTTATTTTTGCATAGTATTTTAGGCTTATTTGTAAACTATTTTGAGCTTTGATGTAAACTGTAAAGTGGCTTGTTTTGAGCCCTTATTCAACTTTGTTGAAGGGCTCCTTGCTGTTTGGGGTCGGTTTCTGCCCCTTGTCTCTATTCTCACCTTTAGGGCCATTTTTGCATGCTAGATTAGCCCTATTTGTGTTCATTTTTGAAGCATATTGTAAACTGTGAATAGTCTTTTTTTTAGGCCCTCTTCATGTTTGATTAAGGACATTTTCTTATCTGAGGTCATATGATAGCTTGTATGCTTAGTTGACTCTTGTTTTGAGCCTTATGCCTAAGCTATTGTTGCATGCCTTGTTTGGCCTTCTAGCCACTGAAATCCAGTGGATTTTCAGTGGCTAAGACCCTATTTTGAGCCTCCAAATTAGAGGGGGGTGACCCCCTCTCACCTTGACTTGCTTGATGGCCACTTTGGTCTTCTAAAGGGCCCCCATCTTGCATGCTTTGTTAACTGATTTTGGGGCCAATTTTGTGAGTTTTAGGACTACCATGTTTGATTTTCAGAGTTTTATATGTCATGCCACTTGTCTATCTTGCATGTGCCTAAGAACCCCTAACATGGCCCTCTAAAGGAGCCCCTCATTTTGGTATGCATTGGCTGCATTTCCATGGTTATTTAGGCATGTTTTGGCATGTTTTATTCACTAATTTTTGCTGGTTTGGTGAGTTCTCACTTGCATCATACACTTGCCATGTAATCCATGTTAGCTAGTCAAATTCGCATGCTAATTTAGTCCATCTTGTTAGCACCTTTTGGCCTTGCTTTAAACTGGAAAAGTCCATGTTTTGGGACTGCCTTGGTTCTTTCTTTAGACTTCATAGTCCAATAATACATGTTTTGTATAGCTGTAAGTCATTCTATGTGCTTAGTTTTGCATTTCGGGGTTCATCTCATGCATCAGGTGCCATGTTGTCACGTTTCGGGGCTGTTTAGTATCATGTTTCAGTGCTGAAATTTGCATGTTTGCATACCATGTTCCATGCCTTACCATGCTTTGGTAGAGTGGCATTCGTGCCTTAGGTTCGGTCCTCGGTTTGCGTGCATGTGCGCACGCATTTCGAGTGTCTCCTTTTCATCTAATGGCTACTAATTTGGACCTAGTTTAGAGTTATCCATGTTGGTGTAAGCCCATTTTACCATGTTGTCTCATGCTTGTTACACATAGTATGTCATTGCATACTTGCTTAGCTTTACATGCTTCGCATGCTCGCATGTTCGCATTGCATTTCGCCATGATTATCCAAGGTTGTCGCCTCACATTATGTCCATATGTTTGTCGCATGTTTGGTTTAGTTTCATGTTTGCGTACTTAGTCCATATTGCATGTTTACCATGCTTATGTGTTGCATTGTTCGGGTTAAGCGTTAATCCGAGCACGAGGAACGAGGGGTATTCCATACTTCAAGTGATGGGATGCATCTCAATTCTCGGTCGCCGAAGCTCTTGATGATTCATGATAGAGTTCTAGGCTTTACTTGCTTTACATGTGCATTTATTTTACATCAAGTCGTGCAATTCGACTTCTCGGCCATCATGCATCGATATGCGTGATTGGTGGCACGAGGATCGAGGACTACACTCCCTGAAGAGTAGTCGTGCATACATGTGTGAAAATACTTTGCCATGCCCCTTTGTTGCTCTCTGTTGCAGCAAATCAAGAATCAGCAGCCTTCCGGAGCTTGACACGCATTCCAAGAACAATTGCAAACAAAGGCTAATTGGGGCATTGCAGTGGATTTCCGCGCAAGGCAACCCGACCATGCATTATTCATCACCCGGATCAGAGCTGAGGCGGTCCCTGGCTTGCATGCCAAATTTATTGCTTTCCTAGATTAATTTGTTAATTAATTAGGATTTTGTATTATTTATTTGGGACTGTATTATTCTTTCGGGCTCTCCGAGTGAGGGCCAATTGTTGTAATAAGGGTGTGTGCGTGTGTGCATGTCTTCCAATCCCCTTTCTTTCTCCCTTTTATTTAACCGCTTATGATGGTTAGATTAGGGCATATTTCGATTAGCATACAGTATGATCGCATGTTTGCATCCATTCATCTATTTTGCATGCACCGGGCTCGACGCACCATACTAACTGCATTTGAATTTCAATTTCAAATTGAATATGTGTTAGCTGTAGCATTTCACATGCCATGTCTAGAATAGCCGAGCCTGCTATAGTTGCATTTTGCATGTGTTGCACCAGGCATTTCTGTATAGTTAGGATCATGCATTGATTTCTAACTGATTTCTATTTTGGCTCGGAGTACGATGTAAGTATTTATGCTTTAGCATCTCGCATGAGTGTGAATGTTAACATGACAGCATGCTTACCATGTGGCTAAATGCTTAGTTGATATAACTGCCTGAATGCCTGTGGGTGAAGGTTGGATTACTTGAATTGGGATAATTCATTGAAATCCGCGTTTTAGCCTACTTGCGAGTAGCAAATTTCAAACATTTTCCAAACAAACGGATATGCAATGCTTTGTTCCAAATTAGGCGATCTAGTCTATATTTGTTGTGCTGTGCGCATCACATAGTAATTCTAGCTAATTAACCGGAATAAGAACGCATGTGTTTTCAAAAATGAGATATCATGGTTAGTAGAGGCCGATCTTCGGATCGGGCGAGCGGGGGTGCTCACGAAGTGACCTTCCCCAATCGTACCCAAGTTCCCGAGCCGAGGCAACTTTGGTGATGACGGACACGTGGCCTTTGGCACCGAGTCAGGGTTTCCTAAATTTCCCCATTAAAAAAATTTAGGTGGCGACTCTGTATCTGGCAAAGCAGTCCATGTTTGGCACTTCTTTTTTAAAAATTTGTTTTCTCAAAACGATTTGCCGGATTTGGACTCTTCGGTTCAGATTAAGAACCGTGACAATTTGAGTCCGAACTGTAGTGAACCCCAAAATGAACAGAACGGGACTCACCCTCCCGGGGCGTTCGGGGGACGTATACAGCGCATCGCACTGTTTTGTGCAGTTCACACTCACGATATGTTGCGCATCGCACTGTTTGGTGCAGTTTATCACGCACGCTATGTTGCACATCGCAATGTTTTGTGCAGTTTATCACTCGCGCTATTTTGCGCATCGCACTATTTTGTGCAGTTTATCACTCGCGCTTTCTTACGCATCGCACTGTTTTGTCGAGTTTATCACTCGCGCTATTTTGCGTATCGCACTGTTTTGTGGAGTTTACACTCGCGCTATTTGTCGCATCGCACTGTTTTGTGGATTTTATCACTCGCGCTATTTTGCGCATCGCACAGTTTTGTGCAGTTTACACTCGCGCTATTTTGCGCATGGCACTGTTTTGTGTAGTTTACACTCGCGCTATGTTGCGTATCGCACTGTTTTGTGTAGTTTACCCTCGCGCTATGTTGCGTATCGCACTGTTTTGTGTAGTTTATCTCTCGCGCTTTGTTGCGCATCGCACTGTTTTGTGCAGTTTACACTCGCGCTATTTTGTGCATCGCACTGTTTTGTGGATTTTATCACTGGCGTATTTTGCGCATCGCACTGTTTTGTGGATTTTATCACTGGCGTATTTTGCGCATCGCACTGTTTTGTGGATTTTATCACTGGCGTATTTTGCGCATCGCACTGTTTTGTGCAGATTACACTCGTGCTATTTTGCGCATCGCACTGTTTTGTGCAATTTACAATCGCGCTATTTTGCGCATCGCACTTTTTGTGAAGTTTATCACTCGCGCTATGTTGCGCATCGCTCTGTTTTGTGCAGTTTATCACTCGCGCTTTCCTGCGCATCGCACTGTTTTGTGCAGTTTACGCTCGCGCCATTTTACGCATCGCACTGTTTTGTGCAGTTTACACTCGCGCTATTTTGCGCATCGCACTGTTTTGTGCAGTTTATCACTCGCGCTGTTTTACGCATCGCACTCTTTTGTACAGTTTATCACTCGCGCCGTGTTGCGCATCGCACTATTTTGTACAGTTTATCACTCGCGCTTTCTTGCGCATCCCACTGTTTTGTGGAGTTTAGAGTCGCCCAATTTTATGCATCGCACTATTTTGTGCAGTTTATCACTCGATGCGCGCATCGCACTATTTTGTGCAGTTTATCACTCGCGCTGTTTTGCGCATCACACTGTTTTGTGCAATTTATCACTCGCGATGTGCTGCGCATCGCACTGTTTTGTGCAGATTACACTCGCGCTGTGTTTCATATCGCACTGTTTTGTGCAGTTTATCACTCCCGCTTTCTTGCGCATCGCACTGTTTTGTGCCGTTTACCACTCGCGCTGCTTCGTGCATCGCACTCTTTTATGCAGTTTACACTCGCGCTCTTTTGTGCATCGCACTGTTTTCTGCAGTTTACATTCGCGCTATTTTGTGCATCGCACTATTTTGTGCAGTTGACACTCGCGCTATTTTGCGCATCGCACTGTTTTGTGCAGTTCACACTCGCGATATGTTGCGCATCGCACTGTTTCGTGCAGTTTATCACTCACGCTTTGTTGCGCATCGCACTGTTTTGCGCAGTTTTTCACTCGCGCTATTTTGCGCATCGCACTATTTTGTGCAGTTTATCACTCGCGCTTTCTTGCGCATCGCACTGTTTTGTGCAGTTTATCACTCGCGCTATTTTGCGCATCGCACTATTTTGTGGAGTTTACACTCGCGCTATTTTGCGCATTGCACTGTTTTGTGGATTTTATCACTCGCGCTATTTTGTGCATCGCACTGTTTTGTGCAGTTTACACTCGCGCTATTTTGCGCATGGCACTGTTTTGTGCTGTTTACACTCGCGCTATGTTTCGCATCGCACTGTTTTGTGTAGTTCACACTCGCGCTATGTTGCGCATCGCACCGTTTTGTGCAGTTTATCACTCACGATTTCTTGCGCATCGCACTGTTTTGTGCAGTTTATTACTCGCACTTTCTTGCGCATTGCACTGTTTTATGCAGTTTATCACTTTCAGTTTCTTGCACATCGCACCGTTTTGTGTAGTTTATCACTCGCGCTTTCTTGCGCATCGCAGTGTTTTGTGCAGTTTATCACTCGATGCGCGCATCGCACTGTTTTGTGCAGTTTATCACTCGCGATGTTTTGCACATCGCCCTGTTTTCTACAATTTATCACTAGCGCTGGGTTGCGCATCGCACTGTTTTGTGCAGTTTACACTCGCGCTGCGTTCCGCATCGCACTATTTTGTGCAGTTTACCACTCGCGCTGTTTTGCGCATCGCACTGTTTTGTGCAGTTTGCAGTCCCGCTCTTTTGCGCATCGCACTGTTTTGCGCAGTTTACACTCGTGCTGTTTTGCGCATCGCACTATTTTGTGCAGTTTTTCACTCGCGCTATGTTGCGCATCGCACTGTTTTGTGCACTTTATCGCTCGCGCTTTGTTGCGCATCGTACTATTTTGTGCAGTTTATCATTCGCGCTGTTTTGCGCATCGCACTGTTTTGTGCAGTTTACACTCGCGCTATTTTGCGCATCGCACCCATTTGTGCAGTTTATCACGCGCGCTATGTTACGCATCGCACTCTTTTCTGCAGTTTACATCCGCGCTATGTTGCGCATCGCACTGTTTTGTATAGTTTATCACTCGCGCTTTCTTGCGCATCGCACTGTTTTGTGCAGTTTACACTCGCGTCGTGTTACGCATCGCACTGTTTTGTGCAGTTTATCACTCGCGCTTTCTTGCGCATCGCACTGTTTTGTACAGTTTATCACTCGCGCTTTCTTGCGCATCGCACTGTTTCCTGCAGTTTATCACTCGCGGTTTCTTGCGCATCGCACCGTTTTGTGCAGTTTATCACTCGCGCTTTCTTCCGCATCGCACTGTTTTGTGCAGTTTATCACTCGCACCATTTTGCGCATCGCACTGTTTTGTGCAGTTTACACTCGCGCGATTTTGCGCATCGCACTATTTTGTGCAGTTTACACTCGCGCCATTTTACGCATCGCACTGTTTTGTGCAGTGTACACTCGCGCTATGTTGCGCATCGCACTGTTTTGTGCAGTTTATCACTCGCGCTATGTTGCGCATCGCACTGTTTTGTGCAGTTTATCACTCGCGCTTTGTTGCGCATTGCATTGTTTTGTGCAGTTTGTCACTCGTGCTATGTTGCGCATCGCACTGTTTTGTGCAGTTTATCACTCGCATTTTGTGGCGCATCGCACTGTTTTGTGCAGTTTACAATCGCACTATTTTCGCATCGCACTGTTTTGTGGATTTTATCACTCGCCCTATTTTGCGCATCACAATGTTTTGTGCAGTTTATCACTTGTGGTTTATTGCGCATCGCACTGTTTTGTGCAGTTTACACTCGCGCTATTTTGCGCATCGCACTGTTTTGTGCAGTTTACACTCGCGCTATTTTGCGCATCGCACTTTTTGTGCAGTTTATCACTCGCGCTATGTTGCACATCGCACTCTTTTGTGCAGTTTACACACGCGCTATGTTGCGCATCGCACTGTTTTGTGCAGTTTACCCTCGTGCTATTTTGCGCATCGCACTGTTTTGTGGATTTTATCAATCACGCTATTTTGCGCATCGCACTGTTTTGTGCAGTTTACACTCGGGCTATTTTGCACATCGCACTGTTTTGTGCAGTTTACACTCGCGCTATGTTGCGCATCGCACTATTTTGTCCAGTTTATCACTCGCGCTATGTTGCCCATCGCTCTGTTTTGTGCAGTTTATCACTCCCACTTTGTTGCGCATCGCACTGTTTTGTGTACTTTACACTCGCGCTATTTTGCGCATCGCACTGTTTTGTGCAATTTACACTCGCGCTATTTTGCACATCGCACTGTTTTGTGTAGTTTATCACTCGCGCTTTCTTGCGCATCGCACCATTTTGTGAAGTTTATCAGTCGCACTTTCTTGCGCGTCGCACTGTTTTGTGCATTTTATCACTTGCGGTTTCTTGCGCATCGCACCGTTTTGTGCAGTTTATCACTCGCGCTTTCTTGTGCATCGCACTATTTTGTGCAGTTTATCACTCGCCCTTTCTTGCGCATCGCACTGTTTTATGCAGTTTATCACTTGCGGTTTCTTGCGCATCGCACCGTTTTGTGCACTTTATCACTCGCGCTTTCCTGCGCATCGCATTATTTTGTGCAGTTTAGACATGCGCCATTTTACGCATCGCACTGTTTTGTGCTGTTTACACTCGCGCTGTTTTGCGCATCGCACTATTTTATGCAGTTTATCACTCGCGCTGTTTTGCGCATGACACTGTTTTGTGCAGTTTATAACTAGCGCCGTGTTGCGCATCGTACTATTTTGTGCAGTTTATCACTCACACTTTCTTGCGCATCGCACTATTTTGTGCGGTTTACACTCGCCCAATTTTGCGCATCGCACTGTTTTGTGCAGTTTATCACTCGCGCTGTGCTGCGCATCGCACTGTTTGTGCAGTTTACACTCGCGCTGTGTTGCGCATCGCACTGTTTTGTGCGTTTATTACTCCCGCTTTCTTGCGCATCGCATTGTTTTGTGCAGTTTACCAGTCGTGCAGTTTTGCGCATCACACTCTTTTGTGCAGTTTACACACTGCTCTTCTGCGCATCGCACTGTTTTGGGCAATTTACACTCGCGCTATTTTGCGCATCGCACTGTTTTGTGTAGTTGACACTCGCGCTATTTTGCGCATCGCACTGTTTTGTGCAGTTTACACTCGTGCTATTTTGCGCATTGCACTGTTTTGTGCAGTTTATCACTGGCGCTGTTTTGCGCATCGCACTGTTTTGTGCAGTTTATAACTCGCGCCGTGTTGCGCATCGCACTTTTTTGTGCAGTTTATCACTCGCGCTTTCTTGCACATCGCACTGTTTTGTGCTGTTTACACTCGCCCTATTTTGCGCATCGCACTGTTTTGTGCAGTTTATCACTCGACGCACGCATCGCACTGTTTTGTGCAGTTTATCACACGCGCTGTTTTGCGCATCGCACTGTTTTGTGCCGTTTATCACTCGCGCTGTGCTGCGCATCGCACCGTTTTGTGCAGTTTACAGTCGCGCTGTGTTGCGCATCGCACTGTTTTGTGCAGTTTATCACTCCCGCTTTCTTGCGCATCGCACTGTTTTGTGCAGTTTACCACTTGTGTTGTTTTGCGCATCGCACTCTTTTGTGCAGTTTACACTCGCGCTATTTTGCGCATCGCACTGTTTTGTGCAGTTTCCACTCGCGCTATTTTGCGCATCGCACTGTTTTGTGCAGTTGATACTCGCGCTATTTTGCGCATCGTACTGTTTTGTGCAGTTCACCCTCCCGATATGTTGCGCATCGCACTGTTTTGTGCAGTTTATCACGCGCGCTATGTCGCGCATCACACTGTTTTGTGCAGTTTATCACGCGCGCTATTTTGCGCATCGCACTGTTTTGTGAAGTTTACCCACACGCTATTTTGCGCATCGCACTTTTTGTGCAGTTTATCACTCACGCTATGTTGCGCATCGCACTCTTTTGTGCAGTTTACACCCGCGCTATGTTGCGCATCGCACTGTTTTGTGCAGTTTAAACTCGCACTATTTTTCGCATCACACTGTTTTGTGGATTTTATCACTCGCGCTATTTTGCGCATCGCTTTGTTTCGTGCAGTTTACACTCGCACTATCTTGCGCATGGCACTGTTTTGTGCTGTTTACACTCGCGCTATGTTGCGCATCGCACTGTTCTGTGCAGTTTACACTCACTATGTTGCGCATCGCACTGTTTTGTGCAGTTTATCACACGAGCTTTGTTGCGCATCGCACTGTTTTGCGAAGTTTATCACTCGCACTTTCTTGCGCATCGCACTGTTTTATGCAGTTTATCACTTGCGGTTTCTTGCGCATCGCACCGTTTTGGGCAGTTTATTACTCGCGATTTCTTGCGCATCGCACTGTTTTGTGCAGTTTACACTCGTGCTATTTTGCGCATCGCACTGTTTTGTGCAGTTTATCACTGGCGCTGTTTTGCGCATCGCACTGTTTTGTGCAGTTTATAACTCGCGCCGTGTTGCGCATCGCACTGTTTTGTGCAGTTTATCACTCGCGCTTTCTTGCACATCGCACTGTTTTGTGCTGTTTACACTCGCCCTATTTTGCGCATCGCACTGTTTTGTGCAGTTTATCACTCGATGCACACATCGCACTGTTTTGTGCAGTTTATCACACGCGCTGTTTTGCGCATCGCACTGTTTTGTGCCGTTTATCACTCGCGCTGTGCTGCGCATCGCACCGTTTTGTGCAGTTTACAGTCGCGCTGTGTTGCGCATCGCACTGTTTTGTGCAGTTTATCACTCCCGCTTTCTTGCGCATCGCACTGTTTTGTGCAGTTTACCACTTGTGTTGTTTGCGCATCGCACTCTTTTGTGCAGTTTACACTCGCGCTATTTTGCGCATCGCACTGTTTTGTGCAGTTTCCACTCGCGCTATTTTGCGCATCGCACTGTTTTGTGCAGTTGATACTCGCGCTATTTTGCGCATCGTACTGTTTTGTGCAGTTCACCCTCCCGATATGTTGCGCATCGCACTGTTTTGTGCAGTTTATCACGCGCTATGTCGCGCATCGCACTGTTTTGTGCAGTTTATCATGCGCGTTATTTTGCGCATCGCACTGTTTTGTGAAGTTTACCCACACGCTATTTTGCGCATCGCACTTTTTGTGCAGTTTATCACTCACGCTATGTTGCGCATCGCACTCTTTTGTGCAGTTTACACCCGCGCCATGTTGCGCATCGCACTGTTTTGTGTAGTTTAAACTCGCACTATTTTTCGCATCACACTGTTTTGTGGATTTTATCACTCGCGCTATTTTGTGCATCGCTTTGTTTCGTGCAGTTTACACTCGCGCTATCTTGCGCATGGCACTGTTTTGTGCTGTTTACACTCGCGCTATGTTGCGCATCGCACTGTTCTGTGCAGTTTACACTCGCTATGTTGCGCATCGCACTGTTTTGTGCAGTTTATCACACGCGCTTTGTTGCGCATCGCACTGTTTTGCGAAGTTTATCACTCGCACTTTCTTGCGCATCGCACTGTTTTATGCAGTTTATCACTTGCGGTTTCTTGCGCATCGCACCGTTTTGTGCAGTTTATTACTCGCGATTTCTTGCGCATCGCACTGTTTTGTCAAGTTCACACACGCGCTATTTTGCGCATGGCACTGTTTTGTGCAGTTTACACTCGCGCTATGTTGCGCATCGCACTGTTTTGTGTTGTTTACACTCGCGCTATGTTGCGCATCGCACTGTTTTGTGCAGTTTATCACTCGCGCTTTGTTGCGCATTGCACTGTTTTGTGCAGTTTACACTCGCGCTATTCTGCGCATCGCATTGTTTTGTGGATTTTATCACTCGCGTATTTTGCGCATCACACTGTTTTGTGCAGTTTACACTCGCGCTATGTTGCGCATCACACTGTTTTGTGCAGTTTATCACTCACGCTACGTTGCGCATCGCACTGTTTTGCGCAGTTTATCACTCGCGCTTTGCTGCGCATCGCACTATTTTGTGCAGTTTACACTCGCGCTATTTTCCGCATCGCACTGTTTTGTGCAGTTTACACTCGCGCTATTTTGCGCATCGCACTTTTTGTGCAGTTTATCACTTGCGCTATGTTGCGCATCGCACTGTTTTGTGCAGTTTATCACACGCGCTTTGTTGTGCATCACACTGTTTTGCGAAGTTTATCACTCGCACTTTCTTGCGCATCGCACTGTTTTATGCAGTTTATCACTTGCGGTTTCTTGCGCATCGCACCGTTTTGTGCAGTTTATTACTCGCGATTTCTTGCGCATCGCACTGTTTTGTGCAGTTTACACACGCGCTATTTTGCGCATGGCACTGTTTTGTGCAGTTTACACTCGCGCTATGTTGCGCATCGCACTGTTTTGTGTTGTTTACACTCGCGCTATGTTGCGCATCGCACTGTTTTGTGCAGTTTATCACTCGCGCTTTGTTGCGCATTGCACTGTTTTGTGCAGTTTACACTCGCGCTATTTTGCGCATCGCATTGTTTTGTGGATTTTATCACTCGCGTATTTTGCGCATCACACTGTTTTGTGCAGTTTACACTCGCGCTATGTTGCGCATCGCACTGTTTTGTGCAGTTTATCACTCACGCTACATTGCGCATCGCACTGTTTTGCGCAGTTTATCACTCGCGCTTTGCTGCGCATCGCACTATTTTGTGCAGTTTACACTCGCGCTATTTTGCGCATCGCACTGTTTTGTGCAGTTTATACTCGCGCTATTTTGCGCATCGCACTTTTTGTGCAGTTTATCACTTGCGCTATGTTGCGCATCGCACTCTTTTGTGCAGTTTACACCCGCGCTATGTTGCACATCGCACTGTTTTGTGCAGTTTACACTTGCGCTGTGTTGCGCATCGCACTGTTTTGTGCAGTTTATTACGCGCGCTCTGTTGCGCATCGCACTCTTTTGTGCAGTTTATCACTCGCGCTTTCTTGCGCATCGCACTATTTTATGGAGTTTATCACTCGGGCTATTTTACGCATCGCACTGTTTTGTGGATTTTTCACTCGCGCTATTTTGCGCATCGCACTGTTTTGTGGATTTTATCACTCGCGCTGTTTTGTGCAATTTACAGCCGCGCTATTTTGCGCGCGGCACTGTTTTCTGCAGTTTACACTCGCGCTATGTTGCGCATCGCACTGTTTTGTGTAGTTTACACTCGCGCTATGTTGCGCATCGCACTATTTTGTGAAGTTTATCACTCGCGGTGTGTTGCGCACCGCACTGTTTTGTGCAGTTTACACTCGCGCTATTTTGCGCATCGCACAATTTTGTGGATTTTATCACTCGCTATTTTGCGCATCGCACTTTTTGTGCAGTTTATCACTCGCGCCACGTTGCGCATCGCACTATTTTGTGCAGTTTACACTCGCGCTATTTTGCGCATCGCACTGTTTTGTGGATTTTATCACTCGCGCTATTTTGCGCATCGCACTATTTTGTGCAGTTTACACTCGCGCTACTTTGCACATCGCACTGTTTTGTGCAGTTTACACTCGTGCTATGTTGCGCATCGCACTGTTTTGTGCAGTTTATCACTCGCGCTATGTTGCGCATCGCACTGTTTTGTGCAGTTTATCACTCGCGCTTTGCTGCGCATCGCACTGTTCTGTGCAGTTTACAGTAACGTTATTTTGCGCATCGCACTATTTTGTGCAGTTTACACTCGCGCTATTTTGCGCATCGCACTTTTTGTGCAGTTTATCACTTGCGCTATGTTGCGCATCGCACTCTTTTGTGCAGTTTACACCCGCGCTATGTTGCACATCGCACTGTTTTGTGCTGTTTACACTCGCGCTGTGTTGTGCATCGCACTATTTTGTGCAGTTTATCACGCGCGCTCTGTTGCGCATCGCACTCTTTTGTGCAGTTTATCACTCGCGCTTTCTTGCGCATCGCACTGTTTTGTGGAGTTTATCACTCGCGCTATTTTGCGCATCGCACTGTTTTGTGGAGTTTACACTCACGCTATTTTGCGCATCGCACTGTTTTGTGGATTTTATCACTCGCGCTATTTTGCGCATCGCGCTGTTTTGTGCAGTTTACAGTCGCGCTATTTTGCGCGTGGCACTGTTTTGTGCAGTTTACACTCGCGCTATGTTGCGCATCGCACTGTATTGTGTAGTTTACACTCACGCTATGTTGCGCATCGCACTATTTTGTGCAGTTTATCACTCGCGGTTTGTTGCGCATCGCACTGTTTTGTGCAGTTTACACTCGCGCTATTTTGAGCATCGCACTATTTTGTGGATTTTATCACTCGCGTGTTTTGCGCGTCGCATTGTTTTGTGCAGTTTATCACTTGTGCTATGTTGCGCCTCGCACTATTTTGTGCAGTTTACCACTCGCGCTTTGTTGCGCATCGCACTGTTTTGTACAGTTTACACTCGCGCTATTTTGCGCATCGCACTATTTGTGCAGTTTACACTCGCGCTATTTTGCGCATCGCACTTTTTGTGCAGTTTATCACTCGCGCCATGTTGCACATCGCACTGTTTTGTGCAGTTTACACTCGCGCTATTTTGCGCATCGCACTGTTTTGTGGATTTTATCACTCGCGCTATTTTGCGCATCGCACTATTTTGTGCAGTTTACACTCGCGCTACTTTGCACATCGCACTGTTTTGTGCAGTTTACACTCGTGCTATGTTGCGCATCGCACTGTTTTGTGCAGTTTATCACTCGCGCTATGTTGCGCATCGCACTGTTTTGTGCAATTTATCACTCGCGCATTGTTGCGCATCACACTTTTTTGTGCAGTTTACACTCGCGCTGTGTTGCGCATCGCACTGTTTTGTGCAGTTTATCACGCGCGCTCTGTTGCGCATCGCACTCTTTTGTGCAGTTTATCACTCGCGCTTTCTTGCGCATCGCACTGTTTTGTGAGTTTATCACTCGCGCTATTTTGCGCATCGCACTGTTTTGTGGAGTTTATACTCGCACTATTTTGCGCATCGCTCTGTTTTGTGGATTTTATCACTCGCACTATTTTGCGCATCGCTCTGTTTTGTGCAGTTTACACTCGCGCTATTTTGCGAATCGCTCTGTTTTGTGCAGTTTACACTCGCGCTATTTTGCGCATGGCACTGTTTTGTGCAGTTTACACTCGCGCAATGTTGCGCATCGCTCTGTTTTGTGTAGTTTACACTCGCACTATGTTGCGCATCTCACTGTTTTGTGTAGTTTATCACTCGCGCTTTGTTGCGCATCGCACTGTTTTTTGCAGTTTACACTCGCGCTATTTTGCGCATCGCACTATTTTGGGGATTTTACCACTCGCGTATTTTGCGCATCGCACTGTTTTGTGCAGTTTATCACTCGCGCTATGTTGCGCATCGCACTGTTTTGTGCAGTTTATCACTGGCGCTTTGTTGCGCATCGCACTGTTTTGTGCAGTTTATCACTCGCGCTTTTCTTGCGCATCGCACCGTTTGGTGCAGTTTACACTCGCGCTATTTTGCTCATCGCACTTTTTGTGTAGTTTATCACTCGCGCTATGTTGCAAATCGCACTCTTTTGTGCAGTTTGCACCCGCGCTATGTTGCGCATCGCACTGTTTTGTGCAGTTTATCACTCGCGCTTTCTTTCGCATCGCACTGTTTTGTGCAGTTTACAATCGCGCTGTGTTGCACATCGAACTGTTTTGTGCAGTTTATCACTCGCGCTTTCTTGCGCATCGCACTGTTTTGTGAAGTCTACCACTCGCACTTTCTTGCGCATCGCACTGTTTTATGCAGTTTATCACTTGCGGTTTCTTGCGCATCTCACCGTTTTCTGCCGTTTATCACTCGCGCTTTCTTGCGCACCGCACTGTTCGTGCAGTTTGCACTCGCCCGATTTTGCGCATCTTACTGTTTTGTGCAGTTTATCACTCGATGCGCGCATCGCATTGCTTTGTGCAGTTTATCACTCGCGCTGTTTTGCGCATCGCACTGTTTTATGCAGTTTATCACTCGCGCTGTGTTGCGCATCGCACTGTTTTGTGCAGTTTACACTCGCGCTGCGTTGCGCATCGCACTATTTTGTGCAGTTTGTCACCCCCGCTTTCTTGCGCATCGCTCTGTTTTGTGCAGTTTATCACTCGCCCTTTCTTGCGCATCGCACTGTTTTGTGCTGTTTACACTCGCGCCATTTTACGCATCGCACTGTTTTGTACAGTTTACACTCGCGCTATTTTGCGCATCGCACTGTTTTGTGCAGTTTATCACTCGCGCTGTTTTGCGCATCGCACTATTTTGTGTAGTTTATAACTCGCGCCGCGTTGCGCATCGCACTATTTTGTGCTGTTTATCACTCGCGCTTTCTTGCGCATCGCACTGTTTTGTGGAGTTTACACTCGCCTTATTTTGCGCATTGCATTGTTTTGTGCAGTTTATCACTCGATGCGCGCATCGCACTGTTTTGTACAGTTTATCACTCGCTCTGTTTTGTGCATCACACTGTTTTGTGCAGTTTATCAGTCGCGCTGTGCTGCGCATCGCACTGTTTTGTGCAGTTTACACTCGCGCTGTGTTGCGCAGCGCACTGTTTTGTGCAGTTTATCACTCCCGCTTTGTTGCGCATCACACTGTTTTGTGCAATTTACCACTCGCGATGTTTTGTGCATCGCACTCTTTTTTGCAGTTTACACTCGCGCTATTTTGCGCATCGCACTGTTTTCTGCAGTTTGCACTCGCGCTATTTTGCGCATCGCAATGTTTTGTGCAGTTCACACTCGCGATTATGTTGCGCATCGCACTGTTTTGTGCAGTTTATCACGCGCTATGTTGCGCATCGCACTATTTTGTGCAGTTTATCCTCGCGCTTTGTTGCGCATCGTTATCGTGCAGTTTATCACTCGCGCTATTTTGTGCAGTTTATCACTCGCGCTTTCTTGCGCATCGCACTGTTTTGTGGAGTTTATCACTCGCGCTATTTTGAGCATCGCACTATTTTGTGGAGTTTACACTCGCGCTATTTTGCGCATCGCACTGTTTTGTGGATTTTATCACTCGCGCTATTTTGCGCATCGCACTATTTTCTGCAGTTTACACTCGCGCTACTATGCACATCGCACTGTTTTGTGCAGTTTACACTCGTCCTATGTTGCGCATCGCACTGTTTTGTGCAGTTTATCACTCGCGCTATGTTGCGCATCGCACTGTTTTGTGCAATTTATCACTCGCGCATTGTTGCGCATCACACTTTTTTGTGCAGTTTACACTCGCGCTGTGTTGCGCATCGCGCTGTTTTGTGCAGTTTATCACGCGCGCTCTGTTGCGCATCGCACTCTTTTGTGCAGTTTATCACTCGCGCTTTCTTGCGCATCGCACTGTTTTGTGGAGTTTATCACTCGCGCTATTTTGCACATCGCACTGTTTTGTGGAGTTTATACTCGCACTATTTTGCGCATCGCTCTGTTTTGTGGATTTTATCACTCGCACTATTTTGCGCATCGCTCTGTTTTGTGCAGTTTACACTCGCGCTATTTTGCGAATCGCTCTGTTTTGTGCAGTTTACACTCGCGCTATTTTGCGCATGGCACTGTTTTGTGCAGTTTACACTCGCGCAATGTTGCGCATCGCTCTGTTTTGTGTAGTTTACACTCGCACTATGTTGCGCATCTCACTGTTTTGTGTAGTTTACACTCGCGCTTGTTGCGCATCGCACTATTTTTGCAGTTTACACTCGCGCTATTTTGCGCATCGCACTATTTTGGTTTTACCACTCGCGTATTTTGCGCATCGCACTGTTTTTTGCAGTTTATCACTCGCGCTATGTTGCGCATCGCACTGTTTTGTGCAGTTTATCACTCGCGCTTTGTTGCGCATCGCACTGTTTTGTGCAGTTTATCACTCGCGCTATGTTGCGCATCGCACTGTTTTGTGCAGTTTATCACTCGCGCTTTGTTGCGCATCGCACTGTTTTGTGCAGTTTATCACTCGCGCTTTTCTTGCGCATCGCACCGTTTGGTGCAGTTTACACTCGCGCTATTTTGCTCATCGCACTTTTTGTGCAGTTTATCACTCGCGCTATGTTGCAAATCGCACTCTTTTGTGCAGTTTGCACCCGCGCTATGTTGCGCATCGCACTGTTTTGTGCAGTTTATCACTCGCGCTTTCTTTCGCATCGCACTGTTTTGTGCAGTTTACAATCGCGCTGTGTTGCACATCGAACTGTTTTGTGCAGTTTATCACTCGCGCTTTCTTGCGCATCGCACTGTTTTGTGAAGTCTACCACTCGCACTTTCTTGCGCATCGCACTGTTTTATGCAGTTTATCACTTGCGGTTTCTTGCGCATCTCACCGTTTTCTGCCGTTTATCACTCTCGCTTTCTTGCGCACCGCACTGTTTGTGCAGTTTGCACTCGCCCGATTTTGCGCATCTTACTGTTTTGTGCAGTTTATCACTCGATGCGCGCATCGCATTGCTTTGTGCAGTTTATCACTCGCGCTGTTTTGCGCATCGCACTTTTATGCAGTTTATCACTCGCGCTGTGTTGCGCATCGCGCTGTTTTGTGCAGTTTACACTCGCGCTGCGTTGCGCATCCACTATTTTGTGCAGTTTGTCACCCCGCTTTCTTGCGCATCGCTCTGTTTTGTGCAGTTTATCACTCGCCCTTTCTTGCGCATCGCACTTTTTGTGCTGTTTACACTCGCGCCATTTTACGCATCGCACTGTTTTGTGCAGTTTACACTCGCGCTATTTTGCGCATCGTACTGTTTTGTGCAGTTTATCACTCGCGCTGTTTTGCGCATCGCACTATTTTGTGTAGTTTATAACTCGCGCCGCGTTGCGCATCGCACTATTTTGTGCTGTTTATCACTCGCGCTTTCTTGCGCATCGCACTGTTTTGTGGAGTTTACACTCGCCTTATTTTGCGCATTGCATTGTTTTGTGCAGTTTATCACTCGATGCGCGCATCGCACTGTTTTGTACAGTTTATCACTCGCTCTGTTTTGTGCATCACACTGTTTTGTGCAGTTTATCAGTCGCGCTGTGCTGCGCATCGCACTGTTTTGTGCAGTTTACACTCGCGCTGTGTTGCGCAGCGCACTGTTTTGTGCAGTTTATCACTCCCGCTTTGTTGCGCATCACACTGTTTTGTGCAATTTACCACTCGCGCTGTTTTGTGCATCGCACTCTTTTTTGCAGTTTACACTCGCGCTATTTTGCGCATCGCACTATTTTCTGCAGTTTGCACTCGCGCTATTTTGCGCATCGCAATGTTTTGTGCAGTTCACACTCGCGATATGTTGCGCATCGCACTGTTTTGTGCAGTTTATCGCGCGCTATGTTGCGCATCGCACTATTTTGTGCAGTTTATCCCTCGCGCTTTGTTGCGCATCGTACTGTTTCGTGCAGTTTATCACTCGCGCTATTTTGTGCAGTTTATCACTCGCGCTTTCTTGCGCATCGCACTGTTTTGTGGAGTTTATCACTCGCGCTATTTTGAGCATCGCACTATTTTTTGGAGTTTAAACTCGCGCTATTTTGCGCATCGCACTGTTTTGTGGATTTTATCACTCGCGCTATTTTGCGCATCGCACTATTTTCTGCAGTTTACACTCGCGCTACTATGCACATCGCACTGTTTTGTGCAGTTTACACTCGTCCTATGTTGCGCATCGCACTGTTTTGTGCAGTTTATCACTCGCGCTATGTTGCGCATCGCACTGTTTTGTGCAGTTTATCACTCGGGCATTGTTGCGCATCACACTGTTTTGTGCAGTTTACACTCGCGCTGTGTTGCGCATCGCACTGTTTTGTGCAGTTTATCACGCGCGCTCTGTTGGGCATCGCACTCTTTTGTGCAGTTTATCACTCGCGCTTTCTTGCGCATCGCACTGTTTTGTGGAGTTTATCACTCGCGCTATTTTGCGCATCGCACTGTTTTGTGGAGTTTATACTCGCACTATTTTGCGCATCGCACTGTTTTGTGGATTTTATCACTCGCGCTATTTTGCGCATCACTCTGTTTTGTGCAGTTTACACTCGCGCTATTTTGCGCATGGCACTGTTTTGTGCAGTTTACACTCGCGCTATGTTGCGCATCGCTCTGTTTTGTGTAGTTTACACTCGCGCTATGTTGCGCATCTCACTGTTTTGTGTAGTTTATCACTCGCGCTTTGTTGCGCATCGCACTGTTTTTTGCAGTTTACACTCGCGCTATTTTGCGCATCGCACTATTTTGGGGATTTTACCACTCGCGTATTTTGCGCATCGCACTGTTTTGTGCAGTTTATCACTCGCGCTATGTTGCGCATCGCACTGTTTTGTGCAGTTTATCACACGTGCTTTGTTGCGCATCGCACTGTTTCTTGCAGTTTATCACTCGCGCTTTTCTTGCGCATCGCACCGTTTTGTGCAGTTTACACTCGCGCTATTTTGCTCATCGCACTTTTTGTGCAGTTTATCACTCGCGCTATGTTGCAAATCGCACTCCTTTGTGCAGTTTGCACCCGCGCTATGTTGCGCATCGCACTGTTTTGTGCAGTTTATCACTCGCGCTTTCTTTCGCATCGCACTGTTTTGTGCAGTTTACAATCACGCTGTGTTGCACATCGCACTGTTTTGTGGAGTTTATCACTCGCGCTTTCTTGCGCATCGCACTGTTTTGTGAAGTCTATCACTCGCACTTTCTTGCGCATCGCACTGTTTTATGCAGTTTATCACTTGCGGTTTCTTGCGCATCTCACCGTTTTCTGCCGTTTATCACTCGCGCTTTCTTGCGCACCGCACTGTTCGTGCAGTTTGCACTCGCCCTATTTTGCGCATCTTACTGTTTTGTGCAGTTTATCACTTGACGTGCGCATCGCATTGTTTTGTGCAGTTTATCACTCGCGCTGTTTTGCGCATCGCACTGTTTTATGCAGTTTATCACTCGCGCTGTGTTGCGCATCGCACTGTTTTGTGCAGTTTACACTCGCGCTGCGTTGCGCATCGCACTATTTTGTGCAGTTTGTCACCCCCGCTTTCTTGCGCATCGCTCTGTTTTGTGCAGTTTATCACTCGCCCTTTCTTGCGCATCGCACTGTTTTGTGCTGTTTACACTCGCGCCATTTTACGCATCGCACTGTTTTGTGCAGTTTACACTCGCGCTATTTTGCGCATCGCACTGTTTTGTGCAGTTTATCACTCGCGCTGTTTTACGCATCGCACTATTTTGTGTAGTTTATAACTCGCGCCGCGTTGCGCATCGCACTATTTTGTGCTGTTTATCACTCGCGCTTTCTTGCGCATCGCACTATTTTGTGGAGTTTACACTCGCCTTATTTTGCGCATTGCATTGTTTTGTGCAGTTTATCACTCGATGCGCGCATCGCACTGTTTTGTACAGTTTATCACTCGCTCTGTTTTGTGCATCACACTGTTTTGTGCAGTTTATCAGTCGCGCTGTGCTGCGCATCGCACTGTTTTGTGCAGTTTACACTCGCGCTGTGTTGCGCAGCGCACTGTTTTGTGCAGTTTATCACTCCCGCTTTGTTGCGCATCACACTGTTTTGTGCAATTTACCACTCGCGCTGTTTTGTGCATAGCACTCTTTTTTGCAGTTTACACTCGCGCTATTTTGCGCATCGCACTGTTTTCTGCAGTTTGCACTCGCACTATTTTGCGCATCGCAATGTTTTGTGCAGTTCACACTCGCGATATGTTGCGCATCGCACTGTTTTGTGCAGTTTATCACGCGCTATGTTGCGCATCGCACTATTTTGTGCAGTTTATCCCTCGCGCTTTGTTGCGCATCGTACTGTTTCGTGCAGTTTATCACTCGCGCTATTTTGTGCAGTTTATCACTCGCGCTTTCTTGCGCATCGCACTGTTTTGTGGAGTTTATCACTCGCGCTATTTTGAGCATCGCACTATTTTGTGGAGTTTACACTCGCGCTATTTTGCGCATCGCACTGTTTTGTGGATTTTATCACTCGCGCTGTTTTGCGCATCGCACTATTTTCTGCAGTTTACACTCGCGCTACTATGCACATCGCACTGTTTTGTGCAGTTTACACTCGTCCTATGTTGCGCATCGCACTGTTTTGTGCAGTTTATCACTCGCGCTATGTTGCGCATCGCACTGTTTTGTGCAGTTTATCACTCGGGCATTGTTGCGCATCACACTGTTTTGTGCAGTTTACACTCGCGCTGTGTTGCGCATCGCACTGTTTTGTGCAGTTTATCACTCGCGCTATGTTGCGCATCGCACTCTTTTGTGCAGTTTATCACTCGCGCTTTCTTGCGCATCGCACTGTTTTGTGGAGTTTATCACTCGCGCTATTTTGCGCATCGCACTGTTTTGTGGAGTTTACACTCGCGCTATTTTGCGCATCGCACTGTTTTGTGGATTTTATCACTCGCGCTATTTTGCGCATCGCACTGTTTTGTGCAGTTTACACTCGCGCTATTTTGCGCATGGCACTGTTTTGTGCAGTTTACACTCGCGCTATGTTGCGCATCGCACTGTTTTGCGTAGTTTACACTCGCGCTATGTTGCGCATCGCACTGTTTTGTGTAGTTTATCACTCGCGCTTTGTTGCGCATCGCACTGTTTTGTGCAGTTTACACTCGCGCTATTTTGCGCATCGCACTGTTTTGTGGATTTTATCACTCGCGTATTTTGCGCATCGCACTGTTTTGTGCAGTTTACACTCGCGCTATTTTGCGCATCGCACTGTTCGTGCAGTTTATCACACGTGCTTTGTTGCGCATCGCACTGTTTCTTGCAGTTTATCACTCGCGCTTTTCTTGCGCATCGCACCGTTTTGTGCAGTTTACACTCGCGCTATTTTGCTCATCGCACTTTTTGTGCAGTTTATCACTCGCGCTATGTTGCAAATCGCACTCCTTTGTGCAGTTTGCACCCGCGCTATGTTGCGCATCGCACTGTTTTGTGCAGTTTATTACTCGCGCTTTCTTTCGCATCGCACTGTTTTGTGCAGTTTACAATCACGCTGTGTTGCACATCGCACTGTTTTGTGAGTTTATCACTCGCGCTTTCTTGCGCATCGCACTGTTTTGTGAAGTCTATCACTCGCACTTTCTTGCGCATCGCACTGTTTTATGCAGTTTATCACTTGCGGTTTCTTGCGCATCTCACCGTTTTCTGCCGTTTATCACTCGCGCTTTCTTGCGCACCGCACTGTTCGTGCAGTTTGCACTCGCCCTATTTTGCGCATCTTACTGTTTTGTGCAGTTTATCACTTGATGTGCGCATCGCATTGTTTTGTGCAGTTTATCACTCGCGCTGTTTTGCGCATCGCACTGTTTTATGCAGTTTATCACTCGCGCTGTGTTGCGCATCGCACTGTTTTGTGCAGTTTACACTCGCGCTGCGTTGCGCATCGCACTATTTTGTGCAGTTTGTCACCCCCGCTTTCTTGCGCATCGCTCTGTTTTGTGCAGTTTATCACTCGCCCTTTCTTGCGCATCGCACTGTTTTGTGCTGTTTACACTCGCGCCATTTTACGCATCGCACTGTTTTGTGCAGTTTACACTCGCGCTATTTTGCGCATCGCACTGTTTTGTGCAGTTTATCACTCGCGCTGTTTTGCGCATCGCACTATTTTGTGTAGTTTATAACTCGCGCCGTGTTGCGCATCGCACTATTTTGTGGTGTTTATCACTCGCGCTTTCTTGCGCATCGCACTGTTTTGTGGAGTTCACACTCGCCTTATTTTGCGCATTGCACTGTTTTGTGCAGTTTATCACTCGATGCGCGCATCGCACTGTTTTGTACAGTTTATCACTCGCTCTATTTTGTGCATCACATTGTTTTGTGCAGTTTATCAGTCGCGCTGTGCTGCGCATCGCACTGTTTTGTGCAGTTTACACTCGCGCTGTGTTGCGCAGCGCACTGTTTTGTGCAGTTTATCACTCCCGCTTTGTTGCGCATCACATTGTTTTGTGCAATTTACCACTCGCGCTGTTTTGTGCATCGCACTCTTTTTTGCAGTTTACACTCGCGCTATTTTGCGCATCGCACTGTTTTCTGCAATTTGCACTCGCGCTATTTTGCGCATCGCACTGTTTTGTGCAGTTCACACTCGCGATATGTTGCGCATCGCACTGTTTTGTGCAGTTTATCACGCGCTATGTTGCGCATCGCACTGTTTTGTGCAGTTTATCCCTCGCGCTTTGTTGCGCATCGTACTGTTTCGTGCAGTTTATCACTCGTGCTATTTTGTGCAGTTTATCACTCGCGCTTTCTTGCGCATCGCACTGTTTTGTGGAGTTTATCACTCGCGCTATTTTGAGCATCGCACTATTTTGTGGAGTTTACACTCGCGCTATTTTGCGCATCGCACTGTTTTGTGGATTTTATCACTCGCGATATTTTGCGCATCGCACTGTTTTGTGCAGTTTACACTCGCGCTATTTTGCGCATCGCACTATTTTGTGGATTTTATCACTCGCGTATTTTGCGCGTCGCATTGTTTTGTGCAGTTTATCACTCGTGCTATGTTGCGCCTCGCACTGTTTTGTGCAGTTTACCACTCGCGCTTTGTTGCGCATCGCACTGTTTTGTACAGTTTACACTCGCGCTATTTTGCGCATCGCACTATTTGTGCAGTTTACACTCGCGCTATTTTGCGCATCGCACTTTTTGTGCAGTTTATCACTCGCGCCATGTTGCGCATCGCACTGTTTTGTGCAGTTTACACTCGCGCTATTTTGCGCATCGCACTGTTTTGTGGATTTTATCACTCGCGCTATTTTGCGCATCGCACTATTTTGTGCAGTTTACACTCGCGCTACTTTGCACATCGCACTGTTTTGTGCAGTTTACACTCGTGCTATGTTGCGCATCGCACTGTTTTGTGCAGTTTATCACTCGCGCTATGTTGCGCATCGCACTGTTTTGTGCAGTTTATCACTCGCGCATTGTTGCGCATCACACTATTTTGTGCAGTTTACACTCGCGCTGTGTTGCGCATCGCACTGTTTTGTGCAGTTTATCACGCGCGCTCTGTTGCGCATCGCACTCTTTTGTGCAGTTTATCACTCGCGCTTTCTTGCGCATCGCACTGTTTTGTGGAGTTTATCACTCGCACTATTTTGCGCATCGCACTGTTTTGTGGAGTTTACACTCGCGCTATTTTGCGCATCGCACTGTTTTGTGGATTTTATCACTCGCGCTATTTTGCGCATCGCGCTATTTTGTGCAGTTTACACTCGCGCTATTTTGCGCATGGCACTGTTTTGTGCAGTTTACACTCGCGCTATGTTGCGCATCCCACTGTTTTGCGTAGTTTACACTCGCGTTATGTTGCGCATCGCACTGTTTTGTGTAGTTTATCACTCGCGCTTTGTTGCGCATCGCACTATTTTTTGTAGTTTACACTCGCGCTATTTTGCGCATCGCACTATTTTGGGGATTTTACCACTCGCGTATTTTGCGCATCGCACTGTTTTGTGCAGTTTATCACTCGCGCTATGTTGCGCATCGCACTGTTTTGTGCAGTTTATCACTCGCGCTTTGTTGCGCATCGCACTGTTTTGTGCAGTTTATCACTCGCGCTTTCTTGCGCATCGCACTGTTTTGTGGAGTTTATCACTCGCGCTATTTTGCGCATCGCACTGTTTTGTGGAGTTTACACTCGCACTATTTTGCGCATCGCACTGTTTTGTGGATTTTATCACTCGCGCTATTTTGCGCATCGCTCTGTTTTGTGCAGTTTACACTCGCGCTATTTTTCGCATGGCACTGTTTTGTGCAGTTTACACTCGCGCTATGTTGCGCATCGCTCTGTTTTGTGTAGTTTACACTCGCGTTATGTTGCGCATCTCACTATTTTGTGTAGTTTATCACTCGCGCTTTGTTGCGCATCGCACTATTTTTTGTAGTTTACACTCGCGCTATTTTGCGCATCGCACTATTTTGGGGATTTTACCACTCGCGTATTTTGCGCATCGCACTGTTTTGTGCAGTTTATCACTCGCGCTATGTTGCGCATCGCACTGTTTTGTGCAGTTTATCACTCGCGCTTTGTTGCGCATCGCACTGTTTTGTGCAGTTTATCACTCGCGCTTTTCTTGCGCATCGCAGCGTTTTGTGCAGTTTACACTCGCGCTATTTTGCTCATCGCACTGTTTTGTGCAGTTTATCACTCGCACTATGTTGCAAATCGCACTCTTTTGTGCAGTTTGCACCCGCGCTATGTTGCGCATCGCACTGTTTTGTGCAGTTTATCACTCGCGCTTTCTTTCGCATCGCACTGTTTTGTGCAGTTTACAATCGCGTTGTGTTGCACATCGCACTATTTTGTGCAGTTTATCACTCGCGCTTTCTTGCGCATCGCACTGTTTTGTGAAGTCTATCACTCGCACTTTCTTGCGCATCGCACTGTTTTATGCAGTTATCACTTGCGGTTTTTGCGCATCTCACTGTTTTCTGCCGTTTATCACTCGCGCTTTCTTGCGCACCGCACTGTTCGTGCAGTTTTGCACTCGCCCTATTTTGCGCATCTTACTGTTTTGTGCAGTTTATCACTCGATGCGCGCATCGCCATTGTTTTGTGCAGTTTATCACTCGCGCTGTTTTGCGCATCGCACTGTTTTATGCAGTTTATCACTCGCGCTGTGTTGCGCATCGCACTGTTTTGTGCAGTTTACACTCGCGCTGCGTTGCGCATCGCACTATTTTGTGCAGTTTGTCACCCCCGCTTTCTTGCGCATCGCTCTGTTTTTGTGCAGTTTATCACTCGCCCTTTTCTTGCGCATCGCACTGTTTTGTGGCTGTTTACACTCGCGCCATTTTACGCATCGCACTGTTTTGTGCATTACACTCGCGCTATTTTGCGCATCGCACTGTTTTGTGCAGTTTATCACTCGCGCTGTTTTGCGCATCGCACTATTTTGTGCAGTTTATAACTCGCGCCGTTGTTACGCATCGCACTATTTTGTGGCTGTTTATCACTCGCGCTTTCTTGCGCAACGCACTGTTTTGTGGAGTTTACACTCGCCCTATTTTGCGCATCGCCTGTTTTTGTGCAGTTTACACTCGATGCGCGCATCGCACTGTTTTGGGCAGTTTATCGCTCGCTTTGTTTTTGTTTTTTGCAGTTTTATCCAGTCGCGCTTGCTGCGCATCGCCTGTTTTTGTGCATTTACACTTGCGCTTGTTGCGCAGCGCACGTTTTTAGCTGTTTATCACTCCAGCTTTCTTGCGCATCACACTGTTTTGTGCATTTTACACTCGCGCTGTTTTGTGCATCGCCCTCTTTTTTGCAGTTTACACTCACGCTATTTTGCGCATCGGACTGTTTTCTGCAGTTTACACTCGCGCTATTTTGCGCATCGCACTGTTTTGTGCAGTTCACACTCGCGATATGTTGCGCATCGCACTATTTTGTGCAGTTTATCACGCGCTATGTTACGCATCGCACTGTTTTGTGCAGTTTATCCCTCGCGCTTTGTTGCGCATCGCACTATTTCGTGCAGTTTATCACTCGCGCTATTTTGCGCATCGCACTATTTTGTGCTGTTTATCAGTTGCGCTTTCTTGCGCATCGCACTGTTTTGTGGAGTTTATCACTCTCGCTATTTTGAGCATCGCACTATTTTGTGGAGTTTACACTCGCGCTATTTTGCGCATCGCACTGTTTTGTGGATTTTATCACTCGCGATATTTTGCGCATCGCACTGTTTTGTGCAGTTTACACTCGCGCTATTTTGCGCATGGCACTGTTTTGTGCAGTTTACACTCGCGCTATGTTTCGCATCGCACTGTTTTGTGTAGTTTACATTCGCGCTATGTTGCGCATCGCACAGTTTTGTGCAGTTTATCACTCGCGCTTTGTTGCGCATCGCACAATCTTGTGCAGTTAAAGCTCGCGCGATTTTGCGCATCGCACTGTTTTGTGGATTTTATCACTCGCGTATTTTGCGCATCGCACTGTTTTGTGTAATTTACAGTCGCGCTACGTTGCGCATCGCACTGTTTTGTGCAGTTTATCACTCGCGCTATGTTGCGCATCGCACTCTTTTCTACAGTTTATCACTCGCGCTTTGTTGCGCATCGCACAGTTTTGTGCAGTTTACACTCGCGCTATTTTGCGCATCGCACTGTTTTGTGCAGTTTACACTCGCACTATTTTGCGCATCGCACTTTTTGTGCAGTTTATCACTCGCGCTATATTGCGCATCGCACTCTTTTGTGCAGTTTACACCCGCGCTATGTAGCGCATCACACTGTTTTGTGCAGTTTACACTTGCGCTATTTTGCGCATCGCACTGTTTTGTGGATTTTTTCACTCGTGCTATTTTGCGCATCGCACTGTTTTGCGCAGTTTACACTCGCGCTATTTTGCCCATCGCACTATTTTGTGCAGTTTACACTCACGCTATGTTGCGCATCGCACTGTTTTGTGCAGTTTATCACTCGCGCTTTGTTGCGCATCGCACTGTTTTGTGCAGTTTACACTCGCGCTCTTTTGCGCATCGCACTTTTTGTGCAGTTTATCACTCACGCTATGTTGCAAATCGCACTCTTTTGTGCAGTTTACACCTGCGCTACGTTGCGCATGGCACTGTTTTGTGCAGTTTATAACTCGCGCTTTCCCGCGCATCGCACTCTTTTGTGCAGTTTATACTCGCGGTGTATTGCGCATCGCACTGTTTTGTGCAGTTTATCACTCGCGCTTTCTTGCGCATCGCACTGTTTTCTAAAGTTTACCACTCGCACTTTCTTGTGCATCGCACTGTTTTATGTAGTTTATCACTTGCGGTTTCTTGCGCATCGCACCATTTTTTGCAATTTATCACTCGTGATTTCTTGCGCATCGCACTGTTTTGTGCAGTTTATTACTCGCACTTTCTTGCGCATCGCACTGTTTTATCCAGTTTATCACTTTCGGTTAATTGCGCATCGCACCGTTTTGTGTAGTTTATCACTCGCGCTTTCTTGCGCATCGCACTGTTTTGTGCAGTTTATCACTCGCGCTGTTTTGCGCATCGCACTATTTTGTGCAGTTTTTCACTCGCGCTATGTTACGCATCGCACTGTTTTGTGCAGTTTATGACTCGCGCTTTGTTGCGCATCGCACTATTTTGTGCAGTTTATCATTCGCGCTATTTTACGCATCGCACTGTTTTGTGCAGTTTACACACGCGCCATTTTGCGCATCGCACTATTTTGTGCAGTTTACATTCGCGCTATTTTGCGCATCGCACTCATTTGTGCATTTATCACGCGCGCAATTGTTGCGCATCGCACTTTTGTGCCAGTTTACACCCGCGCTATGTTGCGCATCGCACTGTTTTGTACAATTTATCACTCGTGCTTTTTGCGCATCGCACTGTTTTGTACAGTTTACACTCGCGCTGTGTTGCGCTCGCACTATGTTTTGTGCAGTAGCACTTGCGCTTTTTTGCGCGTGGTAATGTTTCCTGCAGTTTATCACTCGCGGTTCTTGCGCATTCGTACCGTTTTGTGCAGTTTATCATCGCGCATTCTTCCGCATCGCACTGTTTTGTGCAGTTTATCACTCACACCATTTTGCGCATCGCACTGTTTTGTACAGTTTAAACACCCGCCATTTTACGCATCGCACTGTTTTGTGCAGTGTACACTCGCGCTATGTTGCGCGTCGCATTGTTTTGTGCAGTTTATCACTCGCGCTATGTTGCCCATTGCGCTGTTTTGTGCAGTTTATCACTCCCGCTTTGTTGCGCGTCGCACTATTTTGTGCAGTTTATCACTCGCGCTTTCTTGCGCATCGCACTGTTTTGTGCAGTTTATCACTCGCGCTGTTTTGCGCATCGCACTATTTTGTGCAGTTTTTCACTCGCGCTATGTACGCATCGCACTGTTTTGTGCAGTTTATGACTCGCGCTTTGTGCGCATCGCACTTTTTGTGCAGTTTATCATTCGCGCTATTTTACGCATCGCACTGTTTTGTGCAGTTTACACACGCGCCATTTTGCGCATCGCACTATTTTGTGCAGTTTACATTCGCGCTATTTTGCGCATCGCACTCATTTGTGCAGTTTATCACGCGCGCTATGTTGCGCATCGCACTCTTTTGTGCAGTTTACACCCGCGCTATGTTGCGCATCGCACTGTTTTGTACAGTTTATCACTCGTGCTTTCTTGCGCATCGCACTGTTTTGTACAGTTTACACTCGCGCTGTGTTGCGCATCGCACTGTTTTGTGCAGTTTATCACTTGCGCTTTCTTGCGCATCGCACTGTTTTGTGCAGTTTAGCACTTGCGCTTTCTTGCGCGTGGTAATGTTTCCTGCAGTTTATCACTCGCGGTTTCTTGCGCATCGTACCGTTTTGTGCAGTTTATCACTCGCGCATTCTTCCGCATCGCACTGTTTTGTGCAGTTTATCACTCACACCATTTTGCGCATCGCACTGTTTTGTACAGTTTAAACACCCGCCATTTTACGCATCGCACTGTTTTGTGCAGTGTACACTCGCGCTATGTTGCGCGTCGCATTGTTTTGTGCAGTTTATCACTCGCGCTATGTTGCGCATCCCACTGTTTTGTGCAGTTTATCACTCGCGCTTTGTTGCGCATCGCACTGTTTTGTGCAGTTTATCACTCGCGCTATGTTGCGCATCGCACTGTTTTGTGCAGTTTCTCACTCCCGTTTTGTTGCGCATTGCACTGTTTTGTGCAGTTTACACTCGCGCTATTTTGCACATCGCACCGTTTTGTGGATTTTATCACTCGAGCTATTTTGCGCATCGCAATGCTTTGTGCAGTTTACACTCCCGCTATGTTACGCATCGCACTGTTTTGTGGAGTTTACACTCGCGCTATGTTGCGCATCGCACTGTTTTGTGCAGTTTATCACTCGCGCTATGTTGCGCATCGCACTGTTTTGTGCAGTTTATCACTCGCGCTTTGTTGTGCATCGCACTGTTTTGTCCAGTTTACACTCGCGCTATTTTGCGCATCGCACTGTTTTGTGCACTTTACACTCGCGCTATTTTGCGCATCGCACTGTTTTGGATTTATCACTCGCACTATTTTGCGCATCGCACTGTTTTGTGCAGTTTACACTCGCGCTATTTTGCAATCGCACTGTTTTATGCAGTTTACACTCGCGCAATGTTGCGCATCGCACTGTTTTGTGCAGTCTATCACTCGCGCTGTTTTGCGCATCGCACTGTTTTGTGCAGTTTATCACTCGCGCTATGTTGCGCATCGCACTGTTTTGTGCAGTTTATCACTCGCGCTTTGTTGGGCATCGCACTGTTTTGTGCAGTTTACACTCGCGCTATTTTGCGCATCGCACTGTTTTGTGCAGTTTACACTCGCGCTATTTTGCGCATCGCACTGTTTTGTGGATTTTATCACTCGCACTATTTTGCGCATCGCACTGTTTTGTGCAGTTTACACTCGCGCTATTTTGCACATCGCACTGTTTTATGCAGTTTACACTCGCGCAATGTTGCGCATCGCACTGTTTTGTGCAGTCTATCACTCGCGCTGTTTTGCGCATCGCACTATTTTGTGCAGTTTTTCACTCGCGCTATGTTGCGTGTCGCACTGTTTTGTGCCGTTTATCACTCGCGCTTTGTTGCGCATCGCACTACTTTGTGCAGTTTATGATTCGCGCTATTTTACGCATCGCACTGTTTTGTGCAGTTTACACTCGCGCTATTTTGCGCATCGCACTATTTTGTGCAGTTTACACTCGCGCTATTTTGCGCATCGCACTCATTTGTGCAGTTTATCACGCGCGCTATGTTGCGCATCGCACTCTTTTGTGCAGTTTACACCCGCGCTATGTTGCGCATCGCACTGTTTTGTGCAGTTTATCACTCGCGCTTTCTTGCGCATCGCACTGTTTTGTGCAGTTTACACTCGCGCTGTGTTGCGCATCGCACTGTTTTGTGCAGTTTATCACTCGCGCTTTCTTGCGCATCGCACTGTTTTGTGCAGTTTATCACTCGCGCTTTCTTGCGCATCGCACTGTTTCCTGCAGTTTATCACTCGCGGTTTCTTGCGCATCGCACCGTTTTGTGCAGTTTATCACTCGCGCATTCTTCCGCGTCGCACTGTTTTGTGCAGTTTATCACTCGCACCATTTTGCGCCTCGCACTGTTTTGTGTAGTTTACTCTCGCCCGATTTTACGCATCGCACTGTTTTGTGCAGTTTAAACTCCCGCCATTTTACGCATCGCACTGTTTTGTGCAGTGTACACTCGCGCTATGTTGCGCGTCGCACTGTTTTGTGCAGTTTATCACTCGCGCTATGTTGCGCATCGCACTGTTTTGTGCAGTTTATCACTTGCGCTTTGTTGCGCATCGCACTGTTTTGTGCAGTTTGTCACTCGCGCTATGTTGCGCATCGCACTCTTTTGTGCAGTTTCTCACTCCCGTTTTGTTGCGCATTGCACTTGTTTTGTGCAGTTTACACTCGCGCTATTTTGCGCATCGCAATGTTTTGTGCAGTTTACACTCCCGCTATGTTGCGCATCGAACTGTTTTGTGCAGTTTACACTCGTGCTATGTTGCGCATCGCACTGTTTTGTGCAGTTTATCACTCGCGCTATGTTGCGCATCGCACTGTTTTGTGCAGTTTATCACTCGCGCTTTGTTGCGCATCGCACTGTTTTGTGCAGTTTACACTCGCGCTATTTTGCGCATCGCACTGTTTTGTGCAGTTTGCACTCGCGCTATTTTGCGCATCGCACTTTTTGTGCAGTTTATCACTCGCGCTATGTTGCGCATCGCACTGTTTTGTGCAGTTTACACTCGCGCTATTTTGCGCATCGCACTGTTTTGTGCAGTTTACACTCGCGCTATTTTGCGCATCGCACTGTTTTCTGGATTTTATCACCCGCACTATTTTGCGCATCGCACTGTTTTGTGCAGTTTACACTCGCGCTATTTTGCACATCGCTCTGTTTTGTGGATTTTATCACTCGCGCTATTTTGCGCATCGCAATATTTTGTGCAGTTTACACTCCCGCTATGTTGCGCATCGCACTGTTTTGTGCAGTTTACACTCATGCTATGTTGCGCATCGCACTGTTTTGTGCAGTTTATCACTCGCGCTATGTTGCGCATCGCACTGTTTTGTGCAGTTTATCACTCGCGCTTTGTTGCGCATCACACTGTTTTGTGCAGTTTACACTCGCGCTATTTTGCGCATCGCACTGTTTTGTGCAGTTTACACTCGCGCTATTTTGCGCATCGCACTTTTTGTGCAGTTTATCACTCTCTATGTTGCGCATCGCACTGTTTTGTGCAGTTTACACTCGCGCTATTTTGCGCATCGCACTGTTTTGTGCAGTTTACACTCGCGCTATTTTGCGCATCGCATGTTTTGGATTTTATCACCCGCTATTTTTGCGCATCGCACTGTTTTGCAGTTTACACTCGCGCTATTTTGCACATCGCTCTGTTTTGTGGATTTTATCACTCGCGCTATTTTGCGCATCGCAATATTTTGTGCAGTTTACACTCCCGCTATGTTGCGCATCGCACTGTTTTGTGCAGTTTACACTCATGCTATGTTGCGCATCGCACTGTTTTGTGCAGTTTATCACTCGCGCTATGTTGCGCATCGCACTGTTTTGTGCAGTTTATCACTCGCGCTTTGTTGCGCATCGCACTGTTTTGTGCAGTTTACACTCGCGCTATTTTGCGCATCGCACTGTTTTGTGCAGTTTGCACTCGCGCTATTTTGCGCATCGCACTTTTTGTGCAGTTTATCACTCGCGCTATGTTGCGCATCGCACTGTTTTGTGCAGTTTACACTCGCGCTATTTTGCGCATCGCACTGTTTTGTGCAGTTTACACTCGCGCTATTTTGCGCATCGCACTGTTTTCTGGATTTTATCACTCGCACTATTTTGCGCATCGCACTATTTTGTGGAGTTTACACTCGCGCTATTTTGCACATCGCACTGTTTTGTGCCGTTTACACTCGCGCTATGTTGCGCATCGCACTGTTTTGTGCAGTTTATCACTCGCGCTATGTTGCCCATTGCGCTGTTTTGTGCAGTTTATCACTCCCGCTTTGTTGCGCGTCGCACTATTTTGTGCAGTTTATCACTCGCGCTTTGTTGCGCATCGCACTATTTTGTGCAGTTTATGATTCGCGCTATTTTGCGCATCGCACTGTTTTGTGCAGTTTACACACGCGCCATTTTGCGCATCGCACTTTTTTGTGCTGTTTACACTCGCGCTATTTTGCGCATCGCACTCTTTTGTGCAGTTTACACCCGTGCTATGTTGCGCATCGCACTGTTTTGTACAGTTTATCACTCGCGCTTTCTTGCGCATCGCACTGTTTTGTGCAGTTTACACTCGGGCTGTGTTGCGCATCGCACTGTTTTGTGCAGTTTATCACTCGCGCTTTCTTGCGCATCGCACTGTTTTGTGCAGTTTAGCATTCGCGCTTTCTTGGGCATGGCACTGTTTCCTGTAGTTAATCACTCGCGGTTTCTTGCGCATCGCACCGTTTTGTGCAGTTTATCACTCGCGCATTCTTCCGCATCGCACTGTTTTGTGCAGTTTATCACTCGCACCATTTTGCGCATCGCACTGTTTTGTGTAGTTTACTCTCGCGCGATTTTACGCATCGCACTGTTTTGTGCAGTTCAAACTCCCGCCATTTTACGCATCGCACTGTTTTGTGCAGTGTACACTCGCGCTATGTTGCGCGTCGCACTGTTTTGTGCAGTTTATCACTCGCGCTATGTTACGCATCGCACTGTTTTGTGCAGTTTATCACTCGCGCTTTGTTGCACATCGCACTGTTTTGTGCAGTTTGTCACTCGCGCTATGTTGCGCATCGCATTGTTTTGTGCAGTTTCTCACTCCCGTTTTGTTGCGCATTGCACTGTTTTGTGCAGTTTACACTCGCGCTATTTTGCACATCGCACTGTTTTGTGGATTTTATCACTCGCGCTATTTTGCGCATCGCAATGTTTTGTGCAGTTTACACTCCCGCTATGTTGCGCATCGCACTGTTTTGTGCAGTTTACACTCGCGCTATGTTGTGCATCGCACTGTTTTGTGCAGTTAATCACTCGCGCTATGTTACGCATCGCACTGTTTTGTGCAGTTTACACTCACGCTATTTTGCGCATCGCACTGTTTTGTGCAGTTTGCACTCGCGCTATTTTGCGCATCGCACTTTTTGTGCAGTTTATCACTCGCGCTATGTTGCGCATCGCACTCTTTTGTGCAGTTTACACTCGCGCTATTTTGCGCATCGCACTGTTTTGTGCAGTTTACACTCGCGCTATTTTGCGCGTCGCACTGTTTTGTGGATTTTATCACTCGCACTATTTTGCGCATCGCACTGTTTTGTGCAGTTTGCACTCGCGCTATTTTGCACATCGCACTGTTTTGTGCAGTTTACACTCGCGCTATGTTGCGCATCGCATTGTTTTGTGCAGTTTATCACTCCCGCTTTGTTGTGCGTCGCACTATTTTGTGCACTTTACACTCGCGCTATTTTGCGCATCGCACTGTTTTGTGCAGTTTACACTCGCGCTATTTTGCGCATCGCACTTTTTGTGCAATCTATCACTCACGCTATGTTGCGCACCGCACTCTTTTGTGCAGTTTACGCCCATGCTATGTTGCGCATCGCACTGTTTTGTGCAGTTTACACTCGCGCTATTTTGCGCATCGCACTGCTTTGCGGATTTTATCACTCGCGCTATTTTGCGCATCGCACTGTTTTGTGCAGTTTACACTCGCGCTATTTTTTCCATCGTACTGTTTTATGCAGTTTACACTCGCGCTATGTTGCGCATCGCACTGTTTTATGCAGTATATCACTCGTGCTACGTTGCTCATCGCGCTGTTTCGTGCAGTTTATCCCTCGCGCTTTGTTGCGCATCGCACTGTTTTGTGCAATCTACACTCATGCTGTGTTGCGCGTCGCATTGTTTTGTGCAGTTTACACTCGCGCTATTTTGCGCATCGCACTTTTTGTGCAGTTTATCACTTGCGCTATGTTGCAAATCGCACTCTTTTGTGCAGTTTACACCCGCGCTATGTTGCACATCGGACTGTTCTGTGCAGCTTATCACTCCTTTCTTGCGCATCGCACTGTTTTGTGCAGTTTACACTCGCGCTGTGTTGCGCATCGCCCTGTTTTGTGCAGTTTATCACTCGCGCTTTCTTGTGCATCGCACTGTTTTGTGAAGTTTATCACTCGCACTTTCGTGCGCATCGCACTATTTTATACAGTTTATCACTTGCGGTTTCTTGCGCATCGCACTGTTTTGTGCAGTTTATCACTCGCGATTTCCTGCGCATCGTACTGCTTTGTGCAGTTTATTACTCGCACTTTCTTGCGCATCGCACTGTTTTATGCAGTTTATCACCTGCAGTTTCTTGCGCATCGCACCGATATGTGCAGTTTATCACTCGCGCTTTCTTGCGCATCGCACTGTTTTGTGCAGTTTACACTCGCCCTATTTTGCGCATCGCACTGTTTTGTGCAGTTTATCACTCGCGCTGTTTTGCGCATCGCACTGTTTTATGCAGTTTATCACTCGCGCTGTATTGCGCATCGCACTGTTTTGTGCAGTTTATCACCCCCGCTTTCTTGCGCATCGCACTGTTTTGTGCAGTTTTCCACTCGCGCTGTTTTGCGCATCCCACTGTTTTGTGCAGTTTACACTCGAGCTATTTTGCGCATCGCACTATTTTGTGCAGTTTACACTCGCGCTGTGTTGCGCATCGCACTCTTTTGTGTAGTATTTCACTCGCGCTCTATTGCGCATCGCACTGTTTTGTGCAGTTTATCACTCGTGCTTTGTTGCGCATCGCACTATTTTGTGCAGTTTATCACTCACGCTATGTTGCGCATCGCACTGTTTTGTGCAGTTTTCCACTCGCGTTGTTTTGCGCATCGCACTGTTTTGTGCAGTTTACACTCGAGCTATTTTGCGCATCGCACTGTTTTGTGCAGTTTACACTTGCGCTATGTTGCGTATCGCACTATTTTGTGTAGTTTTTCACTCGCCCTATGTTGCGCATCGCACTGTTTTGTGCAGTTTATCACTCGCGCTTTGTTGCGCATCGCACTATTTTGTGCAGTTTATCATTCGCGCAATTTTGCACATCGTACTATTTTCCGCAAGTTACACGCGCTATTTTGCGCATCGCACTGTTTTGTGCAGTTTACACTCGCGCTATTTTGCGCATCGCACTGTTTTGCGGATTTTATCACTCGCGCTATTTTGCGCATCGCACTGTTTTGTGCAGTTTACACTCGCGCTATTTTTTCCATCGTACTGTTTTATGCAGTTTACACTCGCGCTATGTTGCGCATCGCACTGTTTTATGCAGTATATCACTCGTGCTACGTTGCTCATCGCGCTGTTTCGTGCAGTTTATCCCTCGCGCTTTGTTGCGCATCGCACTGTTTTGTGCAATCTACACTCATGCTGTGTCGCGCGTCGCATTGTTTTGTGCAGTTTACACTCGCGCTATTTTGCGCATCGCACTTTTTGTGCAGTTTATCACTTGCGCTATGTTGCAAATCGCACTCTTTTGTGCAGTTTACACCCGCGCTATGTTGCACATCGGACTGTTCTGTGCAGCTTATCACTCCTTTCTTGCGCATCGCACTGTCTTGTGCAGTTTACACTCGCGCTGTGTTGCGCATCGCCCTGTTTTGTGCAGTTTATCACTCGCGCTTTCTTGTGCATCGCACTGTTTTGTGAAGTTTATCACTCGCACTTTCTTGCGCATCGCACTATTTTATACAGTTTATCACTTGCGGTTTCTTGCGCATCGCACTGTTTTGTGCAGTTTATCACTCGCGATTTCCTGCGCATCGTACTGCTTTGTGCAGTTTATTACCCGCACTTTCTTGCGCATCGCACTGTTTTATGCAGTTTATCACCTGCAGTTTCTTGCGCATCGCACTGTTTTATGCAGTTTATCACCTGCAGTTTCTTGCGCATCGCACCGATATGTGCAGTTTATCACTCGCGCTTTCTTGCGCATCGCACTGTTTTGTGCAGTTTACACTCGCCCTATTTTGCGCATCGCACTGTTTTGTGCAGTTTATCACTCGCGCTGTTTTGCGCATCGCACTGTTTTATGCAGTTTATCACTCGCGCTGTATTGCGCATCGCACTGTTTTGTGCAGTTTATCACCCCCGCTTTCTTGCGCATCGCACTGTTTTGTGCAGTTTTCCACTCGCGCTGTTTTGCGCATCCCACTGTTTTGTGCAGTTTACACTCGAGCTATTTTGCGCATCGCACTGTTTTGTGCAGTTTACACTCGCGCTGTGTTGCGCATCGCACTCTTTTGTGTAGTATTTCACTCGCGCTCTATTGCGCATCGCACTGTTTTGTGCAGTTTATCACTCGCGCTTTGTTGCGCATCGCACTATTTTGTGCAGTTTATCACTCACGCTATGTTGCGCATCGCACTGTTTTGTGCAGTTTTCCACTCGCGTTGTTTTGCGCATCGCACTGTTTTGTGCAGTTTACACTCGAGCTATTTTGCGCATCGCACTGTTTTGTGCAATTTACACTCGCGCTATGTTGCGCATCGCACTATTTTGTGTAGTTTTTCACTCGCCCTATGTTGCGCATCGCACTGTTTTGTGCAGTTTATCACTCGCGCTTTGTTGCGCATCGCACTATTTTGTGCAGTTTATCATTCGCGCAATTTTGCACATCGTACTATTTTCCGCAAGTTATACGCGCTATTTTGCGCATCGCACTGTTTTGTGCAGTTTACACTCGCGCTATTTTGCGCATCGCAGTCATTTGTGCAGTTTATCACGTGCGCTATGTTGCGCATCGCACTTTTTTGTGCAGTTTACACCCGCGCTATGTTGCGCATCGCACTGCTTTGTGAATTTTATCACTCGCGCTATTTTGCGCATCGCACTATTTTGTGCCGTTTACACTCGCGCTATTTTGCACATCGCACTGTTTTGTGCAGTTTGCACTCGCGTTATGTTGCGCATCGCACTGTTTTGTGCAGTTTATCACGCGCGCTATGTTGCGTATGGCACTGTTTTGTGCAGTTTATCACTCGCGCTATGTTGCGCATCGCACTATTTTGTGCAGTTTATCACTCGCGCTTTCTTGCGCATTGCACTGTTTTGTGGAGTTTATCACTCGCGCTTTGTTGCGCATCGCACTGTTTTGTGCAGTTTACACTCGCGCTATTTTGCGCATCGCACTGTTTTGTGCGGTTTACACTCGCGCTATTTTGCGCATCGCACTTTTTGTGCAGTTTATCACTCGTGCTATGGTGCGCATCGCACTCTTTTGTGCAGTTTACACCCACGCTATGTTGCGCATCGCACTGTTTTGTGCAGTTTACGCTCGCGCTATTTTGCGCATCGCACTCTTTTGCGGATTTTATCACTCGCGCTATTTTGCGCATCGCACTCTTTTGCGGATTTTATCACTGGCGCTATTTTGCGCATCGCACTGTTTTGTGCAGTTTACTCTCGCGCTATTTGGCCCATCGCACTGTTTTGTGCAGTTTACACTCGCGCTATGTTGCGCATCGCACTGTTTTGTGCAGTTTATCACTCGCGCTACGTTGCTCATCGCACTGTTTCGTGCAGTTTATCCCTCGCGCTTTGTTGCGCATCGCACTGTTTTGTGCAATTTACACACATGCTATGTCGCGCATCGCACTGTTTTGTGCAGTTTACACTCGCGCTATTTTGCGCATCGCACTTTTTGTGCAGTTTATCACTCGCACTATGTTGCAAATCGCACTCTTTTGTGCAGTTTACACCCGCGCTATGTTGCGCATCGCACTGTTTTGTGCAGTTTATCACTCGCGCTTCCTTGCGCATCGCACCATTTTGTGCAGTTTATACTCGCGCTATGTTGCCCATAGCACTGTTTTGTGCAGTTTATCACTCGCGCCTTCTTGCGCATCGCATTGTTTTGTGAAGTTTATCGCTCGCACTTTCTTGCGCATCGCACAATTTTATACAGTTTATTACTTGCGGTTTCTTGCGCATCGCACCGTTTTGTGCAGTTTATCACTCCCGATTTCTTGCGCATCGCACTATTTTGTGCAGTTTATTACTCGCACTTTCTTGCGCATCGCACTGTTTTATGCAGTTTATCACCTGCAGTTTCTTGCGCATCGCACCGTTTTGTGCAGTTTATCAGTCGCGCTTTCTTGCGCATCGCACTGTTTTGTGCAGTTTAGACTCGCCGTATTTTGCGCATCGCACTGTTTTGTGCAGTTTATCACTCGATGCGCGCATCGCACTGTTTTGTGCAGTTTATCACTCGCGCTGTTTTGCGCATCGCACTATTTTTTGCAGTTTATCACTCGCGCTGTGCTGCGCATCGCACTGTGTTGCGCATCGCACTGTTTTGTGCAGTTTTCCACTCGCGCTGTTTTGCGTATCGCACTGTTTTGTGCACTTTACACTCGAGCTCTTTTGCGCATCGCACCGTTTTGTGCAGTTTACACTCGCGCTATGTTGCGCATTGCACTATTTTGTGTAGTTTTTCACTCGCGCTATGTTGCGCCTCGCACTGTTTTGTGCAGTTTATCACTCGCGCTTTGTTGCGCATCGCACTATTTTGTGCAGTTTATCATTCGCGCTATTTTGCGCATCGCACTGTTTTGTGCAGTTTACACTCGCGCTATTTTGCACATCGCACTGTTTTTTGCAGTTTACACTCGCGCTATTTTGCGCATCGCACTCATTTGTGCAGTTTATCACGTGTGCTATGTTGCGCATCGCACTCTTTTGTGCAGTTTACACCCGCACTATGTTGCTCATCGCACTGTTTTGTGAATTTTATCACTCGCGCTATTTTGCGCATCGCACTGTTTTGTGCAGTTTACACTCGCGCTATTTTCCACATCGCACTGTTTTGTGCAGTTTACACTCGCGCTATGTTGCGCATTGCACTGTTTTGTGCAGTTTATGACGCGCTATGTTGCGCATGGCACTGTTTTGTGCAGTTTATCACTCGCGCTAGGTTGCGCATCGCACTGTTTTGTGCAGTTTATCACTCGCGCTTTCTTGCGCATCGCACTGTTTTGTGCAGTTTATCACGCGCGCTATTTTGCGCATCGCACTGTTTTGTGCAGTTTATCAGTCGCGCTTTGTTACGCATCGCACTGTTTTGTGCAGTTTATCACTCGCGCTATTTTGCACATCGCACTCTTTTGTGTAGTTTATCACTCGCGCTTTCTTGCGCATCGCACTGTTTTGTGGAGTTTATCACTCGCGCTATTTTGCGCATCGCACTGTTTTGTGGATTTTATCACTCGCGCTATTTTGCGCATCGCACTGTTTTGTGCAGTTTACACTCGCGCTATTTTGCGCATGGCACTGTTTTGTGCAGTTTACACTCGCGCTATGTTGCGCATCGCACTGTTTTGTGCAGTTTACACTCGCGCTATGTTGCGCATCGCACTGTGTTGTGCAGTTTATCATTCGCGCTTTGTTGCGCGTCGCATTGTTTTGTGCAGTTTACACTCGCGCTACTTTGTGCATCGCACTGTTTTGTGGATTTTATCACTCGCGCTATTTTGCGCATCGCACTGTTTTGCGCAGTTTACCCTCGCGATATTTTGCGCATCGCACTGTTTTGTGCAATTTACACTCGCGCAATGTTGCGTATTGCACTGTTTTGTGCAGTTTATCACTCGCGCTATGCTGCGCAGCGCACTGTTTTGTGCAGTTTATCGCTCGCCCTTTGTTGCTCATCGCACTGTTTTGTGCAGTTTACACTTGCGCTATTTTGCGCATCGCACTGCTTTGTGCAGTTTATACTCGCACTATTTTATGCATCGCACTTTTTGTGCAGTTTATCACTCGCGCTATGTTGCGCATCGCACTCTTTTGTGCAGTTTGCACCCGCGCTATGTTGTGCATCACACTGTTTTGTGCAGTTTACTGTCGCGCTATTTTGCGCATCGGACTGTTTTGTGGATTTTATCACTCGCACTATTTTGCACATCGCACTGTTTTGTGCAGTTTACACTTGCTCTACGTTGCGCATCGCACTGTTTTGTGCAGTTTATCACTCGCGCTATGTTGCGCATTGCATTGTTTTCTGCCGTTTATCACTCACGCTTTGTTGCGTATCGCACTATTTTGTGCAATTTACACTCGCGCTATTTTGCGCATCGCACTTTTTGTGCAGTTTATCACTCACGCTATGTTGCAAAGCGCACTCTTTTGTGCAGTTTACACCCGCGCTATGTTGTGCATCGCACTGTTTTGTGCAGTTTATGTCAAGCCCCAAACTAGCCCCTAAAAGTTTGGGCATGACGTAAGCAGAAAAGGACACTTAACCTGATTTCATAGAGGGGCCTAACCGGAAGCTGTAAGAATAAAGGATATAAACCAGAAAATATGTCATCCATTGAGCTACTAAGTTATGCCAGGATCATAAACATCTCATAGGACAAGTACATCAAAGGCAAAAATACATTAGAGAGTTAGTTATTTACATGCATATACAAATCCAATCCTCAAGGTGAGGTATATAACAAAAATATTAAGTACATAATATCTGAAGCCAATAGCAAAAGTGTAAGCCCTCATCTAACAAACTCCACAAAAGTAGGGTTTCGACCCCAAGCTTGGCTGTGCCTAGGCTGACGAAAGTATGACGATGCCGAGTTAAGATCGATCCCCTGGTTGGTTACCTACAGAAGCAGACATAATATGGAGTGAGTCAAGCTCAGTGAATAATAGTACTTGCATGCATGTAGAACATAATTAATACCGTAATCATGTAATCAGTCCGTTTCTGTATAGCTTTGTTGGACAACTCAGTCGATTCACAATTTCATAATTTGGCCCTTGGCCTAAAGAGTTCACATATTCACACAGAGTCATCGGTTTCATAAACTGACAAGTTATCACATGGGCTTTGGTCCTTCTTGTTTCACAAGTTCACAATTCATATCACATTGGCTTTGGTCCTTCTTGTTTCACAAGTTCACAATTCATAAATTCATATATCACACATCGGCCCTTGGCCTCATAATATCGTCGTTCACAAATGGCCCTTGGCCACATCGTTCCATAGTTCACAAATGACCCTTGGTCACATAGTTTCACAAAAAGGCTTGTGGCGACATTGGTTCACAAATGGCTCTAGGCTACATTGGTTCACAAATGGCTCTAGGCCACATTGGTTCACAAATGGCTCTAGGCCACATTGGTTCACAAATTCACAATTTCCCTGATACAGTCCAAAAGTCACAAGATTTCACATATGACGTGCATAACTTCACAACCTTTTTGATGTTTCCACAATTTCATAATGGTTCACTTATCCACAATTTCATAATGGTTCACTTACATCCACAATTTCATAATGGTTCACTTATAGCGTATATATATTTCGTACCATCACAAGTTTGACAACGAAGTTCGTAACGTCAAGATATAACATCATTACATAATCACAACGTCAATAATAATAAATTGAGTAAAGGTACATTGAGGTACTATCACTCATTGCGTTGTGTTGGCGTGCTAGTTCCTTCTGAAGTGTGCCCTGCACACGGCATAACTGTACATTAGTGTTCTTTCTGCATAAATCATTGAGGAATCATTCCCTGTGTCACTACACTTCATGTGAATTTACAACCATCTTAAAATCTTCAGAAAAATATTCTAAAAATACCAGAGGGACAAGCATGCAAAACTGAACAACATTTATTTTTGTCTGAAAATAAGCCTCCCCGCTCGAGCGCCACTTTGGCCGCTCGAGCGGACTGCACAAATTACAAAACTGCTGGAAGGTCATTTTTTCCGCTCGAGCGGGACTTCCTACGCTCGAGCGGACCAGGCAAATTTCTAGACCCATTTCGTAACCTAACTCCATTTTCATGCCATTTTCATGCAATCCAAGATGAAATTAATGCAAAATATTGCCCCAACTTCTCTATAATATGGATTATCATTTGAATATCACAAAATAAACATGATTCGAAGCTTCATCAAGTCATACCCTTATCAAATTTCATCTTTTGATCGAAGTTTCTTACATCCACAAAATATAATACAATTCATAGATATAATCTCATGGGATTGGCATGACAACCAAAGCAAATTTCATACAACACTTAAATTAGTGTCAAAACAACTAATTAATGAGAAGCCCCTTTGTAATCAACCACAAATCATACATCATCCTCAATTCCAAAAGAAACTAACAACCCTTCCTCACCAATGGAAAGAAGATTTTCATACATAATCAAGAGAGAGCTCATATAAGGTGAATTTAACATACCTTGAGTTCATAATCTACACCCCTCACAAGGTTTCTCAACCCTCCTCTTGAAGACTTTCCTTGCAAGCCCCTTTCTCCCTAACTCTCTCTCTCTCACGAGATTTCTTGAAATGGGTCTAAGTTTATAGTCAAACAAGATAACATTTATATAATAGGTGAATAAGGACAAAATCCAATCGTTTAATCATTCCAAAATTGAAATTGTGTAAACATGCTTAATATTATCTAAAAATTATGCTGATCACAGATATATAATCAATTTCAGATAATTACACCTTTAAGGCTTCCAATTCCTATGTCAAAGCTTTTAATTGTAACAGATACGTTTCTTGAGAGACAGATAGACTTCCTTAAACATGGATTTCACTTACATCACTTTAATTTTCTACGGAATTTCACAGTAAACATTTAAACGCTCAATCAAAAACTAAAAAATATATCAGAAAACATGTACGAGGGTCGGGTTATTACAGTTTACACTCGCGCTGTGTTGCGCATCGCACTGTTTTGTGCAGTTTGTCACTCGCGCTTTCTTGCGCATCGCACTGTTTTGTGCAGTTTATCACTCGCGCTTTCTTGCGCATCGCACTGTTTGGTGCAGTTTACACTCGCGCTGTGTTGCGCATCGCACTGTTTTATGCAGTTTATCACTCGCGCTTTGTTGCGCATCGCACTGTTTTGTGCAGTTTACACTCGCACGCTATTTTGCGCATCGCACTGTTTTGTGCAGTTTACACTCGCGCTATTTTGCGCATCGCACTTTTTGTGCAGTTTATCACTCGTGCTTTGTTGCGCATCGCACTCTTTTGTGCTGTTTACACCCGCGCTATGTTGCGCATCGCACTGTTTTGTGCAATTTACACTCGCGCTATTTTGCGTATCACACTGTTTTGTGGATTTTATCACTCGCGCTATTTTACGCATCGCACTATTTTGTGCAGTTTACACTCGCGCTATTTTGCACATCGCACTGTTTTATGCATTTTACACTCGCGCTGTGTGGCGCATCGCACTGTTTTGTGCAGTTTATCACTCGCGCTGTGTTGCCCATCGAACTGTTTTGTGCAGTTTACCACTCCCGCTTTGCTGCGCATCGCACTGTTTTGTGCACTTTACACTCGCGCTATTTTGCGCATCGCACTGTTTTGTGCAGTTTACACTCGCGGTATTTTGCGCATCGCACTATTTTGTGCCGTTTATCACTTGCGCTTTCTTACGCATCGCACTATTTTGTGAAGTTTATCACTCGCACTTTCTTGCGCATCGTACTGTTTTATGCATTTTATCACTTGCGGTTTCTTGCGCATCGCACCGTTTTGTGCAGTTTATCACTCGCGCTTTCTTGTGCATCACACTATTTTGTGCAGTTTATCACTCGCACTTCTTGCGCATCGTACTGTTTTATGCATTTTATCACTTGCGGTTTCTTGCGCATCGCACCGTTTTGTGCAGTTTATCACTCGCGCTTTCTTGTGCATCACACTATTTTGTGCAGTTTATCACTCGCACTTTCTTGCGCATCGCACTGTTTTATGCAGTTTATCACTTGCGGTTTCTTGCGCATCGCACCGTTTTGTGTGGTTTATCACCCGCGCTTTCTTGCGCATCGCACTATTTTGTGCAGTTTACACACGCGCCATTTTACGCATCGCACAGTTTTGTGCTGTTTACACTCGCGCTGTTTTGCGCATCGCACTGTTTTATGCAGTTTATCACTCGCGCTGTTTTGCGCATCACACTATTTTGTGCAGTTTATAACTAGCGCCATGTTGCGCATCGCACTATTTTGTGCAGTTTATCACTCACGCTTTCTTCCGCATCGCACTGTTTTGTGCAATTTACACTCGCCCAATTTTGCGCATCGCACTGTTCTGTGCAGTTTATCACTTGCGCTGTGCTGCACATCGCACGGTTTGTGCGGTTTACATTCGCGCTGTGTTGCGCATCGTACTGTTTTGTGCAGTTTATTACTCCCGCTTTCTTGCGCATCGCATTATTTTTTGCAGTTTACCACTCGCGCTGTTTTGCGCATCGCACTCTTTTGTGCAGTTTACACTCACGCTCTTTTGCGCATCGCACTGTTTTGTGTAGTTTACACTCGCACTATTTTGCGCATCGCACTATTTTGTGCCGTTGACACTCGCGCTATTTTACGCATCGCACTGTTTTGTGCAGTTCACACTCGCGATATGTTGCCCATCGCACTGTTTTGTGCAGTTTATCACGCGCGCTATGTTGCGCATCGCACTGTTTTGTGCAGTTTATCACTCGTGCTTTGTTGCGCATCGCACTATTTTGTGCAGTTTATCACCCGCGCTATTTTGCGCATCGCACTATTTTGTGCAGTTTATCACTCGCGCTTTCTTGCGCATCGCACTGTTTTGTGGAGTTTATCACTCGCGCTATTTTGCGCATCGCACTCTTTTTGTGGAGTTTACACTCGCGCTACTTTGCCCATCGCACTGTTTTGTGGATTTTATCACTCGCGCTATTTTGCGCATCGCACTGTATTATGCAGTTTACACTCGCGCTATTTTGCGCATCGCACTGTTTTGTGCAGTTTACACTCGCGCTATGTTGCGCATCGCACTGTTTTGTGTAGTTTACACTCGCGCTATGTTACGCATCGCACTGTTTTGTGCAGTTTACACTCGCGCTATTTTGCGCATCGCACTGTTTTGTGGATTTTCTCACTCGCATATTTTGCGCATCGCACTGTTTTGTGCAGTTTACAATCGCGCTATGTTGCACATCGCCCTATTTTGTGCAGTTTATCACTCGCGCTTTGTTGCGCATCGCACTGTTTTGTGCAGTTTACACTCGGGCTATTTTACGCATCGCACTGTTTTGTGCAGTTTACACTCGCGCTATTTTGCGCATCGCACTTTTTGTGCAGTTTATCAGTCGCGCTATGTTGCGCATCGCACTCTTTTGTGCAGTTTACACACACGCTATGTTGCGCGTCGCACTGTTTTGTGCAGTTTACACTCGCGCTATTTTGCGCATCGCACTGTTTTGTGCAGTTTACACTCGCGCTATTTTGCGCATCGCACTCATTTGTGCAGTTAATCGTGTGCGCTATGTTGCGCATCGCACTGTTTTGTGCAGTTTATCACTCGCACTATTTTGCACATTGCACTGTTTTGTGCAGTTCACACTCGCGCTACGTTGCGCATCGCACTGTTTTGTGCAGTTTATCACTCGCGCTATGTTGTGCATCGCATTCTTTTCTGCAGTTTATCACTCGCGCTTTGTTGCGCATCGCACTGTTTTGTGCAGTTTAGACTCGTGCTATTTTGCGCATCGCACTTTTTGTGTAGTTTATCACTCGCGCTATGTTGCAAAGCGCACTCTTTTGTGCAGTTTACACTCGCGCCATGTTGGCCATCGCACTGTTTTGTGCAGTTTATCACTGGCGCTTTCTTGCGCATCGCACTGTTTTATGCAGTTTACACTCGCGCTGTGTTGCGCATCGCTCTCTTTTGTGTAGTTTACACCCGCGCTATTTTCCGCATCGCATTGTTTTGTGCAGTTTACATTCGCGCTATTTTGCGTATCGCACTGTTTTGTGCAGTTTATCACTCGCGCTATGTTGCAAATCGAACTCTTTTGTGCAGTTTACACCCGCGCTATGTTGCGCATCGCACTGTTTTGTGCAGTTTATCACTCCTTTCTTGCCCATCGCACTGTTTTGTGCAGTTTACACTTGCCCTGTGTTTCGCATCGCACTATTTTGTGTAGTTTATCACTCGCGTTTTCTTACGCATCGCACTGTTTTGTGAAGTTTATCACTCGCACTTTCTTGCGCATCGCACCATTTTATACAGTTTATCACATGCGGTTTCTTGCGCATCGCACCGTTTTGTGCAGTTTATCACTCGCGATTTCCTGCGCATCGCATTGTTTTGTGCAGTTTATTACTCGCACTATCTTGCGGATCGCACTGTTTTATGCAGTTTATCACTTGCAGTTTCTTGCGCATCGCACCGTTTTGTGCAGTTTATCACTTGTGCTTTCTTGCGCATCGCACCGTTTTGTGCAGTTTACACTCGCCCTATTTTGCGCATCGCACTGTTTTGTGCAGTTTATCACTCGATGCGCGCATCGCACTGTTTTGTGCAGTTTATCACTCGCGCTGTTTTGCGCATCGCGCTGTTTTATGCGGTTTATCACTCGCGCTGTGTTGCGCATCGCACTGTTTTGTGCAGTTTATCACCCCCGCTTTCTTGCGCATCGCACTGTTTTGTGCAGTTTTCCACTCGCGCTGTTTTGCGCATCGCACTGTTTTGTGCAGTTTACACTCGAGCTCTTTTGCCCATCGCACTGTTTTGTGCAGTTTACACTGGCGCTATGTTGCGCATCGCACTGTTTTGTGCAGTTTATCACTCGCGCTTTGTTGCGCATCGCACTATTTTGTGCAGTTTATCAGTCGCGCTATTTTGCGCATCGCACTTTTTGTGTAGTTTATCACTCGCGCTATGTTGCAAAGCGCACTCTTTTGTGCAGTTTACACCCGCACTGTGTTGCCCATCGCACTGTTTTGTGCAGTTTATCACCCGCGCTTTCTTGCGCATCGCACTGTTTTGTACAGTTTACACTCACGCTGTGTTGCGCATCGCACTGTTTTCTGCAGTTTATCACTCGCGCTTTCTTGCGCATCGCACTGTTTTGTGAAGTTTATCACTCGGACTTTCTTGCGCATCGCACTGTTTTATGCTATTTATCACTTGCGGTTTCTTGCGCATCGCACCGTTTTGTGCAGTTTATCACTCGCGCTTTCTTGCGCATCGCACTGTTTCGTGCAGTTTATCACTCGCCCTTTCTTGCGCATCGCACTGTTTTATTCAGTTTATCACTTGCGGTTTGTTGCGCAACGCACCGTTTTGTGTAGTTTATCACTCGCGCTTTCTTGCGCATCGCACTGCTTTGTACAGTTTATCACTCGCACCATTTTGAGCATCGCACTGTTTTGTGCAGTTCACACTCGCGCTATTTTGCGCATCGCATTGTTTTGTGCAGTTTACACACGCGCCATTTTTCGCATCGCACTGTTTTGTGCTGTTTACACTCGTGCTATTTTGCGCATCGCATTGTTTTGTGCAGTTTATCACTCGCGCTGTTTTGCGCATGGCACTGTTTTATGCAGTTTATAACTCGTGCTGTGTTGCGCATCGCACTGTTTTGTGCAGTTTATCACTCACGCTTTCTTGCGCATCGCACCGTTTTGTATAGTTTACACTCGCCCTATTTTGCGCATTGCACTGTTTTGTGCAGTTTATCACTCGATGCGCGCATCGCACTGTTTTGTGCAGTTTATCACTCGCGTTGTTTTGTGCATCGCACTGTTTTGTGCAGTTTTTCACTCGCACTGTGTTGCGCATCGCACTGTTTTGTGCATTTTATCACTCCCGCTTTCTTGCGCATCGCACTGTTTTGTGAAGTTTACCACTCGCGCTGTTTTGCGCATTGCAATGTTTTGTGCAGTTTACACTCGCGCGCTTTTGCGCATCGCACTGTTTTGTGCAGTTTACACTCGCGCTATTTTGCGCATCCCACTGTTTTGTGCAGTTGACACTCGCGCTATTTTGCGCATCCCACTGTTTTGTGCAGTTCACACCCACGCTATGTTGCGCATCGCACTGTTTTGTGCAGTTTACACTCGCGCTATTTTGCGCATCGCACTGTTTTGAGGATTTTATCACTCGCGCTATTTTGCGCATCGCACTGTTTTGTGCAGTTTACACTCGCGCTATTTTGCCCATCGCACTGTTTTGTGCAATTTACACTCGCGCTATGTTGCGCATCGCACTGTTTTGTGCAGTTTATCACTAGCCCTACATTGCTCATCGCACTATTTCGTGCAATTTATCCCTCGCGTTTTGTTGCGCATCGCTCTGTTTTGTGTAATTTACACTCACGCTGTGTTGCGCATCGCATTGTTTTGTGCAGTTTACACTCACGCTATTTTGCGCATTGCACTGTTTTGTGCAGTTTATCACTCGCGCTATGTTGCAAATCGAACTCTTCTGTGCAGTTTACATCCGCGCTATGTTGCGCATCGCACCGTTTTGTGCAATTTATCACTCCTTTCTTGCGCATCGCACTGTTTTGTGCCGTTTACACTCGCCCTGTGTTGCGCATCGCACTATTTTGTGCATTTTATCACTCGCGCTTTCTTGCGCATCGCACTATTTTGTGAAGTTTATCACTCGCACTTTCTTGCGCATCGCACTATTTTATATAGTTTATCACTTGCGGTTTCTTGCGCATCGCACCGTTTTGTGCAGTTTATCACTCGCGATTTCCTACGGATCGCATTATTTTGTGCAGTTTATTACTCGCACTTTCTTGCGCATCACACTGTTTTACGCAGTTTATCACTTGCAGTTCTTGCGCATCGCACCGTTTTGTGCAGTTTATCACTCGCGCTTTTTTGCGCATCGCACTGTTTTGTGCAGTTTACACTCGCCCCATTTTGCGCATCGCACTGTTTTGTGCAATTTATCACTCGCGCTGTTTTGCGCATCACACTGTTTTATGCAGTTTATCACTCTCGCTGTGTTGCGCATCGCATTGTTTTGTACAGTTTATCACCCCCGCTTTCTTGCGCATCGCACTATTTTGTGCAGTTTTCCACTCGCGCTGTTTTGCGCATCGCACTGTTTTGTGCAGTTTACACTCGAGCTCTGTTGCGCATCGCACTGTTTTGTGCAGTTTATCACTCGCGCTATGTTGCGCATCGCCCTGTTTTGTGCAGTTTATCACTCGCGCTTTGTTGCACATCGCATTGTTTTGTGCAGTTTACACTCGGGCTATTTTTTGCATCGCATTGTTTTGTACAGTTTACACTCGCGTTATTTTACGCATCGCACTTTTTGTACAGTTTATCAGTCGCGCTATGTCGCGCATCGCACTCTTTTGTGCAGTTTACACTCGCGCTATTTTGCGCATCGCATTGTTTTGCGGATTTTATCACTCGCGCTATTTTGCGCATCGCACTGTTTTGTGCAGTTTACATTCGCGCTATTTTGCCCATCGCACTGTTTTGTGCAGTATACACTCACTCTATGTTGCGTATCGCACTGTTTTGTGCTGTTTATCACTCGCGCTACGTTGCTCATCGCACTGTTTCGTGCAGTTTATCCCTCGCGCTTTGTTGCGCATCGCACTGTTTTGTGCAATTTACACTCACGCTGTGTTGCGCATCGCATTGTTTTGTGCAGTTTACATTCGCGCAATTTTGCGCATCGCACTGTTTTGTGCAGTTTATCACTCGCACTATGTTGCAAATCCAACTCTTTTGTGCAGTTTACACCCGCGCTATGTTGCGCATCGCACTGTTTTGTTCAGTTTATCACTCCTTTCTTGCGCATCGCACTGTTTTGTGCAGTTTACACTCGCCCTGTGTTGCGCATCGTACTGTTTTGTGCAGTTTATCACTCGCGCTTTCTTACGCATCGCACTATTTTGTGAAGTTTATCACTTGCACTTTCTTGCGCATCGCACTATTTTATATAGTTTATCACTTGCGGTTACTTGCGCATCGCACCGTTTTGTGCAGTTTATCACTCGCGATTTCCTGCGCATCGCACTGTTTTGTGCAGTTTATTACTCGCACTATCTTGCGCATTGCACTGTTTTATGCAGTTTATCACTTGCAGTTTCTTGCGCATCGCACCGTTTTGTGCAGTTTATCACTCGCGCTTTCTTGCGCATCGCACTGTTTCGTGCAGTTTACACTCGCCCTATTTTGCGCATCGCACTGTTTTGTGCAATTTATAACTCGATGCGCGCATCGCACTGTTTTGTGCAGTTTATCACTCGCGCTGTTTTGCGCATCGCACTGTTTTATGCAGTTTATCACTCGCGCTGTGTTGCGCATCGCACTGTTTTGTGCAGTTTATCACCCCCGCTTTCTTGCGCATCGCACTGTTTTGTGCAGTTTTCCACTCGCGCTGTTTTTCGCATCGCACTGTTTTGTGTAGTTTACACTCGAGCTCTTTTGCGCATCGCACTGTTTTGTGCAGTTTACACTCGCGCTATGTTGCGCATCGCACTATTTTGTGTAGTTTTTAACTCGCGCTATGTTGCGCATCGAACTGTTTTGTGCAGTTTATCACTCGCGCTTTGTTGCGCATCGCACTATTTTGTGCAGTTTATCAGTCGCGCTATTTTGCGCATCGCACTGTTTTGTGCAGTTTACACTCGCGCTATTTTGCGCATCGCACTGTTTTGTGCAGTTTACACTCGCGCTATTTTGCGCATCGCACTCATTTGTGCAGTTTATCACGTGCGCTATGTTGCGCATCGCACTGTTCTGTGGAGTTTATCACTCGCGCTATGTTGCGTATTGCACTGTTTTATGCAGTTTACACCCGCGCTATTTTGCGCGTCGCACTGTTTTGTGCAGCTTACACTCGCGCTATTTTGCGCATCGCACTGTTTTGTGCAGTTTATCACGCGCGCTATGTTGTGCATCACACTGTTTTGTGCAGTTTATCACTCGCACTATTTTGCACATTGCACTGTTTTGTGCAGTTTACACTCGCGCTACGTTGCGCATCGCACTGTTTTGTGCAGTTTATCACTCATGCTATGTTGCGCATCGCATTGTTTTCTGCAGTTTATCACTTGCGCTTTGTTGGGCATCGCACTGTTTTGGGCAGTTTACACTCGCGCTATTTTGCGCATCGCACTTTTTGTGTAGTTTATCACTCGCACTATGCTGTAAAGCGCACTCTTTTGTGCAGTTTACACCCGCGCTATGTTGCCCATCGCACTGTTTTGTGCAGTTTATCACTCGCGCTTTCTTGCGCATCGCACTGTTTTGTGCAGTTTACACTCGCGCTGTCTTGCGCATCGCATTGTTTTGTGCAGTTTATCACTCGCGCTTTCTTGCGCATCGCACTGTTTTGTGAAGTTTATCACTCGTACTTTCTTGCGCATCGCACTGTTTTATGCTGTTTATCACTTGCGGTTTCTTGCGCATCGCACCGTTTTGTGCAGTTTATCACTCGCGCTTTCTTGCGCATCGCACTGTTTCGTGCAGTTTATCACTCGCCCTTTCTTGCGCATCGCACTGTTTTATTCAGTTTATCACTTGCGGTTTGTTGCGCATCGCACCGTTTTTTGCAGTTTATCAGTCGCGCTTTCTTGCGCATCGCACTGTTTTGTACAATTTTGTCACTCGCACCATTTTGCGCATCGTACTGTTTTGTGCTGTTCACACTCGCGCTATTTTGCGCATCGCACTGTCTTGTGCAGTTTACACACGCGCCATTTTTCGCATCGCACTGTTTTGTGCTGATTACACTCGTGCTATTTTGCGCATCGCATTGTTTTGCGCAGTTTATCACTCGCGCTGTTTTGCGCATCGCACTGTTTTATGCAGTTTATAACTCGCGCTGTGTTGCGCATCGCACTGTTTTGTGTAGTTTATCACTCGCGCTTTTTTGCGCATCGCACCGTTTTGTATAGTTTACACTCGCCCTATTTTGCACATTGCACTGTTTTATGCAGTTTATCACTCGATGCGCGCATCGCACTGTTTTGTGCAGTTTATCACTCGCGCTGTGTTGCGCATCACGCTGTTTTGTGGATTTTATCACTCCCGCTTTCTTGTGCATCGCACTGTTTTGTGAAGTTTACCACTCGTGCTGTTTTGCGCAGTTTACACTCGCGCTATGTTGCGCATCCCACTGTTTTTGCAGTTGACACTCGCGCTGTTTTGCGCATCGCACTGTTTTGTGCAGTTCACACCCACGCTATGTTGCGCATCGCACTGTTTTGTGCAGTTTACACTCGCGCTATTTTGTGCATCGCACTGTTTTGCGGATTTTATCACTCGCGCTATTTTCCGCATCGCACTGTTTTGTGCAGTTTACACTCGCGCTATTTTGCCCATCGCACTGTTTTGTGCAGTTTACACTCGCGCTATTTTGCGCGTCGCACTGTTTTGTGCAGTTTATCAGTCGCGCTACGTTGCTCATCGCACTGTTTCGTGCAGTTTACCCCTCGCGCTTTGTTGCGCATCGCACTGTTTTGTGTAATTTACACTCACGCTATGTTGCGCATCGCATTGTTTTGTGCAGTTTACACTCGCGCTATTTTGCGTATCGCACTGTTTTGTGCGGTTTATCACTCGCGCTATGTTGCAAATCGAACTCTTTTGTGCAGTTTACACCCGCGCTACGTTGCGCATCGCACCGTTTTGTGCAATTTATCCCTCCTTTCTTGCGCATCGCATTGTTTTGTGCAGTTTGCACTCGCCCTATGTTGCGCATCGCACTGTTTTGTGCATTTTATCACTCGCGCTTTCTTGCGCATCGCACTATTTTGTGAAGTTTATCACTCGCACTTTCTTGCGCATGGCACTATTTTATACAGTTTATCACTTGCGGCTTCTTGCGCATCGCACCGTTTTGGGCAGTTTATCACTCGCGATTTCCTGCGCATCGCACTGTTTTGTGCAGTTTATTACTCGCACTTTCTTGCGCATCACACTGTTTTATGCAGTTTATCACTTGCCGTTTCTTGCGCATCGCAACGTTTTGTGCAGTTTATCACTCGCGCTTTCTTGCGCATCGCATTGTTTCATGCAGTTTACACTCGCCCTATTTTGCGAATCGCACTGTTTTGTGCAGTTTATCACTCGATGCGCGCATCGCACTGTTTTGTGCAGTTTATCACTCGCGCTGTTTTGCGCATCGCACTGTTTTATGCAGTTTATCACTCGCGCTGTGTTGCGCATCGCACTGTTTTGTGCAGTTTATCACCCCCGCTTTCTTGCGTATCGCACTATTTTGTGCAGTTTTCCACTCGCGCTATTTTGCGCATCGCACGGTTTTGTGCAGTTTACACTCGAGCTCTTTTGCGCATCGCACTGTTTTGTGCAGTTTACACTCGCGCTATGTTGCGCATCGCACTGTCTTGTGCAGTTTATCACTCGCCCTTTGTTGCGCATCGCGCTATTTTGTGCAGTTTATCATTCGCGGTATTTTGCGCATCGAACTATTTTGTGCCTTTTACACTCGCGCTATTTTGCGCATTGCACTGTTTTGTGCAGTTCACACTCGCACTATTTTGCGCATCGTACTCATTTGTGCAGTTTATCACGTGCGCTATGTTGTGCATCGCACACTTTTGTGCAGTTTACACCGGCGCTATGTTGCGCATCGCACTGTTTTGTGAATTTTATCACGCGCGCTATGTTGCACATGGCACTGTTTTGTGCAGCTTATCACTCGCGCTATTTTACGCATCGCACTATTTTGTGCAGTTTATCACTCGCGCTTTCTTGCGCATCGCACTGTTTTGTGGAGTTTATCACTCGCGCTATTTTTGCGCATCGCACTCTTTTTGTGGAGTTTACACTCGCGCTACTTTGCCCATCGCACTGTTCTGTGGAGTTTATCACTCGCGCTATGTTGCGCATCGCACTATTTTATGCAGTTTACATCCGCGCTATTTTGCGCATCGCACTGTTTTGTGCAGCTTACACTCGCGCTATTTTGCGCATCGCACTGTTTTGTGCAGTTTATCACGTGCGCTATGTTGCGCATCGCACTATTTTGTGCAGTTTATCACTCACGCTTTGTTGCGCATCGCACTGTTTTGCGCTGTTTATCACTCGCGCTATTTTACGCATCGCACTATTTTGTGCAGTTTATCACTCGCGCTTTCTTGCGCATCGCACTATTTTGTGGAGTTTATCACTCGCGCTATTTTGCTCATCGCACGGTTTTGTGGAGTTTACACTCGCGCTATTTTGCGCATCGCACTGTTTTGTGGATTATATCACTCGCGCTATTTTGCGCATCGCACTGTTTTGTGCAGTTTACACTCGCGCCATTTTGCGCATAGCACTGTTTTGTGAAGTTTACACTCGCGCTATGTTGCGCATCGCACTGTTTTGTGCAATTTACACTCGCGCTATGTTGCGCATCGCACTGTTTTGTGCAGTTTATCACTCGCGCTTTGTTGCGCATCGCACTGTTTTGTGCAGTTTACACTCGCGCTATTTTGCGCATCGCACTGTTTTGCGCAGTTTACACTCGCGATATTTTGCGCACCGCACTGTTTTGTGCAATTTACACTCACGCTATGTTGCGTATCGCACTGTTTTGTGCAGTTTATCACTCGCTCTATGTTGCGCATCGCACTGCTTTGTGCAGTTTATTGCTTGCCCTTTGTTGCGCATCGCACTGTTTTGTGCAGTTGACACTCGCGCTATTTTGCGCATAGCACTGTTTTGTGCAGTTTACACTCGCGCTATTTTATGCATCGCACTTTTTGTGCAGTTTATCACTCGCGCGATGTTGCGCATCGCACTCTTTTGTGCAGTTTACACCCACGCTATGTTGCGCATCACACTGTTTTGTGCAGTTTACTGTCGCGCTATTTTGCGCATCGCACTGTTTTGTGGATTTTATCACTCGCACTATTTTGCACATCGCACTGTTTTGTGCAGTTTGCACTCGCGCTACGTTGCGCATCGCACTGTTTTGTGCAGTTTATCACTCGCGCTATGTTGCGCATCGCACTGTTTTGTGCAGTTTACACTCGCGCTATTTTGCGCATCGCACTTTTTGTGTAGTTTATCACTCGCGCTATGTTGCAAAGCGCACTCTTTTGTGCAGTTTACACCCGCGCTGTGTTGTCCATCGCACTATTTTGTGCAGTTTATCACTCGCGCTTTCTTGCGCATCGCACTATTTTGTGCAGTTTACACTCGCGCTGTGTTGCGCATCGCACTGTTTTGTGCAGTTTATCACTCGCGCTTTCTTGCGCATCGCACTGTTTTGTGCAGTTTATCACTCGCCCTTTCTTGCGCATCGCACTGTTTTATTCAGTTTATCACTTGCGGTTTGTTGCGTATCGCACCGTTTTGTGCAGTTTATCAATCGCGCTTTCTTGCGCATCGCACTGTTTTGTACAGTTTTGTCACTCGCACCATTTTGCGCATCGCACAGTTTTGTGCAGTTCACACTCGCGCTATTTTGCGCATCGCACTGTCTTGTGCAGTTTACACACGCGCCATTTTTCGCATCGCACTGTTTTGTGCTGTTTGCACTCGTGCTATTTTGCGCATCGCATTGTTTTGTGCAGTTTATCACTCGCGCTGTTTTGCGCATCGCACTGTTTTATGCAGTTTATAACTCGAGCTGTGTTGCGCATCGCACTGTTTTGTGCAGTTTATCACTCGCGCTTTCTTGCGCATCGCACCGTTTTGTGTAGTTTACACTCACCCTATTTTGCGCATCGCACTGTTTTGTGCAGTTTATCACTCGCGCTGTTTTCTGCATCGCACTGTTTTGTGCAGTTTCTCACTCGCGCTGTTTTGTGCCGTTTACACTCGCGCTATGTTGCGCATCGCACTGTTTTGCGCATTTTATCACTCCCGCTTTCTTGCGCATCGCACTGTTTTGTGAAGTTTACCACTCGCGCTGTTTTGCGCATCGCACTGTTTTGTGCAGTTTACACTCGCGCTCTTTTCCGCATCGCACTGTTTTGTGCAGTTCTCACTCGTGCTATTTTGCGCATCCCACTGTTTTGTGCAGTTGACACTCACGCTATTTTGCGCATCGCTCTGTTTTGTGCAGTTCACACTCGCGCTATGTTGCGCATCGCACTGTTTTGTGCAGTTTATCACGCGCGCTATGTTGCGCATGGCACTGTTTTGTGCAGTTTATCACTCGCGCTATTTTGCGCATCGCACTGTTTTGTGCAGTTTATCACTCGAGCTTTCTTGCGCATCGCACTGTTTTGTGGAGTTTATCACTCGCGCTATTTTGCGCATCGCACTGTTTTGTGCAGTTTACACTCGCGTTTTTTTACGCATCGCACTGTTTTGTGCAGTTTACACTCGCGCTATTTTGCGCATCGCACTGTTTTGTGGATTTTATCACTCGCGCTATTTTGCGCGTCGCACTGTTTTGCACAGTTTACACTCGCGATATTTTGCGCATCGCACTATTTTGTGCAATTTACACTCGCGCTATGTTGCGTATCGCACTGTTTTGTGCAGTTTATCACTCGCGCTATGTTGCGCATCGCACTGTTTTGTGCAGTTTATCGCTCGCCCTTTGTTGCGCATCGCACTGTTTTGTGCAGTTTATCGCTCGCCCTTTGTTGCGCATCGCACTGTTTTGTGCAGTTTACACTCACGCTATTTTGCGCATGCACTGTTTTGTGCAGTTTACACTCGCGCTATTTTATGCATCGCACTTTTTGTGCATTATTTTACCTGCGCAATGTTGCGCATCGCACTCTTTTGTGCAGTTTACACCCATGCTGTGTTGCGCATCACACTGTTTTGTGCAGTTTACTGTCGCGCTATTTTGCGCATCGCACTGTTTTGTGGATTTTATCACTTGCACTATTTTGCACATCGCACTGTTTTTTTTTTTGCAGTTTACACTCGCGCTACGTTGCGCATCGCACTGTTTTGTGCAGTTTATCACTCGCGCTATGTTGCGCATCGCATTGTTTTCTACAGTTTATCACTCGCGCTTTATTGCACATCGCACTATTTCGTGCAGTTTACACTTGCGCTATTTTGCGCATCGCACTTTTTGTGTAGTTTATTAGTCGCGCTATGTTGCAAAGCGCACTCTTTTGTGCAGTTTAGACCCGCGCTATGTTGCGCATCGCACTGTTTTGTGTAGTTTATCACTCGCGCTTTCTTGCGCATCGCACTGTTTTGTGCAGTTTACACTCGCGCTGTGTTGCGCATCGCACTGTTTTGTGCAGTTTATCACTCGCGCTTTCTTGTACATCGCACTGTTTTGTGAAGTTTATCACTCGCACTTTCTTGTGCATCGCACTGTTTTATGCAGTTTGTCACTTGCGGTTTCTTGCGCATCGCACCGTTTTGTGCAGTTTATCACTCGCGCTTTCTGGCGCATCACACTGTTTTGTGCAGTTTATCACTCGCACTTTCTTGCGCATCGCAAAGTTTTATGCAGTTTATCACTTGCGGTTTGTTGCGCATCGCACCATTTTGTGCACTTTATCACTCGCGCTTTCTTGCGCATCGCACTGTTTTGTACAGTTTGTCACTCGCACCATTTTGCGCATCACACTATTTTGTGCAGTTTACACTCGCGCTATTTTGCGCATCGCACTGTTTTGTGCAGTTTACACTCGCGCCATTTTACGCATCGCACTGTTTTGTGCAGTTTACACTCGCGCTATTTTGCGCATCGCATTGTTTTGGGCAGTTTATCACTCGCGCTGTTTTGCGCATCGCACTGTTTTGTGCAGTTTATAACTCGCGCTGTGTTGCGCATCGCACTGTTTTGTGCCGTTTGTCACTCGCGCTTCCTTGCGCATCGCGCCGTTTTTATGTAGTTTACACTACTCGCCCTATTTTGCGCATCGCACTGTTTTGTGCTGTTTATCACTCGATGCGCGCATCGCACTGTTTTGTGAAGTTTATCACTCGCGCTGTTTTGTGCATCGCACTGTTTTGTGCAGTTTCTCACTGGCGCTGTGTTGTGCATCGCACTGTTTTGTGCCGTTTACACTCGCGCTATGTTGCACATCACACTGTTTTGTGCATTTTATCACTCCCGCTTTCTTGCGCATCGCACTGTTTTCTGAAGTTTACCACTCGCGCTGTTTTGCGCATCGCACTGTTTTGTTCAGTTTACACTCACGCTCTTTTGCTCATTGCACTGTTTTTTGCAGTTTACACTCGTGCTATTTTGTGCATCCCACTGTTTTGTGCAGTTGATACTCACGATATTTTGCGCATCGCTCTGTTTTGTGCAGTTCACACTCGCGCTATGTTGCGCATCGCACTGTTTTGTGCAGTTTATCACGCGCACTATGTCGCGCATGGCACTATTTTGTGTAGTTTATCACTCGCGCTATTTTGCGCAGCGCACTGTTTTGTGCAGTTTATCACTCGAGCTTTCTTGCGCATCGCACTGTTTTGTGGAGTTTATCACTCGCGCTATTTTGCGCATCGCACTGGTTTGTGGAGTTTACACTCGCGCTATTTTGCGCATCGCACTGTTTTGTGCAGTTTACACTCGCGCTTTTTTGCGCATCGCACTGTTTTGTGCAGTTTATCACTCGCGCTTTGTTGCGCATCCCACTGTTTTGTGCAGTTTATCACTCGCGCTTTGTTGCGCATCCCACTGTTTTGTGCAGTTTATCACTCGCGCTATTTTGCGCATCGCACTGTTTTGTGCAGTTTACACTTGCGCTATTTTGTGCATCGCACTGTTTTGTGCAGTTTATCACTCGCGCTATGTTGCGCATCGCACTCTTTTGTGCAGTTTACACCCGCGCTATGTTGCGCATCGCACTGTTTTGTGCAGTTTATCACTCGCGCTTTCTAGCGCATCGCACTGTTTTCTGCAGTTTACACTCGCGCTGTGTTGCGCATCACACTGTTTTGTGCAGTTTATCACTCGCGCTTTCTTGCGCATCGCACTGTTTGTGAAGTTTATCACTCGCACTTTCTTGCGCATCGCACTGTTTTATGCAGTTTATCACTTGCGGTTTCTTGCGCATTGCACCGGTTTGTGCAGTTTATCACTCGTGCTTTCTTGCGCATCGCACTATTTTGTGTAGTTTATCACTCGTAGTTTCTTGCGCATCACACAGTTTTATGCAGTTTATCACTTGCGGTTTGTTGCGCATCGCATCATTTTGTGCAGTTTATCACTCACGCTATTTTGGGCATCGCACTGTTTTGTGCAGTTTATCACTCGCGCTTTCTTGTGCATCGCACTGTCTTGTGGAGTTTATCATTCGCGCTATTTTGCGCATCGCACTATTTTGTGCAGTTTACACTCGTGCTATTTTGCTCATCGCACTATTTTTTGGAGTTTATCACTCGCGCGATTTTGCGCATCGCACTATTTTGTACCGTTTACACTCGCGCTATTTTGCGCATTGCACTGTTTTGTGCAGTTTACACTCGTGCTATGTTGCGCATCGCACGGTTTTGTGCAGTTTATCACTCGCGCTATGTTGCGCATCACACTGTTTTGTGCAGTTTATCACTCGCGCTTTCTTGCGCATCGCACTGTTTTGTGCAGTTTATCACTCGCGGTTTCTTGCGCATCACACCGTTTTGTGCAGTTTACCACTTGCGCTTTCTGGCGCATCGCACTGTTTTCTGCAATTTATCACTCGCACCATTTTGCGCATCGCACTGTTTTGTGCAGTTTACAGTCGCGCTGTGTTGCGCATCGCACTGTTTTGTGCAGTTTATAACTCGCGCTTTCTTGCGCATCGCACTACTTTGTGCAATTTATCACTCGCGCTTTCTTGCACATCGCACGGTTTTTTGCAGTTTATCACTCACGGTTTGTTGCGCATCTTACCGTTTTGTGCAGTTTATCACTCGCGCTTTCTGGCGCATCGCACTGTTTTGTGCAGTTTATCACTCGCACCATTTTGCGCATCGCACTGTTTTGTGCAGTTTACACTCGCGCGATTTTGCGCATCGCACTGTTTTGTGCAGTTTACACTCGCGCCATTTTACGCATCGCACTGTTTTGTGCAGTTTACACTCGCGCTATTTTGCGCATCGCACTGTTTTGTGGAGTTTACCACTCGCGCTGTGTTGCGCATCGTACTGTTTTGTGCAGTTTATAACTCGTGCCGTGTTGCACATCGCACTGTTTGGTGCAGTTTATCACTCGCGCTTTCTTGCGCATCGCACTGTTTCGTGCAGTTTATCACTCGAGCTTTCTTGCGCATCTCACTGTTTTGTGCATTTTATCACTCGCGCTATTTTGCGCATCGTACTGTTTTGTGCAGTTTACACTCGCGCTGTTTTGCGCATTGCATTGTTTTGCGCAGATTACACTCTCGCTATTTTACGCATCGCACTGTTTTGTGCAGTTTACACTCGCGCTTTTTTCCACATCGCATTGTGTTGTGCAACCCTAAACCCTAAACCCTAAACCGTAAACCCTAAGCCCCAAACCCTAAACCCTGAACCCTAAAACTTATAAAACTGTAAACCCTAAAAAACTCAAAACCCTAAACCCTAAAAAACTCTATACCCTAAACCCTAAACCCTAAACCCCAAACCCTAAATCCTAAACCCTAAACCCAAAAAACCCTAAACCCTAAACCCTAAATCCTAAAAATCCTAAAATCCCTAAACCCTAAACCCTAAACCCTAAATCCTAAACCCTAAACCCTAAAAACACTAAACCCTAAATCCTAAACCCTAAAAACCTAAAAAATCCTAAACCCTAAACCGTAAACCCTAAATCCTAAACCCTAAAACCTAAACCCTAAACCCTAAAATCCTAAAATCCTAAAACCCTAAACCCTAAACCCTAAATCCTAAACCCTAAACTCCAAAACCCTAAACCCTAAACCCTAAACTCTAAATCCTAAACCCTAAACCCTAAACCCTAAATCCTAAACCCTAAACCCTAAAAAACTCTAAACCCAAAACCCAAAACCCTAAACCCTAAACCCTAAACCCTAAATCCTAAATCCTAAATCCTAAACCATAAACCATAAACCCAAAACCCAAAACCCAAAACCCAAAACCCTAAACCCTAAACCCTAAATCCTAAAACCCAAAACCCTAAATCCTAAAAAAACCCTAAACCCTAAACCCTAAATCCTAAATCCTAAACCCTAAACCCCAAAACCCTAAACCCCAAAACCCCAAAACCCAAAGCCCCAAAATCCAAAACCCCAAAACCCTAAACCCTAAAAAAACCCTAAACCCTAAACCCAAAACCCTAAATCCCAAAATCCTAAACCCCAAAACCCTAAACCCTAAACCCTAAAATCCCAAACCCTAAACCCTAAACCCTAAACCCTAAACCCTAAATCCTAAACCCCAAAATCCTAAAACCATAAACCATAAATCCTAAAACCCTAAACCCTAAACCCTAAAACCCTAAATCCTAAATCCTAAATCCTAAAACCCTAAAACCCTAAACCCTAAAACCCTAAAACCCTTAAAACCCTAAAACCCTAAACCCTAAAACCCCTAAAACCTTAAAACCCTAACCCTTAAACCCTAAACACTAAACACCCTAAACCCTAAACACCCTAAACCCTAAACCCTAAAATCCTAAACCCTAAACCCTAAACCCTAAAACCCAAAACCCTAAATCCTAAACCCTAAACCTTAAATCCTAAATCCTAAACCCTAAAAATCCTAAAAACCCTAAACCCTAAGCCCTAAAAACCCTAAACCCTAAACCCTAAAATCCTAAAACCCTAAACCATAAACTCTAAACCTTAAAACTCTAAACCCTAAACCCTAAAATTCTAAACCCTAAACCCTAAAAACCCTAAACCCTAAACCCTAAAAACCCTAAACCCTAAATCCTAAAACCCTAAACCTTAAACCCTAAATCCTAAACCCTAAACCCTAAAAACCCTAAACCCTAAAAATCCTAAACCCTAAAAACCCTAAAAACCCTAAACCCCAAACCCTAAACCCTAATCCTCAAATCCTAAAAACCCTAAACTCTACAGCCTAAACCCCCTAAACTGTAAACACTAAATTCTAAACCCTAAACCCTAAACCCTAAATCCTAAGCCCTAAACCCTAAACCCTTAACCCTTAACCCTAAGCCTTAAGCCCTAAGCCCTAAGCCCTAAGCCCTAAACCCTAAGCCCAAAGCCCAAAACCCTAAGCCCTAAGCCCTGAGCCCTGAGCCCTGAGCCCTGAGCCGTAAGCCCTAAACCCTAAGCCCTAAACCCTAAACCCTAAACCCTAAACCGTAAACCTTAAACCCTAAGCCCTAAACCCTGAACCCTAAACCCAAAATCCTGAACCTTGAAACCAGAACCCTGAACCCTAAATCATAAACCCTAAACCCTAAACCCTAAACCCTGAACACTAAACCCGTAATCCTGAACCCTGAACCCTGAACCCTGAACCCTGAACCCCAAACCCTAAACCCTGAACCCTGAACCCTAAACCCTAAACCCTAAACCCTAAACCCTAAACCCTTAAATCCTAAACCCTAAAACCCTAAACCTTAAACTCTAAAACCCTAAACCCTAAACCCTAAAATTCTAAGCCCCTAAACCCTAAACCTTAAACCCTAAACCCTAAAATAACCCTAAAATAACCCTAAACCCTAAATCCTAAACTCTAAAATAACCCTAAACTATAAAATAAACCTAAACCCTAAACCCTAAACTCTAAACCCTTAACCCTCAACCCTAAACCCTTAACCCAAAACCCTAAAACCCTAAACCCTAAACCCCTAAACCCTAAACCCTAAACCCTAACCCCTAACCCCTAACCCCTAACCCCTAAACCCTAAATCCTAAATCCTAAAAATTGTAAACCCTAAACCCTAAAAACCCTAAACCCTAAACCCTGGCGGTTTGAGCCTTTCTAAGTTCCCTGAGCTCACGCTCGGCTTTTTCCACGCGAACCTCCAAACTACGTATTCATTCTTCCTTCTTCTTTATTTCCCGTCGCACGGCGCGCAGACGCATGCCAACCTCATAAGCGGTGTACAGCTCCTTCACCACCCCATGGATGCCTTCTTGAAATACATCGAAATCTTATCGTCCAACCATTGATTGCTGGACCTCTGGCGGAAAGATCTGTCGAGCGAACTCGACTGCTACACCTGGATCGTTAACGATGGAATCCACCTCCGTCATCAGTTTATTTCCCACAAAAATTGCGAAACTCAACGGTCGTGGAGTCGCATTAGGCTCGCTTCTCGGTTGCGGTCCCGGAGAGCTTTCTCGTTGCTGTTTCTCCTTTCGGGGTGATCTGTTTCGACGACTAGGGGGATGACGCCTTTCCCGTTCTTTGGACGCCCTTCCTCCCGTGCGCATAGGCTCGCTACTGCGATTCATTACAGCGTCAAACTCAGTCAATTTTCGTCCTTCTCTTCTGCTGTTGAAGAACAGCCTGTTTGACATTCGCGCTTGTCCTAGGCCAGTTTAAATCAAGTCTGAATAAAAATAAGTGGAATCACTGGCGCGAACTCACCCCATTTATCCGTATTGTATGCAGCGACCCCGAGGCGACGTCATTAATTCTAAATGCCAAAAGGCCAGATGCCGATCGGACCATTCCATAAACTAGTCCCATTCGGCTTATGAAGTTCCTGCAATGACTGGGGCAAGGACATATTTATTAATCTCATCGGCCAACTATCTAGGCCCAATGCCGATCGATCTATGCCTCAGCCATTCGACGAACTAGTCCCATTCGGCATATGAAGTTCCTGCATTGGCTGGGGCAACGGCAGATTTATTAATCTAATCGGCCAAGTATCTAGGCCCAATCTTAGTCGCCAACATCAGAAAATCGATGAATCAGACTAGGAATATCCAGCTCTCTATCGTGGACCAAGGATAGAGACTCGTGAATTATGAGCCAACACATCCCTCCCAAAGCTTGGATGTGGCCGAAATGAGGCTGAGCTATGATTTCCTCATCGCGCTGGGATTCTATAAGTGCCTGAAATTCTTCAATTGTCAGGCATATCTCTTGTCCCCCGAAGCTAAAGACGTGTGGAATCGGGTTTCAGCATCTAGTCGCGACATGAAGGAATGGCAAACAAAGTGGAGAATGGCTCAGCGAAAAAAGTGCATTTATGCCGAAACCTCAAAAATTCATCTTTTCCGAGCCATCTAAAGTTGCAATCCAATCCGAGAGCTTTTCGGCGAAAAATGGCTCCATTTGTGAAGAATTTGCAGCTGAAATGAAAAAACTATGAAGTTCAACCTTTTGTAGAAGATAAGGCAGTGAGTGGAAGCTAGGTGCCAACAATCTGGAGGTTCTTCACTTTGGTGGCCGACAGGCCACATTGGTGGCCGATAGCCTTTCTCCTTTGACCGACACCCTTCCTCTCAGATATGTCGTCCATCCTTGTGCTAAACATTGTTGGAAGCATGTGTTTTTTTTTTTTTTCTCTTTGTGTGTTTTAAGGTCTTTTTTAAGTCCTTTTGATTTTATCAAGCTTGTTGAGTTGTATTTGAGTTGTTTTGTTTATCGAGTTGTTGTTGTGTTGCTTATCGAGTTGTAGATCGCATTTTGTATTTTGGTTGTTGGTTGGTTCGTTACCTGATTAAGCGTTTTGTTTTAATCAAACACTCTTTGCCATTTCAATTCCATGTCCATTTCATGCATATATGGTGCTCATGATGCAAAAAAATGACAACACATTTTTTCATAAAACTGCCGATTTTATTTCGATCATGGCTTTTTACAAAAGTGGATTACAAGTTTTAAACCAAAACAGAACTTCCTAAATCCATACATGTGCTAATGCTATAAAACAAAAGAAACTGAGCAAAAATACAAAAATCAGCGCTGGTCGCCTCAGGCTCGAGAAGCCCTCTTTGTCCTCTTCCTCTGAGGAGAGGACTCAGGGGCACTGTCTCTGTCAGCGCCGCTGTCTGAATTTGTCCCAAAATCTAAGCCGGAATCATCGCCGCTCTCTGCTCTAGAGCCTGACTCAGCATCACCTCCACTCTAAGATCTCGAGTCACCATCATCTCCACCCTCGGAGGACTCAGACAGTGGAATCACTGCCTCCCTGGAGTCACTGGTCTCAGTATCATCGTCACTCAACACTGGCTCTAAAGGGCTCCTCTGATTCCTAGACGCTTCTGAGCAAGATGCCAAGTGTGGCAACCACGTCCAGAGTGGACACGATATTCATATCGCTAGGTTGCAAAAGTTTAAAGAAAGCAGTGTGATCAGCATCGACTTTCAGCAATCTGGTAGGGAGGAGCCCCCAGTTACGCACTAGTGTCAGCATCCAATTAGGAGGTGGTGAAGAACTGTTGTTGCTGAATGTGGCAGTAAGAAGGTCAGAGATACGGGTGAATCTAATTGATTCGTAAATCATTTGAATCACGATGATCAGTGACGTCGCGCGATTTGCAGAGGAGATTGTGGAGGTAGCTAGACCATTTACGGCATTAGCGAGTGCGATCCGGCCAAGGGCTATGTTGTTCATACCTTTCCTGGAAGCACGTTCCAGGACATTGTAGTTGCCATCGTAACCCAAGAACGTGGATCCGGGAAGTAGATGTTGAGAAGTAAGAGAAGTATGCCCGAACTCCAACCCCTCAGAATTCTCCATTTGGTAGCCGTCGAAGTAAAGGTTGTCCCGTCGAATCCTCAGCTTAATCCAATGATTGTTGGTTCGCAATATGATGTCGAACCATCGAGTAGGTGGATCCTGCTGAGTGGTCTCTCCCAATTCAACACGCAAGTCCTTAATGAAGTCCCTGTAAGCTCCACTACCTCTTTCAACGTTGAACTCTTTTGTGAATTCTGCCATTAACTGAATTCAATCCTGCCATTGACAATAATAATCAATTCATAGAAAAACATAAAACACTTACAGTCAAAGAGACTTATACAAAAAATAAAATAACCATAGCCAAAACCCAAAACAAAAAAAAAAAACTTAAAAGCATTGGACACAAAACAAAAAGTTACAACATTAAAGAAAAGTTCATATATAAACCATGAAACTAAAATCTCAAAAAAGAACACAACATTAAATAGCATATCCAAAAGTCAATATCAAGAAGTTCATACATAAACCATGGATGTTTTTTTTTTTTAATTAAAATTTATAAACTTGCATGCACTACTGTTCAAGAATTACCAAAAAGAAAAATAGAATTTATACCCAAAAAAATATTTAATTGTAGGTTGAATTAAGTCTTGAAAACTCATTACCAAACAAATTTTCTAATTTCACATGTCACATCAAACTTTCAAAACTCAATTCAATACTCTATTCAAAAACCATAACCAAATAAATTTTCTACACTCAAATCATTTTTTACATACAATTATATGACATTTAATGTAATATTCATTTTTTTATTTTAGACATGTGATTCATTGATTAGATAATTATATTTTTATCTACCAGCAACATTAAAATGAGATGGAATTAAGTATAATGATTATTCCTTAAACTCCTATATAGAATGGTCATTCTTTTATAATGACAAATGATAATTTTATTTAGGGCTCGTTTGGAAACTTAGTTATTTTAGTTAATTTTTTAAACTATTTTAATATATTTATTAAAGTTATATATAGGATGATAGTAGATTTTTTTTTTTTTAATTGATTTGATGATTGTGATGGAAAAAAAAATTGAATGTGACATATTATTATTATTAACTATTTTAGCCTCAAATCCACATCCTAAACTCCCCCTTACAATATATTTTCTATTATTTCATTTCAAACATTACTTAAAATCCTTTGCAATATAATAGTGCAATCAATTCATTATTACAACTCATAAGTCTTCACCTTTTGTTAAAACAATTTCATTTGAAAAATTCACCAATTTATTTTATTTAACTTGTGATTTATAAAATAATAAAAGAAATGTATTTTTACTTAACTTTTTTAGTTAAATTATGAAGGTTTCATTTTGAATTTGGAAGAACCGAAACTATAAACCGAAACTATAAACTTTAGGGGATCAAATGTCTTGGTTCTAGGATTCGAACTGTAGACTTGGATTCCAACTGCAGACTTGGAATTTCTGAAATTAAAAAATAAATGGGGAGAAGGTAACTGTTTTTAAGTTTTTTTTTAAAATATATAAATATAAAAATACTTCTCGGGTAAAGTAGGGTTGTTTTTAACCATCTATCAAAACACATTACCTTCTACCATGCAGAGGTGGAATGGTTTGAGAGACACAACCTCCACTGAATCTTTTAGTCTTGGACTTCGTACCTGTCGGATTATATGAAGAAAAAGTTAGTCATTTTTCGTTATTCTATAATGCGTCAATGTTGGTTCACATTCACATTTGAAGTGTTTTAGTGTAAATTTGACTTATTCACATTTACATTCATTGTTTTTCGCCGTTTTAAATACTTTACTCACATATATGGTAAAAAAAAGTGTTAAGAGTGCAAATTTAGTGGTGAATGCTATACGCTAAAAAAATTATTACATTTTTTACATAATATTTACATATAATATAAGTCTTGTAGCGTGTGGTTTCTACCCTCATCATATAAATATTGTATAAATTAGCATTGTTCCAGATTTGAGTCCATACCATAGATGTTAAAAAAAAAAATTAATAGGATTAATTTTTTTTTAATAAAAAAATTTGATATTAAAATTATATTACAATATAAGCCCATCCAAAAAAATTTATTAAATAAAAAAACAAATGTTTTTTGGCAAAAAAAATAAAAATAACTGTTACAAAATTAAAAATTAATAACTATGTGATTCAATTGTTGGTTGCATTTGTTCTTTTAAATGTATATTTTTATTTTAAAAAATAAAAGTAAATAATGAGTTTGTTTGATGGATAGGCCGACCAACAAGTGAAGCTGAGTCCTATCTAAAAAATAAAAAAAACAATTGAAGCCGAGTAAACCTAAAATGACTTGAAAACCGACTTAAAAGTATATAGTTTAAGACAAGAAGTTGTATCTAAGCTAGCACACTTGAATTAGACCCGAAAAGAGTAGTAATACAATGCCTTGAGTTGCATTTCATTGATGGTATTTTTACTTGTGTAGGTTGGAATCTTGCGAACTATCCCATTCTCCAGAGCCATTTTGAGTAATATTATTGTAAAGTTATGTTTAAAAACTTGTTTGAAACGTAAGTACTCATCATTATGTCAACATGAATGAGTATGCTATACTCTTGTATCAATGTATTAGATGGTATCCTTGGAATGGTGATGAAGAAGAGAAAAATTGAGGAAGAAAGAGATTTTGTATGAAGTTTTGCACTTGTATAATAGCTAATAGTGTCTCATGTATCACTTTGTGCTTTTGTAATGTAATCTAAGTCAAGTTGTAATAGATAGAATAAGCCTTGTACATATTAGCTTGTGATATTTGTACTCATTTTGTAAACTATGTACACAACGTAAAGCTCAAGAAGTAATGAAAGTTTTTGTATTTCATTTCATATCTACTTATGTGCTCTGAATGGACTCAATTAACTAATGAATGTAAAGCTTCAGCTTGACAAACCCCAATTCTTGTTTTGTCTAGTTAGGCCTTTGGTAGTCAAGGACTGCTAGTTGGTCACCACATTATCCTGTTTGGGATGGGATGGGATGGTGATAGTTGGACAACTCATTACCCTTCAAGTTTCATGTTTTCTTTTTATTAATTAAATCCCCCATTTCATGCTTTGTTCACTTTCTAAAAAATTATAATATTTCATAGTGCAATAAAATATAACATTATTGTTGATATATGGACTTCAATAAAGTGAAGTAGGTAACTACAATTAGGATGGCATAAAAATAAATAAATAAAAGTAACAAGCCATGCAACAGATACGGTTTTTTTTCCCTAAAAGAATTAATTTTGGCCATTATCTAACAAACCATTTTATTGTTGGGAGAACTAGGCAAAGGAAAATGATATTAAATGGTTAATCAAAGAGGACTTTTGTCACATGGAGCTGTAACAATTAACTAATGTACCCATTGAGCATAAAACAATAAATACTTCTAGAGTAGCATTAGGCATTGCCTACATGGTTACTCCCAACAAATGCAAAATCGCAATACATACCAAGTATGTCATCTTTTATCTCGTAACTAGCTTTATTATCAGCTACCTAATAAAGGTGAGCCACCATGTCCTGCTAATAAAATTTACCACTACGTGATTGGTTTGGAGCACCATGTAAACAATGCCACTTGGTGCTCTAGAACTATTAAATAATTACCCCATTAAGCAATAGACAACCTGCAAGACTTCTTTAACGCAATTATCCATCTATACCAAAAACATAAATAATAAAACAAACAAATTAATGAATATCATCTCCACATAAGTCATACTATCTCATTATCAAGTGGCTTACTTGGCACATCCATAATTTGCTAACTAGATGAATTAAAGTTAAAATGAAGGGTTATGCCATGGTACGGGTGTGTACCATGTGCAACCTTGTTATGCATTTTGTGGTACATGTTATGTATTTTTGTGATATATATTACGTATTTTCTAGGTAGAGCTATAACAATTTGTGGTACAAAAATGAAGTTAATGTCATAAATATTTGTGGTAATATTCCACATTTGTTTATCCAAACATTTTCTAGCCACAAATGTGCAACATTACCACAAAAATGCATAACATTGCAATAAAAATGCATAATTGCATTTTGAACCACAAATTATCATAACTCTACCAGAAAATTATATATAATATTTACTACAATAATGCATAACATACACCAAAAAAATACATAACACAGTGCATATGGTACACACCATAGAATTTCCCTAAAATGATAGGTCATATAAATTTATCTCTCTAGTTATATAAAAAAATGCCGAAGTAATGTGAACTATAACAACACTACAACACAATAAAATAGAAAGAAAGTTAACTAGGGAAACTCACAGCACCAAACCCCCTATCTCTCCCACTCAGCAATAAATCTCTCTCGTTATAAATGAATCCATTCATGATTGTCTTATTGAAGTCATTTCAAGTTTGTAAACCATCTATAGACACAATAATTGATACAATCTATAGACACACACACATATATATATACCAAAATCATATGTATATGTGCCAAGAAACGGCGTTTGGGTTGATTCCTTCACCCTACCTATGGATATGCAGGAAACCGTCAAAAGCCCCAAAGGTCACCGGAAAGCTTCTCTCACTATAGCTATTGACCTACTTTCTAATGCACTGCCACTGCTCTTCATTTCCTATGGCTGCGCCTCTATGATCGCTGCTGGTGGCTCTACCCTCAAGGTCAAAAACCAGCTCTCTCTCTCTCTCTCTCTCTCTCTCTCTCTCAAGCCCACAAAACCACCGCCCCGATCTCCCTCAATCTCTTTGCAATTTCTCAACATAAAAGGATACATAAAATAACCCTAGCCATTATTTAAGTGCAAAGGTTAACCACCAGAATTACTAAAATGCCCTTATGATTTTCTCTTATTTACACAAGGATCAATGTGACCATAAACCCACTAAACTAGCTAACATATACTATCACACCATTAAGTCAAATTTGAGCCGGACAGTTTAAATGCTACAAATATACCATGTCAAATATGTGCAAAAGAGAATTTCAATTCTTTTCCAAAAGTATACCGGCAAAATGTGCACATTTATGACCATTAACAAAGTAATCATTGTTAGCACGAAATACTAGTTAAAATTATTAAATTTATTATTTACAAAATTAAGGGATATTACATTGCTTGACCACCTATGAAGCACGGGTGCGGTACGGATACTAGTACGGATACGTTACGGGCATGCCGATAAGGCAAGACCTAAAAAAATAGGATACAGATATGTCTAGGGTACGTCAATCAATGTTTTATTTTTTATAATTTATAGGTTGAGATTCAACCTACAAATCAAAGTTTCAATACCAAAGCTAAAAGGAGATATTACAAAACCAAAAAAGAAATCTTAATTCAACAATACCAATTCCAAAGAGAAATCAATAAGCTATTTTAATGCCATTAAATAGGAAAAATTACAAAACAAAATTTCATTGCAAAATTTGGAAGCTTGAAACTTTAATTTTCACTTCCATCAATTTCATCATTAAATAATACATCTCTCATTTCTAGCACATCAAGTAAAGGATTTGCAATTTCAAATAAATCAAAACTCCCTGCTAATTAAACGTATCTCCACAAATGTGTCATAGCTTGGTGTATCCCCAATGTACCCATCTGTAGACACCCCATTTTTGACCAATCTTAAGACTCAAACATTATCGATTGAGCGCACGGTGATTGCACATGTTGTGCACGTTTTGAGGTTATGGAGTACCCTAAACCCTAAACCCTAAAACCCTAAACCCTAAACCCCAAAACCCAAAACACCAAAACCCCAAACCCAAAACCAAAAACCCAAAACCCCAAACCCTAAATCCCAAACCCTAAAACCCCAAACCCTAAACCCCAAACCCTAAAACCCAAAACCCTAAATCCAAAACCCTAAAACCCCAAACCATAAACCCAAAACCCTAAAACCCAAAACCCTAAAACCCAAAACCCAAAACGCAAAACCCTAAAACCCAAAATCCTAAACCCAAAACCCTAAAACCCTAAACCCTAAACCCTAAAACACAAAACCCTAAACCCTAAATCCAAAACCCTAAAACCCAAAATCGTAAAACCCTAAACCCTAAACCCTAAACCCTAAATCCTAAACCCAAAACCCAAAACCCTAATCCCTAAACCCTAAATCCTAAACCCCTAAATCCTAAACCCTAAACCCTAAACCAAAATCCTAAACCCTAAACCCTAAACCCTAAAACCCTAAATCCCAAAACCCTAAACCCTAAACCCTAAACCCTAAATCCTAAACCCCCTAAACCCCAAATCCTAAACCCCAAACCCTAAATCCTAAAAATCCTAAACCCTAAACCCTAAATCCTAAACCTAAACCCTAAATCCTAATTCCTAAATCTTAAATCCTAAACCCTAAAAATCCTAAAAACCCTAAACCCTAAAAACCTAAAAACCCTAAACCCTAAAAACCCTAAACCCTAAACCTTAAACCCTAAACCCTTAAACCCTTAAATCCTAAACCATAATCCTAAACACTAAAACCCTAAACCCTAAACCCTAAAATCCTAAACCCTAAACCCTAAACCCTAAACCCTAAACCATAAACCCTAAATCCTAAAACCCTAAAACCCTAAAACCCTAAACCCTAAAATCCTTAAAACCCTAAAACTCTAAACCCTAAAATCCCTAAAATCCTAAAACCCCACACCCTAAACCCTAAAAACCCTAAATCCTAAACCCTAAACACTAAACCCCCTAAACCCTAAACCCTAAAACCCTAAACCCCAAACCCTAAATCCTAAACCCTAAAATCCTAAACCCTAAATCCTAAACCCTAAACCATAAACTCTAAACCCTAAAAACCCTAAAAACCCTAAATCTTAAACCCTAAATCCTAAATCCTAAAAATCCTAAATCCTAAACCCTAAACCCTAAAAACCCTAAAAACCGCAAACCCTAAATCCTAAACCCTAAAACCCTAAACCCCAAAACCCTAAATACTAATCCCTAAAAATCTAAATGCTAAACCCTAAAATCCTAAACCCTAAACCCTAAATCCTAAACACTAAAATCCTAAAACCCTAAATCCTAAACCCTAAACCCTAAAACCCAAAACCCTAAACCCTAAAAACCCTAAATCCTAAAACCTAAAAACCCTAAAAATCCTAAACCCTAAACCCTAAACCTTAAACCCTTAAACCCTAAAACCCTAAACCCTAAACCCTAAAACCCTAAACCTTAAACCCTAAAATTCCAAACCCTAAACTCTAAAATCCTAAATCCTAAACTCGCAACCCTAACACCTAAAACCCAAACCCTAAAACCCTAAAACCCTAAACCCTAAAACCCTAAAACCCTAAAACCCTTAAAACCCTAAACCCTAAACCCTAAACCCTAAGCTCTAAACTCTAAACCCTAAACCCTAAAAACTCTAAAAATCCTAAACCCTAAACCCTAAAAATCCTAAACTCTAAACCCTAAACCCAAAACCCTAAACCCTAAAAACGCTAAAAACTCTAAAAACCCTAAACCCTAAGCCCTAAACCTTAAACCCTAAATCCTAAATCCTAAATCCTAAAAACCCTAAATCCTAAACCCAAAAAACCCAAACCCTAAAAACCCTAAACCCTAAATCCTAAACCCTAATCCCTAAACCCTAAAAACCCTAAACTCTAAACCCTAAACCCCCTAAACCGTAAACCCTAAATCCTAAACCCTAAATCCTAAATCCTAAACCCTAAACCCTAAACCCTAAACCGTAAACCCTAAGCTCTAAGCCCTAAGCCCTGATCCCTAAGCCCTAAATCGTAAGCCCTAAACCCTAAACCCTAAGCCCTGAACCCTAAACCCTAGACCCTAAACCCTAAACCTTAAACCCTAATCCTTAAACCCTAAAAACCCTAAACTCTAAACCCTAAACCCCCTAAACCGTAAACCCTAAATCCTAAATCCTAAACCCTAAGCTCTAAGCCCTAAGCCCTAAGCGCTAACCCCTAAACCCTAAGCCCTAAGCCCTAAGCCCTAAGCCCTAAGCCCTAAGCCCTAAGCCCTGAGCCCTGAGCCCTGAGCCCTGAGCCCTAAGCCCTGAGCCCTGAGCCCTAACCCCTAAACCCTAAGCCCTAAACCCCAAACCCTAAGCCCTGAACCCTAAACCCTAGACCCTAAACCCTAAACCTTAAACCCTAAACCCTAAACCCTAAACCCTAAACCCGAAATCCTGAACCCTAAACCCTGAACACTGAACCCTAAACCCTGAGCCCTGAACCCTAAACCCTAAAACCCTAAACCCTAAACCCTAAACCCTAAACCGCTAAACCCTAAACCCTAAACCCTAAACCTTAAACCCTAAAACCCAAAATCCTAAACCCTAAATCCTAAATCTTAAATCCTAAAATTCTAAGCCCCTAAACCCTAAACCCTAAACCCTAAACCCTAAACCCTAAACTCTAAACCCTAAATCGTAAAATAACTCTAAATCCTAAATTCTAAACCCTAAACCCCAAACCCTAAAATAACCCTAAACCCTAAATCCTAAACTCTAAAATAACCCTAAACTATAAAATAATCCTAAACCCTAAACCCTAAATCCTAAACTCTAAACCCTTAACCCTTAACCTTAAACCCTTAACCCTAAACCCAAAACCCTAAAACCCTAAAACCCTAAACCCTAAAACCCTAAACCCTAACCCCTAACCCCTAAATCCTAAATCCTAAATCCTAAATCCTAAAAATTGTAAACCCTAAACCCTAAACCCTAAACCCTGGTGGTTTGACCCTTTCTAAGTTCCCTGAGCTCACGCTCGTCTTTTTCCACGCGAACCTCCAAACTACGTATTCGTTCTTCCTTCTTCTCTATTTCCCGTCGCACGGCACGTAGACGCATGTCGACCTCATAAGCGGTGTACAGCTCCTTCACCACCCCATGGATGCCTTCTCGAAATACATCGAAATCTTATCGTCCAACCATCGATTGCTGGACCTCTGGCGGAAAGATCCGTCGAGCGAACTCGACTGCTACACCTGGATCGTTAACGATGGAATCCACCTCCGTCATCGGTTTGTTTCCCACAAAAATTGCGAAAGTCAACGGTCGTGGAGTCGCATCGGGCTCACCTCTCAGTCGCGGTCCCAGAGAGTTTTCTCGTTGTTGTTTCTCCTTTCGGGCTGATCTGTTTCGACGACTAGGGGGTTGACGCCTTTCCCGTTCTTTGGACGCCCTTCCTCCCGTGTGCATAGGCTCGCTACTGCGATTCATTACAGCGTCAAACTCAGTCAATGTTCGTCCTTCTCCTCTGCTGTTGAAGAACAGCCTAGTTGACATTCACGCTTGTCCTAGGCTAGTTTAAATCAAGTCTGAATAAAAATAAGTGGAATCACTGGCGCGAACTCACCCCATTTATCCTTAATGTATGCAGCGACCCCGAGGCGACGTCATTCATTATAAACGCCAAAAGGCCAGATGCCGATCGGACCATTCCATGAACTAGTCCCATTCGGCTTATGAAGTTCCTGCAATGACTGGGGCAAGGACATATTTATTAATCTGATCGGCCAACTATCTAGGCCCAATGCCGATCAATCTATGCCTCAGCCATTCCACGAACTAGCCCCATTCGGCTTATGAAGTTCCTGCACTGGTTGGGACAACAGCAGATTTATTAATCTGATCGGCCAAGTATCTAGGCCCAATGTCGATCGATCTATGCCTCAGCCATTCCACGAACTAGCCCCATTCGGCTTATGAAGTTCCTACAATGGCTGGGGCAAGGGCAGATTTATTAATCTGTTCGGCCAAGTATCTAGGCCCAATGCCGATCGATTCGTGCCACAGTCATTCCATGAACTACAAGCATTCGGCTTTTTGGAGTTAAAATTGCCTAATTATCTACTCGGCAAGTATACATGAACGTTTTATCCAAAATAGCAAAACACTATATCATTCATCAATAACACAATTTAGCACAACTAACAGCAAAGTACAAAAAGAATTTTCATTAAGTAAATTGGGCACAAATTGTAGCCATTTTACATATGAAAACTACTAAACAAAACGCTACAAGTTCGCATACAAATGCCTAGCAAAAACAAAAAGAAAAAGAAAAACATCTAAAACGAAAATGACTATAGCAATACCAAACGAAAAGCTGTAAAATACATTTGAAATCCTAAAACAAAAACAAGTGTCGCCCAAATCAGTCCTCGGAGTCAAACTCTAGCGGCTCAACTATAGCAAGGGCTTTGAGCCAGCCGTTTTTGAATCCCCGATTCTCAAATTTAAGGACTTCTTGCACGTAATTTTTGAGGGCAGCGCCTTCCCCGGCCTCATACTGTAGACACCCCATTTTTGACCGTCCTCAAGACTTGGACGTCACCATTGGAACGCTCAGTGATTATCCATGTTTGTGTTCGTTTTGAGTTCCCGGAGGTCCCGGCTGCGCGTCGTGCCTCAGGACCTCTCAACCGGTTTGTTCTGTGCTTGGTTTTACACCAAGGCTTGTGTGTTTTTGCATTTGAGGGTAGGGGGAGGCTTGTTAGCCATCCCTGAAACCCACTGGCTGCCCCTGAACTCCACCGGCACTCCCTTTTAGCCATCGGCACTGTTTTCTCAAAAACTTTGGTCGGTCGGCACTATATATTGCCGGCCGGCACTTTTTTGTGCCGGTGACTATTTTGGCCGGCCGGTGTGCACCCTTTGAACCCCTGGGATATGGTGCATGCCAGCTGTGCCAGCTGGAATGCACCATCACATTTCCCCGTGCACAGGTGTGGCCATTTTGCACCCTTTGCACCCTCTAAGCTTCTAGAAGCTTGCACCTTTGGCCAAGCTTCTTGGAGAAGCTTGGCCAGCTGTCTTGGCTTCCCCAAGAAGCCAAGACACCTTTGCCCCCCCCCTTGAACCTTTTGGTCTTGCCTAGCCATTAAGTCTTGGCTTTAGTTGCCTATTTAAGCTCATTTCATCTCCCTTGAGCTAGGTTAGAGACTTTGAAGGCAAAAACCAGAGATATATCTCTATATCTTTGATATACATCCATATATATCTATATCTCCTTCTCTCTCATCCTTGTGTGTGTGTTTTAGGCCTAAAAGGTGTGTTTTACCTTACTTTTGCACCATTACACACACCCTTGCACCTTAGCTCGAGATTGAGAGACTTGGAGGGTTGTTTTGTGAGGTTTTCGACATGCATCGGGCTCGGTACATCATACAAACTGCATTGTATTTCAAATCTAACTTGAATACGTGTTACTCGTGCATTTCACATGCCATCTTTAGGGTTAGCCGAGCCTACTCTAAATTGCATCTTCGCCTGTGTTGCATTAGCCATTTAACATGAACTAGGTCATGCATGTTTGCTAACTAGTTTCTTGTTTTGGCACGGAGTACGATGTAAGTATTTTACGCTTTAGCATACCACATGCGTGTGAATGTTGCCATGACAGTATGCTTACCATGCGGCTAAATGCTTATATGATATAACTGCTTGACTGCCTGTGGGTGGAGGTTGGATTGTCTGAGTTGGCAAAACTCATTGAAATCCGTGCTTTAGCCTACTTGCGGGTAGCGAATTTCAAAACGCTTTTCAAAACAAATGGATATGCAATGTTTGTTTCCAAATTAGACAATCTGGTCTATACTTGTTTGCTGCGCGCATAACATAGTAAATTCTAGGCTAATAACCGGAATAAGAACACGTAACGTTTTCAAAATTGGATATCACGGTTAGTAGAGGCCGGTGTTCGGACCGGGCGAAAGGGGGTGCTCATAGCTGACCTTCCCCGATCGTACCCAAGCTCCCGAGCCAAGACATTTGGTGATGACGGACACGTGGCCTTCGGCACCGAGTCAGGGTTTCCTAAATTTCCCATTTTAAAATATTTAGGTGGCGACTCTGTAATCTGGCAAAGCAGTCCATGTTTGGCACTACTTTTCAAAAAATCTATTTTTCTTCAAAACGATTTGCCAGAGTTGGACTCTTTGGTTCAGATTTAGAACCGCAACACAACAGCAGAGTCCGAACCGTAGCGAGGTCCCCCGCGGGCTTGTTACAGTTTCTGGCGACTCTGCTGGGGATGTTTAGAGAGCTTGACTCGAACTCGTGATATCCTACTTTGATTTCATTTATGTGTCTCTTTGCATTGCATGTGCATTGGTGCGCCTAGGACACCGTGTTGGCCATCTGCTATTCCTGAGCGGTTTGCTGGAGGCTTGTCTTGTCAAGGCATGACCATAAGGCTGACCGGTTGCGGGCTCTGCCAGTATGGGAACACAAACCCCGGTTTTACCGGGGCACCCTTTTTGACCATTCGACCTAGTGCATATTCGGATCCATAGTGACCATTCCAAACTAGGACAGGTTGCTCACCCGATATAGGTTGTTTGAAACCGCTGCGTGCGTAGTGAAACCCTAGCTCCTGACAAAATAGGACAGGGAAACCCTACCCCAACATAGGGGTGTTTGGCTTTCATTTATCTGCTATGTGCTTTTTAGAATGTATCTCTACAGGGAATGCGCATGTCAGTTTGCAAGTTTTATCCGGCCTGAGGGCACCAGTATCAGTATTTTGGGAATCAGTTATCTGTGGGTACAAGATTCAGACTTGGGGGCAATGATTCAGAAATAGTGATCAGTATTGGAGGGACAGTGAATCGAGTTCAGCGTGTTATCCAACCGTGTGTTGTTTATTTTATGCTGTTATGCTGTCCGATTTTCTGTTATTTATACGCTTTGTTTATCTTTTTTTTTACTAGGTAGTTGAGCACGATTGCTTCTGACCCAGTAGATACTCCCCAAGCACTCTGGACTAGAGGTCGTCGACTCCATCGATCTGAGGATCTGATAGACGGACAACCAGTGTACTACTCACTACCCCCGGTTATCAGGCAGAGGTCAGTCAGGCAGAGGACATCAGTACAGCAGTCAGTTCAGAGGGCTTTATCTACCCCACTTGTGTTCAGTAGGGATCAGGATTCTGTGTCACCAACAGGGAGAGAATATTTACCAGTAATCCAACTAGAGCAGGATAGCATGGCTAGTTTGGAGGAGATGGTGCGCCACCTTCAAGAAAGCATGAAAACAATGCAGCAGGATGCCGTCCGTCAGGCAGATTTCGCCAGGCAATAGGCCACACTGGTAAAGGAACAGGCAGAGACAATAGCCAGGCTAGAGCAGCAGACCGGAGCATCTGCTTCGCATCAAATTCCTCCCCCACCAGGAGTTCCTAACGTCGGGGAGACAGCCAATGTTCAGACTGATACAGAACTGCCCACGGGACCACCCCCACCTCCGATCCTACCTCAAATTCACCCTCAGCTGTCAAAAACACCCACCAACCTACCGGACTCTCCCTTTGAGTTCGAGACTGATCCCACTGCACTAAAGCTGAGCAAGCTTGAAAAGCTGTTCAAGAGATCCCAAGGGGTCAAGACTATCCCCGATATTGAAGATGGATACACCGAACAGCCGTGACGCTGCCGACAGATTCAAAATGCCTCATATTGATCGATTTGACGGGTCCGGGGACCCCATGGTACATTTAAGACTGTTTTCAGATGTTCTAAGGCCGATGGGCCTCAGTAGGCTTCAGAAGTTGTCTTTATTTGGCCGGACCCTGTCGGGTGTGGCGGCCATATGGTACGCCAAGCTAGAAGATGATGTCAAGAGGAATTGGGACGAAATGGCTGAGGCCTTCATCGCACAGTATTCGTATAATACACAGATTGAGATTACGACCCGTGATCTCGAGACGACTAGGCAAGAGCCTAAGGAGAGTTTTTCAGAGTTTGTAACCAGATTGAGGGCCAAGGCTTCGATGATGACCTTGAGGACTACGGATAAAGACCAGATTCGGATGATTGTGCGCAATCTTCAGCCGAAGTTGATGCAAAAGATGATAGTTCTCCCCTTTCCTACTTTTTCTGACCTACATGAAATGGGGGTGCAGATTGAAGATGCCTTGAAGCAAGGCTTGATTGATAACGACCGGGAGCAACCCCGACGAACTTTCAACCGTGGTAGCAAAGTAGGCCCGAGTGGCGCTACTACTACGAGAGCCACCGAAGTAAGCATGGTCACCGCCAACCCCCCTCCAAGAAATACGGCAGCTGCACCATTCTCCGGCGCATCCGGAAGCAACCCACAAACAACCAAATACCCCCAGAAACACCAGAATCTTCGCCCCACTATATATGCCCCTATCCAAAGCTCTGGGGGTTTTGATCAAAAAAGGGCACCTGAAGCCCCTGAGCCGCGGCCCTTACCAGAAAAACTCCCTCCTACCCATAACCCGGCCAAATATTGTGCCTTTCACCAACAGCACGGTCACGACACCGATCTGTGCTTCCGGTTGCGTCATGAGATCCAAGATCTCATCGACAATGGGGTGATTTTGCCTCCCGAAAAACCCAATGTTACTACAAATCCCCTTCCCGCACATAACCAAGCTCCACCACCCAAAAGACTCAATTTCATCCATACTGGGACCGTGTTCTACGACCCTAGTATCTATATCACACCTCACACCTGCCTAAACCAGAGGTGTTCCTCCCCGATTGCACCGACTTGTGCATGATGGACATCTCCATGACCCAACCGAAGCTAGCGGTGGTGACCACCAAGAATAGGAGAGAGGAGATCCCGAAGGAAAAATAGGTTGCTGACTCAGAGTCTGCGAAATCTGGGAGTTACGTTGGGAAGACATATAGTCCGAGCGACTACATTTCATCAAAAGGCCAAGATGGGCCAGGAGTAGAATTGCCAACAGGAGGAGAGTTGTGTGTAATTCAAGGAGATAGTCTAGGGCAGGGAACAGATGATGTAACAGCTGTAGGGGAGGACTTGGCCGATCTCCAATTTTACAGTGACCAATACCCAGAGGACGCGGCAGTTGCGTGGTTCGATTATGAGGATTCAGCGGAAGCTACTGGGTGGTTGGACGATCAGCCCGATGTGGTAGGAGAATTTCAGGCAGAGCAGGGCCCAGCAGGGGCGAGAATATCAGCAACGGCCGGGAGGGTCGAAGAGCAGAACACATCGCCGGAGGGCACCGGTGTCAAGAATTTCACCCGAGATTGGAGTATTCTGAGTACAGGGATTCTTGAACGGTCACTCACGTTAGAACAAGCAAGTTTTGAAGATTCCGAGAGGATCCGGAAGGCAAAGGCCCATGTGGGAGTTGAAACTGCTGTGTGCATAGGAACCGAGACTGTTGCAGGCATGTGGACAGAAGGTGCTACGAGCGCAAAAACGGTTATACCGGAGCCGGACAGGTGTCTGTCAGCCGCTAATGGGATATGGTGGGAAGACGAAGACCTATGTCTTGCTCACACCGACGAAGATTAGGGGAATAACCAACCTGATAACACTTGGTACCTCGGAGAGGTTGACCACATGACGCGGAGTGGGCGGTATTTCAAACCCCCACACTTGGATCAACCGGAGGCCTCAGGGAAGGATAGGGAAGCCGAGAAGCAAAAGGAGAAGCAACTTGAGGAAGAAGCTGTACTCAAACAGCTGAAAAAGATACAAGCAGACATCTCCATTTGGGGACTGCTCATGGCATCACGGGTGCATAGAGAGGCTGTTTTATCAGCCATGGACAAAGCAAAGCTTTCAATAGAAACCACGCCAGAGCAGCTGGTAGGATTGGTCTTCCCGGAGGAGGTACCCCGATGCTGACCTTTTCCGACAAAGAACTTCCGCCCGAGGGCACAAATCACAATAAAACCCTCTACATCTCCGTGGAGTGTAGAAATAAGTGGATACCGGTGGTACTTGTTGATACCGGGTCCGCCATTAATGTCTGCCCAGCGGAGGACGGCATATGCGATTGGCTTGAAAACCGTGGATTTTGTACCAACAGCCCAGGTCATCCGGGCATATGACAATACAAGTAGAGAAGTAATGGGAACAATTAAAGTTCAGACAAGGTTGGGCCAGGGCAGCACGAGATAGATTTCCATGTCTTAGAGGTCCCTGCAACCTTCAATTTGCTTTTAGGACGGCCGTGGCTGCATCAGGTGAAGGCAGTGTCATCTACTTTGGCATCAAATGGTGAAATACCCCTACGGGAAGGGAGTAGCCATTGTCTTTGGGAATTCGTCAATCCACCCACCACCAGAGGTATCCACGCCTGTTCTGGAAATTGAGCATGGCATGGAGGATGTATTCATATCAGGTTTTACCTTGGCCGAGGCTCAGGTCGTACAGAATATCATGGCTACGAATGAAGGGATATATGTCAGTGCCCAAGCAGTGTATCTCATGAACAAGCTCCAATAACATCCCGGGATGGGATTAGGAAAGAGCGGCCGTAAAGGCATTGCAGCATTGGCCGAAGTGCCGCACAACCCCCATACCTTTGGCCTAGGATATATGCCCACCAAGGAAGATTGGGTAAGAAAAGGAAAAGAGACGGCTGCAAGGGCCAGAGCAAAACAGATGGGAAAGCCCTTTGAGTTGATGCATCGGCCCATCCGAGGTACCCTGAACGGACGCTTCGTCCGGGAGGGGAGGATTTTCCATTCTGTGGTTTTTCGGACGCCGTGTGGAACGCAGAGAGAGAGCGCGTGCCGGGTTTCGAAATTTTCTTTGACCTACAGTTATCTGGGGATGATGTTGTTGAAAAGCAGACAGACCCAATAGTTGAGACTGAGCATAGCAAGGAAGCAGAGTCTGCGGACACAGAGTTTGAAATGGGGGTAGCACTGGCATGTCTACTTTCAGATCCTTCGATTCGACCAGTTGTGCTTGGGGGTATGCAATGAACCTTCAATTTCCCCAAATTTCCAAGCCAATTCTTATTGAAATCAATGTTTTCCTCCTCTCTCACTCCCTATCACGGTTTTAGGTCTGAAGAAATGTTGTGTCTAGGTGTAATGAAGCTTCAACATGCCTTAGGTAGTGGCCCACTAAGGGGAAAATGGTAAATAAGCCTAACTAATGTAATTTAACATTATTTAAACTAATTTAATCATACCAAATCAAATTTTAATTAAACATACCATAAAATCACATAAATTCCAATTAACATGAAACACTAATCAATTTCAGATTCGGCCATCGATGAGGCCTTCAATTGGCAGTTTAAAACATAATACATGACCAGATCATTTAACAGTCAAACAGATAGAAATGCATTTAAACTAATACACTCAATCAATCAGTTCAAAATTTCAGTCAATCGGTCAGTTAACATGCTTAATCATAGATTAGCACTAATCAGTGGTAACGGTTGTCACACGAAGTTGAGGGACAAAGGAGCCGTGCCGAGTTTGAGGCCCTGAGGGCAAAAATAGAAGCTTCCAGGGCCGAAGCTGAGTTGGAGAGGGCCAGAAATGCGGACCAACTTAGATTGGCTACCGAGCAGAGGGCGGACACGAGCGAAGCTGCGCTCAAGTTAGCCCAAGAGGCAATCTCCAAACTTGAGGCGGACTTGGCGGAATCAAAGGCGGCGAAGGAAGTAGCCGACGCTGAAGCTTCAAAGGCGTATGAGGCCGGGGAAGGCGCTGCCCTAAAAAATTACGTGCAAGAAGTCCTAAATTTGAGAATCGGGGATTCAAAAAGGCTGGCTCAAACCCTTGCTCCTATGACTGTATGAGCTTGAGCCTAGAGTTGACTCCGAGGACTGATTTGGGCGACACTTGTTTTTGTTTTAGGATTTCAAATGTATTTTACAGCTTTTCGTTTGGTATTGCTATAGTCATTTTCTTTAGATGTTTTTCTTTTTCTTTTGTTTTTGCTAGGCATTTGTATGCGAACTTGTAGCTTTTGTTTAGTAGTTTTCATATGTAAAATGGCTACAATTTGTGCCCAATTTACTTAATGAAAATTCTTTTGTACTTTGCTGTTAGTTGTGCTAAATTGTGTTATTGATGAATGATATAGTGTTTTGCTATTTTGGATAAAACGTTCATGTATACTTGCCGAGTAGATAATTAGGCAATTTTAACTCCAAAAAGCCGAATGCTTGTAGTTCATGGAATGACTGTGGCACGAATCGATCGGCATTGGGCCTAGATACTTGGCCGAACAGATTAATAAATCTGCCCTTGCCCCAGCCATTGTAGGAACTTCATAAGCCGAATGGGGCTAGTTCGTGGAATGGCTGAGGCATAGATCGATCGACATTGGGCCTAGATACTTGGCCGATCAGATTAATAAATCTGCTGTTGTCCCACCAGTGCAGGAACTTCATAAGCCGAATGGGGCTAGTTCGTGGAATGGCTGAGGCATAGATTGATCGGCATTGGGCCTAGATAGTTGGCCGATCAGATTAATAAATATGTCCTTGCCCCAGTCATTGCAGGAACTTCATAAGCCGAATGGGACTAGTTCATGGAATGGTCCAATCGGCATTTGGCCTTTTGGCGTTTAAATAATGACGTCGCCTCGGGGTCGCTCATACATTAAGGATAAATGGGGTGAGTTCGCGCCAGTGATTCCACTTATTTTTATTCAGACTTGATTTAAACTAGCTAGGACAAGCGGAATGTCAACATGCTGTTCTTCAACAGCAGGGAGAAGAACGAACATTGACTAAGTTTGACGCTGTAATGAATCGCAGTAGCGAGCCTATGCCACGGGAGGAAGGGCGTCCAAAGAACGGGAAAGGCGTCACCCCCTAGTCGTCGAAACAGATCACCCCGAAAGGAGAAAACAACGAGAAACTCTCGGGACCGGACGAGAGAAGCCCGATGCGACTCCACAACCGTTGATTTCGCAATTTTTTGGGAAAAAACCGATGACGGAGGTGGATTCCATCGTTAACGATCCAGGTGTAGCAGTCGAGTTCCTCGACGATCTTTCCCCAGAGGTCCACAATCGATGGTTGGACGATAAGATTTCGATGTATTTCGAGAAGGCATCCATGGGGTGGTAAAGGAGCTGTACACCGCTTATGAGGTCAGCATGCTCTCGGCCGTGCGAGGGAAATAGAGAAGAAGAAGAACGAATACTAGTTTGGAGGTTCGCGTGGAAAAAGACGAGCGTGAGCTCAGGGAACTTAGAAGGTCAAACCCCAGGGTTTAGGGTTTAGGGTTTAGGGTTTACAATTTTTAGGATTTAGGATTTAGGATTTAGGTTTAGGGGTTAGGGGTTGGGTTTAGGGTTTAGGGTTTAGGGGTTTAGGGTTTAGGTTTTAGGGTTTTGGGTTTAGGGTTAAGGGTTTAGGGTTAGGGTTAAGGTTTAGAGTTTAGGATTTAGGGTTTAGGGTTTAGGATTATTTTATAGTTTAGGGTTATTTTAGGGTTTAGGTTAGTTTAGGGTTTAAGGTTTAGGGTTTGGTTTAGGTTTAGTTTAGGTATTTAGAGTTATTTTGGATTTAGGGTTTAGAGTTTAGGGTTAGGGTTTAGGTTTAGGGTTTAGGTTTAGGGTTTAGGGGCTTAGAATTTTAAGGATTTAGGGTTTAGGTTGGTTTTAGGGTTTAGGGTTTAGGGTTTAGGGTTTAGGGTTTAGGGTTTAGGTTAAGGGTTTAGGGTTTAGGTTTAGGGTTTTAGGGTTTAGGAGTTTTAGGGTTTAGGGTTCAGGGTTTAGGGTTAGGATTTAGGGTTTAGGGTTAGGGTTTAGGGTTTAGGGTTTAGGTTTAGGGCTTAGGGTTTAGGGCTTAGGGCTCAGGGCTCAGGGCTCTCAGGGCTCAGGGCTCAGGGCTCAGGGCTTAGGGCTTAGGGCTTAGGGCTTAGGGCTTAGGGCTTAGGGCTTAGGGTTTAGGGTTTAGGGGTTTAGCGGTTAGGGTTTAGGATTTAGGGTTTAGGTTAGGTTTAGGTTAGGTTTAGGGTAGGGTTTAGGTCTGGGTTTAGGGTTAGGGCTTACTTAGGGTTAGGAGGGTTTAGGCGTTTAGGTTTAGGGTTTAGGGTTTAGGATTTGGTTTAGGTTTAGGTTTAGGGTTTAGGTTTAGGGTTTAGTTTAGAGTTTAGGGTTTTGGGTTGATGTTTGGTTTTGGTGTTGGTTTGGTTTAGGGTTTTTAGGTTTAGGGTTTAGGATTTTTAAGGTTTTTAGGGTTGGGGTTTAGGGTTTTTAGGGTTTAGGGTTTAGGATTTTTGGGTTTAGGGTTTGATTTGGGTTTAGGGTTTAGGGTTTTAGGGTTTAGTTTAGGGTTTAGGGTTTTAGGGTTTAGGATTTTTAGGATTTTTAGGGTTTAGGGTTTAGAGTTTAGGGGTTTTAGGGTTTAGGGTTTTAGGGTTTTAAGGGTTTAGGGTTTTAGGGTTTAGGGTTTAGGGTTTTAGGGTTTTAGGGTTTGGGTTTTAGGGTTAGGGTTGAGTTTAGGATTTAGGTTTTAGGTTTAGGGTTTGAGGGTTTAAGGTTTAGGGTTTTAGGGTTTAGGGTTTAGGGTTTTAGGGTTTAAGGGATTTAGGGTTTGGGTTTTGGTTTTTAGGGTTTTAGGATTTAGGTTTAGGGTTTAGGGTTTAGGGTTTAGGGTTTAGGGTTTAGGAGTTTTAGGGTTTTGGATTTTGTTTTAGGATTTAGTTTAGGGTTTAGGATTTTAGGGTCTTTAGGGTTTATTTAGGGTTTAGGGTTTTTAGGAGTTTTAGGGTTTTGGGTTTTTAGGGTTTTTAGGGTTTAGGGTTTAGGATTTAGGGTTTAGGGGTTTTTAGGATTTAGGGTTTAGGGTTTAGGGATTTAGGAGTTTAGGGGGTTTAGGATTTAGGGTTTGAGGGTTTAGGATTTAGGGGGTTTAGGGGGTTTAGGATTTAGGGTTTAGGGTTTAGGGTTTAGGGTTAGGGTTTAGGGTTTTAGGATTTTAGGGTTTATTAGGGTTTAGGGTTTAGGTTTGTTTAGGATTTAGGGTTTAGGGTTTAGGGTTTAGGATTTTGGTTTAGGGTTTAGGGTTTAGGGGTTTAGGATTTAGGGTTTAGGGTTAGTTTAGGGTTTAGGGTTTTTAGGGTTTAGGGTTTTAGGTTTTGGGTTTAGGGTTTTTGGGTTTAGGATTTAGATTTAGGATTAGGATTTAGGGTTTAGGGGATTTAGGTTTAGGGATTTTGGGTTTAGGGTTTAGGGTTTAGGATTTAGGTTAGGGTTTAGGGTTTAGGGTTTTAGGGTTTAGGGTTTTGGGTTTTGGGTTTTTTGGGTTTAGGATTTTGGGTTTTAGATTTGGGTTTAGGTTTGGGTTTAGGGTTTAGGGGTTTAGGGTTTGGGTTTAGGGTTTTGGGTTTTAGGGTTTGGGTTTTGGATTTGGGTTTAGGGTTTGGGTTTAGGGTTTTGGTTTAGGTTTTGGTTTTGGGTTTAGGGTTTAGGATTTGGGTTTTGGTGTTTTGGGTTTTGGGTTTTGGTTTTGGGTTTGGTGTTTTGGGTTTTGGGGGGTTTTGGGTTTTGGGTTTTGGAGGGTTTTGGGTTTTGGGGGTTTAGGGTTTGGGGTTTAGGGTTTAGGGTTTTAGGGTTTAGGGTTTAGGGTACTCCGTAACTAAGTCTAACTAATTCACAATTCTTGACTCCAATCTTCAATATATCATCAACCACGCAAGAATCTACTGAAATTCACAATTAAGAAGATGATTCTCCTACCTTATGTCTTCAATTTCAAGCTTAGAAGCTCAAGTATGCAATGAACCTTCAATTTCCCAATTTCCAAGCCAATTCTTTTTGAAATCAATGTTTTCCGCCTCTCTCACTCCTCTCACGGTTTTAGGGCTGAAGAAATGTTGTGTCTAAGTGTAATGAAGCTTCAACATGCCTAAGGTAGTGGCCCACTAAGGGGCAAAATGGTAAATAAGCCTAACTAATGTAATTGAACATTATTTAAACTAATTTAATCATACCAAATCAAATTTCAATTAAACATACCATAAAATCACATAAATTCCAATTAACTTGAAACACTAATCAATTTCAGATTCGGCCGCCGATAAGGCCTTCAGTTGGCAGTTTAAAACATAATACATGAACAGATCATTTAACAGTCAAACAGATAGAAATGCGTTTAAAGTAATACACTCAATCAATCAGTTCAAAATTTCAGTCAATCGGTCAGTTAACATGCTGTATCATAGATTAGCACTAATCAGTGGTGAGCGTTGTCACACAAAGTTGAGGGCAAAAGGAGCCGTGCCGAGTTTGAGGCCCTGAGGGCAAAAATAGAAGCTTCCAGGGCCGAAGCCGAGTTGGAGAGGGCCAGAAATGCGGACCAACTTAGATTGGCTGCCGAGCAGAGCGCGGACACGAGCGAAGCTGCGCTCAAGTTAGCCCAAGAGGCAATCGCCAAACTTGAGGCGGACTTGGCGGAATCAAAGGCGGCGAAGGAAGTAGCCGACGCTGAAGCTTTAAAGGCGTATGTGTAACAAGCCCGCGGGGGACCTCGCTACGGTTCGGACTCTGCTGTTGTGTTGCGGTTCTAAATCTGAACCAAAGAGTCCAACTCTGGCAATCGTTTTGAAGAACAGATTTTTTGAAAAGTAGTGCCAAACATGGACTGCTTTGCCAGATTACAGAGTCGCCACCTAAATATTTTAAAATGGGAAATTTAGGAAACCCTGACTCGGTGTCGAAGGCCACGTGTCCGTCATCACCATGTCTTGGCTCGGGAGCTTGGGTACGATCGGGGAAGGTCAGCTATGAGCCCCCCTTCGCCCGGTCCGAACCGCCTCTACTACCGTGATATCCAATTTTGAAAACGTTACGTGTTCTTATTCCGGTTATTAGCCTAGAATTTACTATGTTATGCGCGCAGCAAACAAGTATAGACCAGATTGTCTAATTTGGAAACAAACATGCATATCCGTTTGTTTTGAAAGCGTTTTGAAATTCGCTACCCGCAAGTAGGCTAAAGCACGGATTTCAATGAGTTTTCCAACTCAGACAATCCAACCTCCACCCACAAGCAGTCAAGCAGTTATATCATATAAGCATTTAGCCGCATGGTAAGCATACTGTCATGGCAACATTCACACGCATGTGGTATGCTAAAGCGTAAAATACTTACATCGTACTCCGTGCCAAAACAAGAAACTAGTTAGCAAACATGCATGACCTAGTTCATGTTAAATGGCTAATGCAACACAGGCGAAGATGCAATTTAGAGTAGGCTCGGCTAACCCTAAAGATGGCATGTGAAATGCACGAGTAACACGTATTCAAGTTAGATTTGAAATACAATGCAGTTTGTATGATGTACCGAGCCCGATGCATGTCGACAAATGCATGGATGCACGCATGCGTTGCATAAGGTATGCTAATTCAAATATGCCCTAATCTGCCATCGTAAGCAGGTAAATAAAAGGGAAGAAAGAAATGGGGGTTGGAAGACATACACACACTCACCCACACTTATTACAGATATGCCCTCGTTCGGAGGGGCCAAAAGAATATACAGTCCCAAATAATACAGTCCAAATAATGAATAAAATTAATTATTACAAAACTTTCTAATTATCAAATTAATATTAATCAAAAAAAGAAAAAGGGGCCCAGCCCTGCTCGGGATGCGTGAATGATGCATGCTCGAGTCCGCTTTTGCCCGGAAAGCCCACACCATAGCACTGCTGCCTCTATTTTCACTACCCTGCCTTTCCAAAAATTGCCAAAGTCTCATAACACCTTCTATGCACACTGCAGTACACCACCGGCTGGAGGAAATTATCACCGGCTGTTTATAATGACCATCGGCTGCTCTAGAGGCTATCGGCCAAAAATACAGTGCCGGTCGACACTCTGTTCTGCCGGCCGGCAGAAAGTTCCTGCAGGGGACAGTTTGACAGCAGCAGTAGACCAGCAATGCATGGCATGGGTTTTTAGGCATAAGTATGCACGGCCATTGCCTCCTATCATGTTTGGGGGATCAAGGAAGCATGACCCTTGGTTCTTGGACCATCAATTATGCATCTTGATGCATGATGGCCTAAGGAACCGAGGTTGCATTTTTAATGGGAATGCATGCAACAAACAAATGAGTGCCAAGACCCTATCATGTCCAAAGTCAAGGGCCCCGGTGACATGAGAATTGAGGTGTGTTTGTCACTTGAAGTACAAACACCCCTCATTTCTCACACTTGGTTTGACACCCCAAACCAAGTAATGCAATGCATGTTATGCTAACATAGCTCAACAATACAACATGATGCTAAAATGCAAGGCATTCCAAATGCTATGCAACATATTAAGGAAAGTGTGCAATACTAGGCATGCAAAATATTAGAACATGCAAGATGCAAATGTCACGCAAACATGCAACAAGCATATAATAAACATGCAATGATGGACTTAGCCACAATGGGGCAGCCCTCAAACCTCCCTGTAGACGTCCCCGAACGCCCCGGAGGGTTGAGGTCCCGTTCCGTTCGTATTGGGGTTCACTACAGTTCAGACTCCCTTTTTGTTTGTCGCGGTTCTAAATCTGAACCAAAGAGTCCAACTCTGGCAAATCGTTTTGAAGAAAAACAGATTTTTGAAAAGTAGTGCCAAACATGGACTGCTTTGCCAGATTACAGAGTCGCCACCTAAATATTTTAAAATGGGAAATTTAGGAAACCCTGACTCGGTGCCGAAGGCCACGTGTCTCATCACCAAATGTCTCGGCTCGGGAGCTTGGGTGCGATCGGGGAAGGTCAGCTATGAGCACCCCCTTTCGCCCGGTCCGAAGACCGGCCTCTACTAACGTGATATCCGATTTTGAAAACATTATATGCTCTTATACCGGTTATTAGCCTAGAATTACTATGTTATGCGCACAGCAAACAAGTATAGACTAGATCGCCTAATTTGGAAATAAGCATTGCATATCTGTTTGTTTGGAAAATAGTTTGAAATTGCTACTCGCGGGTAGGCTAAACACGGATTTCAATGAGTATTCCCAACTCAAGTAATCCAACCTCCACCCACAGGCATTCAAACAGTTTATAACACATAAGCATTTAGCCGCATGGCAATCATACCGTCATGGCAAACATTCACACGCATGCGATATGCTAAAGCGCAAAAACTTACATCGTACTCCGTGCCAGAAACAATACCCGGTTAGCAAACATGCATGACCTAGTTCATGTTAAGTGGCTAATGCGACACAAGCATAGATGCAATCTAGAGTAGGCTCGGCTAACCCTAAACATGGCATATGAAGTGTGCGAATAGCAGTATTCAATTTGGAATTGAAAATTGCAATGCGGTTTGTATGATGTACCGAGCCCGTGCATGTAACAAATGCATGAATGCACGCATGCATTGCATAAGGTATGCTAAAATAGACGTGCCCTAATCTACCATCGTAAGCAGGTAAATAAAAGGGATAGAAGAAATGGGGGTTTGGAAGACATACACCCACTCACACACACTTATTACAATTTTGCCCTCGCTCGGAGGGACAAAAATAATAATACAGTCCAAAGAATAAATGAATGAATTATTACAAAATTCTAATTACTAAAATTAAATCAAGTAAATAAAAGAAAGGAGGCCTCAGCCCTGCCTCGGGATGCACGAATGATGCATGCTCGTTGCGACTTGCCCGGAAAAGCCTACAACACGTGCCACTGCCGCCTCTGTTTTTTACTGTCCTGCCTCTCCAAAAATTCCCAGAGTCCCAGAATACCTTCCTTGTGTTTTCTGAGTGCCACCGGCTGGAGGAAATAACCACCGGCTGCTTGAGGTGCCACCGGCTGCTGGGGAGCTTATCGGCACAAAAAGATTGCCGGTCGGCACTAAAGAGTGCCGGTCGGCACTCTATTCCTGCAGGAGACAGTTTTGACAGCAAACAGCAAACCAGCAGTGCATAACATAGAATTTCTAGGCAAATGTATGCATGGACACACTCCCTATCATGCAATGGACTCAAGGGAGCATGGCCCTCGACCCCGGGCCATCAATCACGCATTTCAATGCATGATGGCCCGAAAGCCAAGTTAGCAACTTTGATATCAAATGAAATGCATATAAACAAACAAGAGGCCCAACCTCTATCATGGTGATTCAGGAGGCAAGACATGCATGCCAAATGCAACCTAAACAGTGAACTAAACATGCAACGTGAACATAGAGGCAAGTATACAAACATGCAATATGTATTAGGCACACAACCTAAACTAACTAGTATGGTATGCAACAAAAATACAATGGTGGTCTTAAACTAACACGGGTAACTCGCAAGCATGCCAAAATCAGCGGCCATGAGATGAAAATGAGATGCCTCGAAATGCGTGCGTACGGCACGCAAACCGAGGAGATGGCGTAGCAATGCAATGGGACTAAAATGGCATATGCAATGCAATAGGGACTTATACTAACATGAGTGGACCTCAGCCACACTCACATAAGAGGCCGTGAGATGAAAATGAAGTGCCTCGAAATGCGTGCACACGGGCACGCAAACCGAGGCAATGGCATAAAGGCATGAAATGGCATGGCAAATGATATGCAAACATGCTAATGGAATTTCAGTAGCTAAATGAGGGGCGAAACAGCCCCGAATCATGGCCAAAGTACACCCGATGCACGGAATAGTCCCGAAGCATGAATTTTAGCACCCGAAATGGCCTATAGCTATGCCAAATATGCAAGATATGAACATGAAGTATGAAGACAGAAACTAGACAGTCCCAAAACAAGCATGTTCATAGTACAAAGCATGGCAAGAAGACAAGCAAGCACAAGTGGGACTAACATGGCATGCAAAAAATGGCTCCTCAAGGGAGGCAATGAGGCAAGTGTAGATACAATGCTCAACAGAAAAATGTCCTTCTACAACACTGAATAGGGACCAAAAAATATGAACATTTACAGTAGATAACAAGTCCCAAAACAGTATGCACACATACTCAAAATGCAATGCAAGATTAAGGCCCACAAAGGGGTATAAATGAAGTACCAAAAGGATGCACCAAACAGCCAAACACCCTTCATGAGACATGTAGAGGGGGGCAAACTAAGACCCTTTTCAGGCCTGTCGAAGACCCAAAAAAGCATGGTAGGCTAACAAAGCATGCAAAAATGGGGGCCAAGAGGGGGTATATGGTAAGTACTACATGGAGACCCCTAACAGTGTTGAGCCCTTCTTCAATGTTGAAGAAGGCTCAAACAAGCAACTTTGTAGTTTACATCGAAGCTCAAAAATACATGCAACTATGGCTAGATATGAACCAAGAAAATGCTAGTTTGAGGAAATAGACACTCCCTAGACCCCCTAAACCGTAAACCTTAAATCCTAAATCCTAAACCCTAAATCCTAAATCGTAAACCCTAAACCCTAAACCCTAAACCCTAAACCCTAAACCCTAAGCCCTAAGCCCTAAGGCCTGAGCCCTGAGCCCTAAGCCCTAAACCCTAAGCCCTAAACCTTAAACCCTAAATCCTAAACCCTAAATCTTAAACCCTGAACCCTAAACCCTAAAACTCTAAACCCTAAAACCCTAAACTCTAAACCCTAAACCCTTAATCCTAAACCCTAAACCCTAAACCCTAAACCCTAAACCCTAAACCCTAAAACCCTAAACCCTAAACCTTAAAATTCTAAGCCCCTAAACCCTAAACCCTAAACCCTAAACCTTAAACCCTCAACCCTAAACTCTAAACCCTAAACCCAAAAATAATCCTAAAATAGCCCTAAACCCTAAATCCTAAACTCTAAACCCTAAACCTTAAACCCTAAACTAACCCTAAACCCTAAAATAACCCTAAACTATAAAATAATCCTAAACCCTAAACCCTAAATCCTAAACTCTAAATCCTTAACCCTCAACCCTAAACCCTTAACCCTAAACCAAAACCCTAAAATCCTAAACCCTAACCCCTAAACCCTAAACCCTAAACCCAAACCCCTAACCCCTAAACCCTAAATCCTAAATCCTAAATCCTAAAAATTGTAAGCCCTAAACCCTAAAAACCCTAAACCCTAAACCCTGGCGGTTTGAGCCTTCCTAAGTTCCCTGAGCTCACGCTCAGCTTTTTCCACGCGAACCTCCAAACTATGTATTCGTTCTTCATTCTTCTCTATTTCCCATCGCACGGCGCGCAGATGCATGCTGACCTCATAAGCGGTGTACAGCTCCTTTACCACCCCATGGATGCCTTCTCGAAATACATCGAAATCTTATCGTCCAACCATCGATTGTTGGACCTCTGGTGGAAAGATCTGTCGAGTGAACTCGACTGCTACACCTGGATCGTTAACGATGGAATCCACCTCCGTCATCGGTTTATTTCCCATAAAAATTGCGAAACTCAACGGTTGTGGAGTCGCATCGGGCTTGCTTCTCGGTCACGGTCCCGGAGAGCTTTCTCGTTGCTATTTCTCCTTTCGGGGTGATCTGTTTCGACGACTAGGGGGATGACGCCTTTCCCGTTCTTTGGACGCCCTTCCTCCCGTGCGCATAGGCTCGCTACTGCGATTCATTACAGCGTCAAACTTAGTCAATGTTCGTTCTTCTCCACTGCTGTTGAAGAACAGCATGTTTGACATTCGCGCTTGTCCTACGCTAGTTTAAATCAAGTCTGAATAAAAATAAGTGGAATCACTGGCGCGAACTCACCCCATTTATCCTTAATGTATGTAGCGACCCCGAGGCGACGTCATTAATTCTAAACGCCAAAAGGCCAAATGCCGATTGGACCATTCCATGAACTAGTCCCATTCGGCTTATGAAGTTCCTGCAATGACTGGGGCAAGGACATATTTATTAATCTGATCGGCCAACTATCTAGGCCCAATGCCGATCAATCTATGCCTCAGCCATTCCACGAACTAGCCCCATTCGGCTTATGAAGTTCCTGCACTGGCTGGGACAACAGCAGATTTATTAATCTGATCGGCCAAGTATCTAGGCCCAATGTCGATCGATCTATGCCTCAGCCATTCCACGAACTAGCCCCATTCGGCTTATGAAGTTCCTACAATGGCTGGGGCAAGGGCAGATTTATTAATCTGTTCGGCCAAGTATCTAGGCCCAATGCCGATCGATTCGTGCCACAGTCATTCCATGAACTACAAGCATTCGGCTTTTTGGAGTTAAAATTGCCTAATTATCTACTCGGCAAGTATACATGAACGTTTTATCCAAAATAGCAAAACACTATATCATTCATCAATAACACAATTTAGCACAACTAACAGCAAAGTACAAAAGGAATTTTCATTAAGTAAATTGGGCACAAATTGTAGCCATTTTACATATGAAAACTACTAAACAAAATGCTACAAGTTCGCATACAAATGCCTAGCAAAACAAAAAGAAAAAGAAAAACATCTGAAATGAAAATGACTATAGCAATACCAAACGAAAAGCTGTAAAATACATTTGAAATCCTAAAACAAAAACAAGTGTCGCCCAAATTAGTCCTCGGAGTCAGACTCTATTGGCTCAACATCCACTTGCTCATATGGAATTGGCATAGCCAATGTCACATTAGCAGCAGCAAGGGATTTGAGCCAGCCATTTTTGAATCCCCGATTCTCAAATTTGAGGACTTCTTGCACGTAATTTTTTAGGGCAGCGCCTTCCCCGGCCTCATACGCCTTTGAAGCTTCAGCGTCGGCTACTTCCTTCGCCGCCTTTGATTCCGCCAAGTCCGCCTCAAGTTTGGAGATTGCCTCTTGGGCTAACTTGAGCGCAGCTTCGCTCGTGTCCGCCCTCTGCTCGGTAGCCAATCTAAGTTGGTCCGCATTTCTGGCCCTCTCCAACTCAGCTTCGGCCCTGGAAGCTTCTATTTTTGCCCTCAGGGCCTCAAACTCGGCACGGCTCCTTTGTCCCTCAACTTCGTGTGACAACCGTTACCACTGATTAGTGCTAATCTATGATTAAGCATGTTAACTGACCGATTGACTGAAATTTTGAACTGATTGATTGAGTGTATTAGTTTAAATGCATTTCTATCTGTTTGACTGTTAAATGATCTGGTCATGTATTATGTTTTAAACTGCCAATTGAAGGCCTCATCGATGGCCGAATCTGAAATTGATTAGTGTTTCATGTTAATTGGAATTTATGTGATTTTATGGTATGTTTAATTAAAATTTGATTTGGTATGATTAAATTAGTTTAAATAATGTTAAATTACATTAGTTAGGCTTATTTACCATTTTCCCCTTAGTGGGCCACTACCTAAGGCATGTTGAAGCTTCATTACACCTAGACACAACATTTCTTCAGACCTAAAACCGTGATAGGGAGTGAGAGAGGAGGAAAACATTGATTTCAATAAGAATTGGCTTGGAAATTTGGGGAATTGAAGGTTCATTGCATACTCACTACAGGAAAAAGGAGTTATGGTGACGTTTTTTTAATGACGTTTTTTTAAACGTCACTTTTATCAACATTTAACGACGTTTTTTAAACGTCACATATGCCTTTAAACAAAACAACACCGTTTTATAGTAGGAGGCGTTTAAAAGCGCCTCCAAATCCGTTAGCCTCACGCGCCTCCTTTCTCCCTCTGTTCTGAAACCCTTATTTTGAATCTGAGATGTTATACGCACAGATCTCGAGCGAGTGATCTCTCTCTCTCTCTCAACCCTCTCATTCTCAGGGCCCATTTTGAAGCTGAGAATGATTGTTAAAGCCGTTTGTAAACCCTGATTTTGAATCCTCATGCCTTCAAATCGCGCCTCTCTCTTGCTCACCCCCAATTGTTTCTAAACCCTTGAGAGCGATTTGGATTCGGAATGATTTTCTTTGAGATCCAGATTCATACAGGTTCGTCTTTGAGATTTAGAGTGATTTCGATTTCATCTCAGAGCGATTTCGATTTTGAAGATCTCTCTCTCGATTTCAAAGCTCCACCGACTCTCTCTCTCTCTCTCTTTCTCTCTCTAGATCTGATTTCATCTTTGGCTGTGCTTGATTTCTCAGAGTTTCATCTTTGAGATTCAGAGATTCAAATCAGTCTCAGAGATCTCAGAGCGATTTCGATTTTGAAGTTCTCTCTCTCGATTTCGAAGCTCCACCGCAACCACCATCTGCACCGCCACCACCATTTGCACCAGCGAGGTATTGATTTCTCTCTCTCTCTCTCTCTCTCTCTCTCTCTCTCTCTCTCTCTCTCTCTCTCTCTCTCTCTCGATTTGGTTATTGACATTTTTAGCAAGAAACTTACAAGTTTAATCAGGATTTGTGAAATGAAATGAATGTGCTCTAGGTATATTCTTGATGGTGAGTTGGTGACTAGAGGAGGAAACTTATGGTCCATTTCTGAGATGTTTTTAATCAACATGGAGATGGTACAAGAATTTCTATATTTCTGTGACGCTATTTATGAGTAGAATCCGAATTCACTATTAAGATTAGCTTACTATGAGATGATGCTTTGGATTAGAGTTAATAATGAAGATAAAATAACAGAGCTCTATGATTATATTGCAACTAATGATGAAATATACAAGAGTTAGGAAATTTTGATTACAAAATTTAAATAGGAATTAAGGATTAATATTAAGTGGTTTTTTCCCTTTTAAATATTATTTTTTTAATATAAAATTGTAACTCTTTTATTGTGTAATACTGTTCTGCACAATCTCGTTCTCTTGTTGTCCTATACGGCTATACCTGAACAGAATGGTGAATGGTGAATGTTGTTCTCGTTCTCTTTTATTTATGAGTGCTTTCCAGAGGACCCTAAAACCAGATCCAGCATTGACAATAAAAAGTCGATGAAGTGTCTGCCAATATATCACTTTCAGAATTCATTAGGTACTATCTAACAAGAGTGTTATTCTTTTTTTGTAATCTAGGTCATTTAATAAATAAATAAATAAAAAAACTTGATCTGGGTATGGAAGGATTGGATTTAGAAGAAGAAGTTATTGTCCATTTTATATGTGCATATGCATAAATCAAAGAACAGATTTAGGGAAATAGTCATATCAGAATTTTTTTGACAGTTTTCTTTACCTTCTATTATTATATTCAGAAAATCTTCGGATTCAAACAGAGTTCTAGAAGGGAGTTGTTGTGTTCTTGCTGCTATAGATTCTGCTCTTGCATGTATGTTTCCGTTACATAACTTTGAAATGTTGGTTATAGATAATTTCTAAGAAAGAACATGATTTGGGTACAATAGGATTGGATGTGAAAGAAGAAATTCTCATTCTTTTTCATTCCTCGATAGCTTTGATAAGTACATATGCATAATTCAAGGGAGAGAAATAAGGAAATAGTTATATCAAAAGGTTCTGTGGGGAGCAAGCAGTCCTCTAGTTTTGAGGATACTAATTCTGCTAAAGAGAAAGCTAAATCTATCAATCCACCTATAGAAAGCCATTGGAATTTACCTCCTCAAAAGGAGTACAAGAAATTGTCTTCATTAAACTTAAATTGCAAGTCCATGTTGTCTTACCCACTCAAGATTCGGGATTCACTAAAGAGAATTAGAAAGAGCCAAAGCTTGCTAGCAGTTCCCAAAGAAGCTCGTGATCCAAAAGATGATCAAATTGTTCAATCTTTCCGTGAATTGCTTTTGCTCGAGGGCCATCTGCCCAGGAAACACAGTGATTACCACACACTTTTATGGGCTGTGACATTTTTACGTACATAAATAATTAGCCTCCTTCTGGGATGAAGTAGTTTCAATGAAGTTTGTTAAGCTCTTTATGTAGCATTGTTTGAGTACTGTGTGGTGAAGTGTGAATCGGGCAAAGATGATGTTCTGTTTGGAGTAATTGTACTATTACATATATTTACAATGGTTTTCTTCCATGATGTCATGTCAGATTTTTGCGAATGAGGGATTTTGATCTGATGAAAGCAAAAGATATGTTTTTCCAATATCTTAAATGGCGAGAAGAATTTGAAGTTGATACAATTGTAAAGGTGAATTTCAGACTATCTACCTGTAGCAATTTGTTGTTGGAACTATTTTGATGCCCATGAGTGGAAGTCTAGATCATATTTGCAGTCCTTAGATAATATAATTGATTTATTTTCAATTTTTTCCCCTGAAAAGGCTGTTGCTTATGAAGAATAGGTACTAATATGCATTCACTCAAATTACTATGGCAGGTCTAGACAGGAAGTGTCTCTCTCTTTTTTTTGAGTTGGTGAATTTTGAAACCTGTGTATAATATATGCTTTTGATGCCGTTTGGAAGCATCATGACGATAAGATAATGACTGTTTCTCTATGAATATTGATGATGCCTAACTGTAAAAACACAAATTATGATGCTTACCTCATTGAACTTAACATATTAGTAATTTTTTTTTTAATAAAAAAAATAATAGTAAAACCTTGCAAAATTGTTAAATTAAATTATTCTAACTGCTAAGTTGTATGGTTCCTGCAGTATGCCTCTAATTTAGTACCAAAAGCCAGGAAAGAAAAAACGGAGCATATTAAGAAAGGAAAAGTAAAATTTAAGTTTTACAATCTGCTAAAATTTGTGCTATTAATGTGTCACTATGCTCTAGGATTTGACACTACGTCCTAGGATTTGGGGGTTATTCTAGTTTGAGACAAAAACAGGTCTCCACATTTGGCATACACAACTCTCCGTGACATAGATGTCTCATTATAGGTTAATTCATTGATATCCTCACATGTATTTTGATTTTTTGAGGAGTTAGCTGACAAGTAAACACATCAGCTTGAATGTCTGTAATTAAGAAGATTGATTAGTTTTTTAAAATCATGCTATATTTAGGATGAGAAGTTCAAAGCACCAAAACTATGCATATTCAATTTAAGATTGAGGATCTCATTTATTTATCATGAGTTTTTTTAATATTTTTTATTTTATTTTTATATAGATAGTTTTTTCATTTTCCCATTCAGAAAATCGAAAAATCTATTTGGTGGTCCTCTTTAATCAAATACACTGCCTTCTTGCTCAAACTATATCTGTTGATTCTTGTGGAATTCTTTGTTTAATATATACTGCAGGAATTTAAGTTCGAAGAGTACAAAGAGGTTAAGAAATGCTATCCTCATGGATTTCATGGAGTTGATAAGTATGGAAGACCACTATACATAGAAAGGGTTGGAATGGTAGATCTTAATGCCTTTTTTCAAATAACTACTATCGATAGATTCATGAAGTATCACGTGTCTGAACAAGAGAAAACATTGAATTGGAGATACCCTGCATGTTCAGTCTCAGCAAAGAAGCATATAGCTTCCACCACAAGTATCTTAGATGTGAAGGGTGTGGTGAGCAACTCAACTTGTTTCTATTTTTCAGTCTTATTTATGCAAACATTAATTTCATGTACTGTATTTCCCTCATCTTTCCTTTCTCTTTCCCAAATGCCTACCAAAATCCATGATCCAAACACAACCTAAGTTCTTGGATGTGAGGATATGGTTTTGATATGTTTGTGTAAAGTCTTGTACCCTGCCTTTAATTTGATAGTGTCTTTAGTTCTGTTTGGATGCTGAATATAGTTCTGATTGTCTTCAATAATTGGTTTTCAAACAGTTGTAGGTTTCATTATGTAAAAACATATGTTTAATCTTGAAAAACAACCTTGAAAATTAGGAATTATAATTATTTTCCAGTAGCAGCGGTTACAGGTTAGATTATTATCATCATATTGTAGTTATGTACTATTCGCTTAAATAGAATTTTTAGAAAGAATGAATATAGAAGTTAAGACTTCGTGTTCAGATTTGATATGGAATGTTAGGAAAATGATCTACAGTGTGAATTATAAGCTGAACAAGAGTCACATGTTCAGCAGCCATTGGTTTGTGTGATGTGGGGCCGACACCCTTACAAACGACTGCCAAACATGTGAGTCCTGCTCGGATTGTAAAACACTACTCGTCTGTATGTGTATTTATCAGGGTATTATTGCTACACATGGATTGGTGTCATTGAAAGTTGTTATAATTCACAAACACAGATTATAAACATATACACTTGCAAACTTGTGAAGAATTGATTTCATTTTATTTTAAGTGCTGTTCTCGTGACAGATTCTCAAAAGCTCTCAAAAAATAATTTATTGTCATCATCCATAATCTTGATGCGCTTTTAGCTACCTTTAAATAAAACCAGTTTATCTTCTTTGCATAGGGTCTCTCTAATTTCTCAAAGCCTGCAAGGAATATCTTCACAAAAATTCAAAAGATTGACAGCAATTATTATCCTGAGGTATGTAGAAAATGCCTTGAAAACTGCTATTCAACAGCAGCGGATAGGGTTCTATCATATGTAAACTAGAACATCAGTGTAGGATTCTGTTGCCTCGACATTTGATTTTATGAAAATAATGTTGATATCTCGATCATCTTGAAGATCATTGTGCCTAGATCATTCATGTAAAAAAAAAAAAAAATTGGTATAATAATCGTATGCACATGATTCATCATCAAAGAAATGGACAAAGAAGTATGATCACACTCTTGTTACATAGTACCTAATGAATTCTGACAGTGATATATTGGCAGACACTTCATCGACTTTTTATTGTCAATGCTGGATCTGGTTTTAGTGTCCTCTGGAAAGCACTCATAGGTTGGTGATTAATGATGCCAAGACAGTATATTGGACCCTTTGGATCTTTCATGAATTGATGATTGTTACTTAAAAGATTGACAGGACCTTTAAAGCCACAAATTTCTTGGTTGCATGAAACCCTAAAACTGGCGGCAAACATATGTTAGCACCCTCCTTTTTTCACCTGAGCGAAAATCATACTTAGGTTTTCAATTTCACCTGGAATGTGTGACCTCTCCTTGCACTAGTTCTGACTTAATAATGTCTCTCACTAATTTTGTTTACATTACAATCTTGAGCAAAAACCTGTGATACTCTTTAGAGTTAAGGTAATAAAACAACATTTAATTTTTATTATGTTGGACCGATTATGTTTTGCCTTTAACAGAGGACAAGCATTTTGCACTACTGCTGCTGTCCTGGGAGGAAAGAGCTTGGCATCTCAGATATCTGAGAAAATTGTAATTTACAAAATTTTCATTTTTGTTGTATTACATTCGATGTCCTTTTTGTTAAATTAGCTGTAACCATGTAGTCTTGATTCCGATGCAGGTTGCACTTTCTCTACTCTTTAGAAATTGATAAGAGAGTATTGTCTTGAATCATCTGCACCATCATCTGCACCATCATCTGCACCATCGTCTACTAAGGTGAGCTCCACCCTCTCTCTCTCTGAAGCTCTTCCTTCCCGTCTCTCTCTCTCTTTCTCTCTCTTTGTCTGTTTCAGTGATTGATGAGTTGTATGTGCTCTGTTTCAGTAATTGTTTTTCACTAATGAGTTATATATGCTCTGTTTCATTGCCTTTTCTTTGTTTGGTTGCTGAGAAAACTGGGAAAAAAATATTAAAGAATATAAATCTGGATTGTTTTCTTTTTTCATGCACTTGATTTTTCTATAATTTCAGTTCTAGCATTCATTTGAGATTCAAGCTTATGACTGATATCACTCCATCTCATATCGGCATTTCCCCCCCTCTCTTTATATAATTTTTTTGTATTTTGCAGAAATTTATGCATATATATTTATTGAAATTGAAATTATTAATTTTCTGTGTGTAATAGAGTTTGATCCATTGGTGATTTATGTATGGTTCTGTGTTTTCTACACTAATATGTCATTACAGATCGCTACTCATCTACTTCAATTTAAGTTTTTTGCCCATTTGAATGAAATAAGAAATTCTTAGGCTACTTGAGATTGCATCTGGTAGATGCTTAGTTCACATTGACTACCATCACGAGGAAAATTCTGGTGATTTTTAACGATTAAAACCACCTTAACATTTTGATTGTTCTTGCTTAATTTTTTGATGTAATTGTTATTGTTTTTCATCGCAGAGATTAATTAGGGAGATTATCGTGGCTTCAGTTTTTGGCATAGGTCCAGTGGCAACTGCATTCAAGCAACCACGCTTTTCTTTAATCATATTTGAAAATAATCGAAGTTATTGTGAGAAAATTATCTTTCAAACATGTTGAGGAGTTATTCCCTTTTACAGAAAGAAATATTCTCATAATGGTTAATTCTGTGTAAAATTTTCAGGTATGCTTATGTGCTTCCTGGTTTTTTTGCATCACTGCTGGGTGGTTAGTTTTCCTTGTAATGTTTAGTGAGTTGTTTTGATTTTGGATAGTACTTACATTCTATATAATATTATGGACAGTATCTGTTCTCTGAAGTAGAACACAAAAAAACATTATGCTTGTCAATTGTTTTGTATGCCATATTTACTTCATTGAGCTTTCTTTTTATATCTCTTCTTGTTGCATCTGTTTCCCCTATAAGTAACAGGTTAAACATTTCATGCAGGTGTAAATGGTCCCATCCATATTACTATGGCCACCACTCTAAGGTTGTGCATCCTATCAGTGCGAAAAGCATTCACCACTAACTTATTACTAGGGTCCGATGCAGGTTGCACTTTCTCTACTCTTTAGAATTTGATAAGAGAGTATTTTCCAGCCAAGCTGAGAGGTGAACATTCCAAATTGAAGACATTGATTTGAGAAATCACAGATTTTATTTTATTCTTCTTTTTGTGATTGATTCATGCACTTGTATAAAACACAACAGAGATTTGTGGGTTTTTTGTAAATCCTCTGATGTGTTCTAGAAATGTTCTATCAATAAACAATTTAAATGCATTTGGTAGGATGTAATTTCATTCCTTTGGCATTTGTTTCTTTTAATTTCTACTGGATTGTTGATGATGAGTTTTTCTGTAGATATTATACTCTCTATTTAATGCTTTTGCCCAAGATAAAACATACACAGGTAGAATGATGTTGGGATTGAACTTATTAGATTTTTTTCTTGAAGGATGTCGTATTGGGTACAAAGTTTTATTCATTATTGCTATTTTATATGTATATTTTTGAAGTTCAATCTTACAAAATTAGTAGTTTTTTAAAATAAAAATAAAAAAAAATCTATTGCGGCGTTTTTCAAAACGCCACTATAGTTTTATTTTTAAAAAAACAAAAAAGCTATTACGACGTTTTTGAAGCGTCGTTGAATGCCTGTGTAATGTCATGTTATCGTTGGCTGCCATATTTAGCGGCGTTTTTATAAACGCCGCCTATTCTACTTTTACGACGTTTTTAAAGCGTCATAAACTTATAGCGACGGCCACGTCGTAGGCGTTTGATGGTAAGCGTCACTAAAGGAATTAGCGGCATTTTTGAAACGCCGCTAAAAGTCATTTTTCCAGCAGTGACTTGAGCTTCTAAGCTTGAAATTGAAGACTTAAGGTAGGAGAATCATCTTCTTAATTGTGAATTTCAGTAGATTCTTGCATGGTTCATGATATATTGAAGATTGGAGTCAAGAATTGTGAATTAGTTAGACTTAGTTACAGAGTACCCTAAACCCTAAAATCCTAAACCCCAAACCCAAAACCCAAAACCCAAAACCCCAAAACCCCAAAACCCTAAACCCTAAATCCTAAACCCTAAAACCCTAAATCCTAAACCCCAAACCCTAAAACCCAAACCCTAAAACCCCAAACCCTAAACCCAAAACCCTAAAAACCTAAAATCCTAAATCCTAAACCCAAAATCCTAAACCCTAATCCCTAAACCCTAAATCCTAAACCCCTAAATCCTAAACCCTAAATCCTAAACCCCTAAATCCTAAACCCTAACTCCTAAACCCTAAATCCTAAACCCTAAACCCTAACCCTAAACCCTAAAACTCTAAACCCTAAACCCTAAATCCTAAAACCCTAAACCCTAAGCCCTAAATCCTAAACCTTAAGCTCTAAACCCTAAACCCTAAACCTTAAACCTTAAACCCTAAACCCTAAACCCTGAACCCTAAACCCGAAATCCTGAACCCTGAACCCTAAACCCTGAACCCTAAACCCTAAAACCCTAAACCATAAACCCTAAACCCCTAAATCCTAAACCCTAAAACCCTAAACCCTAAACCCTAAAATTCTAAGCCCCTAAACCCTAAACCTTAAACCCTAAACCCTAAACTCTAAACCCTAAACCCTAAAATAACCCTAAACCCTAAATCCTAAACTCTAAAATAACCCTAAACTATAAAATCCTAAACCCTAAACACTAAATCCCAAACTCTGAACCCTTAACCCTCAACCCTAAACCCTTAACCCTAAACCCTAAACTCTAAAACCCTAAACCCCAAACCCCTAAACCCTAAAACCCTAAACCCTAACCCCTAAATCCTAAATCCTAAAAATTATAAACCCTAAACCCTAAACCCTGGCAGTTTGAGCCTTTCTAAGTTCCCTGAGCTCACGCTCGGCTTTTTCCACGCGAACCTCCAAACTACGTATTCGTCCTTCCCTTTTTTCTATTTCCCGTCGCACGGCGCGCAGACGTATGCCGACCTCATAAGCGGTGTACAGCTCCTTCACCACCCCGTGGATGCCTTCTCGAAATACATCGAAATCTTATCGTCCAATCATCGATTGCTGGACCTCTGGCGGAAAGATCTGTCGAGCGAACTCGACTGCTACACCTGGATCGTTAACGATGGAATCCACCTCCGTCATTAGTTTATTTCCCACAAAAATTGCGAAACTCAACGGTCGTGGAGTCGTATCGGGCTCGCTTCTCGGTCGCGGTCCCGGAGAGCATTCTCGTTGCTGTTTCTCTTTTCGGGGTGATCTGTTTCGACGACTAGGGGGATGACGCCTTTCCCGTTCTTTGGACACCCTTCCTCCCGTGCGCATAGGCTCACTACTGCGATTCATTACAACGTCAAACTCAGTTAATGTTCGTCCTTCTCCTCTGCTGTTGAAGAACAGCCTGTTTGACATTCGCGCTTGTCCTAGGCTAGTTTAAATCAAGTCTGAATAAAAATAAATGGAATCACTAGTGCGAACTCACCCCATTTATCCTTAATGTATGCAGCGACCCCGAGGCGACGTCATTAATTCTAAACGCCAAAAGGCCAGATGCCGATCGGACCATTCCATGAACTAGTCCCATTCGACTTATGAAGCTCCTGCAATGACTGGGGCAAGGACATATTTATTAATCTGATCGGCCAACTATCTAGGCCCAATGCCGATCGATCTATGCCTCAGCCATTCCACGAACTAGTCCCATTCAGCTTATGAAATTCCTGCACCGGCTGGGGAAACGGCAGATTTATTAATCTGATCGGCCAAGTATCTCAGCCCAATGTCGATCGATCTATGCCTCAGCCATTCCACAAACTAGTCCCATTCGGCTTATGAAGTTCCTACAATGGTTGGGGCAAGGGCAGATTTATTAATCTGTTTGGCCAAGTATCTAGGCCCGATGCCGATCGATTCGTGCCACAGTCATTCCATGACCTACAAGCATTCGGCTTTTTGGAGTTAAAATTGCCTAATTATCTACTCGGCAAGTATACATGAACGTTTTATCCAAAATAGCAAAACACTATATCATTCATCAATAACACAATTTAGCACAACTAACAGCAAAGTACAACAGGAATTTTCATTAAGTAAATTGGGCACAAATTGTAGCCATTTTACATATGAAAACTACTAAACAAAACGTTACAAGTTCGCATACAAATGCCTAGCAAAAAGAAAAAGAAAAAGAAAAACATCTGAAATGAAAATGACTATAGCAATACCAAACGAAAAGTTGTAAAATACATTTGAAATCCTAAAACAAAAACAAGTGTCGCCCAAATCAGTCCTCGGAGTCAGACTCTAGCGGCTCAACATCCACTTGCTAATATGGAATTGGCATAGCCAATGTCGCATTAGCAGCAGCAAGGGCTTTGAGCCAACCGTTTTTGAATCCCCGAATCTCAAATTTGAGGACTTCTTGCACGTAATTTTTGAGGGCAGTGCCTTCCCCGGCCTCATACGCCTTTGAAGCTTCAGCGTCGACTACTTCCTTCGCCGCCTTTGATTTTGCCAAGTCCGTCTCAAGTTTGGCGATTGCCTTTTGGGCTAACTTGAGCGCAGCTTCGCTCATGTCCGCCCTCTGCTCGGCAGCCAATCTAAGTTGGTCTGCATTTCTGGCCCCCTTCTCCAACTCGGCTTCGGCCCTGGAAGCTTCCATTTTTGCCCTCAGGGCCTCAAACTCGGCACAGCTCCTTGGCCCTCAACTTCGTGTGACAACCCTCACCACTGATTAGTGCTAATCTATGATTAAGCATGTTAACTGACCGATTGACTGAAATTTTGAACTGATTGATTAAGTGTATTAGTTTAAATGCATTTCTATCTGTTTGACTGTTAAATGATCTGTTCATGTATTATGTTTTAAACTGCCAATTGAAGGCCTTATCGGCGGCCGAATCTGAAATTGATTCGTGTTTCATGTTAATTGGAATTTATGTGATTTTATGGTATGTTTAATTGAAATTTGATTTGGTATGATTAAATTAGTTTAAATAATGTTAAATTACATTAGTTAGACTTATTTACCATTTTGCCCCTTAGTGGGCCACTACCTAAGGCATGTTGAAGCTTCATTACACTTAGACACAACATTTCTTCAGCCCTAAAACCGTGAGAGGGAGTGAGAGAGGCGGAAAACATTGATTTCAATAAGAATTGGCTTGGAAATTTGGGGAAATTGAAGGTTCATTGCATACTTGAGCTCCTAAGCTTGAAATTGAAGACTTAAGGTAGGAGAATTATCTTCTTAAATGTGAATTTCAGTAGATTCTTGCATGGTTCATGATATATTGAAGATTGGAGTCAAGAATTGGTCTAAATTGTTGAATTGGAGCTTAAGCCATGCATGCATGTTTACATTCTTGAATTTTGAAGTTGTTTTCAAAAAAATCCTTACATGCATGTCCATATTTGGGTTATAGTTCATGAATTCATCATGTTTTTGAGGAAATTCACTCTTTTGAACAAGAATTTGAGGCTTTGAATTTGGTTGAACACATGCATGTCACATGTAAATATTGTTCTTGAAGTTTTGTTTGAAAATGGGTTTAATTGAACTACCTTTGGGCTTTGATTTTGAAAATTGATCTTCGAGACATGTTATATTATGAGTTTACAAGTGTTTTCCAGAAAATTAACCCAAAAGGATCAAATTTGATGCATTAAAAGTTGATTTTCAGCTTGAGGTTCAAATCTGAAAATTCCAGATTTTGGACTCACGCTCGAACGGGGAACTCCACGCTTGAGCGTACACTCTGGGTTCATGCAGGCCGCTCGAGCGGAAAAAGGAACGCTCGAGCGTGAAATGCGTGTATCTAGTATTTTGCCCATGTTTACAGTCCGCTCGAGCGGGGGAATGAACGCTCGAGCGAGGACTTGTGTCTCACGCTCGAGCGGAGGTCGAGCGTCCATCGAGCGTGAATTTCACCCATCCAGTACTTTTGCAGTCCACTTGAGCGAGGAAAGTGACGCTTGACCGGGGAACCTTTGTCTGCATGTTCGCTCGAGCAGGAAACCCACGCTCGACGGGACCCCTGTTCAACAAATTTTGAAAAGTGTTTTTAAATACATCTTGCATTCTCATTTCATCCTAGGCATTCCTAGCCGTTTAAACATCTTAATGGGATGATGTAGAACCACACCGAGTCAAGTTAGGGGTTAAGTTTATCAAACCCAATGTGTAACTTAGTGTGTGTTGTTCTGTAACTGTAGGGTGGCATTCGAGACGCTCATTAGCTACTTACCCAACACTCTGTGAGTAACGATGTTGTAAAGATATGTTCAATCATGAATATTTTCTGAATGAACAACTATATTGCTTTCTGAAATGATATTTCTTACTAAATGAATGTTTGTCCTATTTGTGAACTGTATTCCTGGCTTCTATAGCAATTTACTGTTACTGTACTGCTACTGTCATAGAGATCTCTGTCGGTTCCCATGTTTGGAACCACTACTGTTTACTGTTATGATGGCCATCAACTGACTGTTCGGTCTGTTAAGACCTACTGTACTGTTTGCTATGGGATGTACCACATATGACTACTATGACTGAATGACTGATATACTGTTATAACTAACTGTTTTAAATACCGAAAGGACATTCATTCTTAACCTCTTTACACAAATGTTATTCACTTGGCTTTAGCTCACTGTTTATATATATTAATATATATATGTAGGTGTACAGGCACCGGACCGTTGCTAGGAGCGTCAAGCTAAGCTCCCGTTTTGTCAAGCCAACCTTTGTGCCTCATTGTGAGGTTCCAGAGTTGTTCAAGCTAAGGCTGTGTAGGGGTGTTTTAGATTTTTCCCCTTTTTGCCTCTGTTTTGTAATACTGTATAGACTAGCACTGTACTGTTATGGTAGGGATTCGGTCCCTAACCTGATTATCTGTATATGATGTATGTACATACTGTTTTATTCCGAATGTGAATATGTATCGAAAAGTCTTTTTGCATAAAGACTGTCACAGCTCATTGGACATCTTTTTAATTACTGTTTTGGCTTCTGCCAGTCCCTGTACTCTGTATTACTGTCATTACTGTTAAGCAGGCCTTCGGTAATCACGGATTACTGGCCGATTACGGTGCTAAACCCATAGGGACGGGTTTGGGTCGTGACACTTCAGTTTGTAAATGGCCAATTCATTCGATGGCGTCGTGCTGGCGGCGGCCTATCTCGACTATCCTTCCGACCGTCTGCAAAACAAGAGCAGGAGGTTAAATCCAAACATATATGCACAGAAAGGAAAGACAAGATCAAGATCCTTACCAGAAGAGCCGATTGAGTGGCTAACGCTGCCGCTACCGCTAAAACGTCTGGCTTCGAGCTGAAAGTGGCCTTGTCAGACGGCAATAAGACTGATGAAGCTAGGCTCAGCGCAACAGCTGGGTCTTTTATAGCCGACGCGTCAGAGGAGATCAGCATGGTCCTTACCCATGGTTGAACCACAAAAGGCACAACTATATCCGACTCCTCTAAACGCGGCCGTTTGTCAGCAGGCTCTTCTCTAGACCCCGGCCTCAACCTCGACAGGACGCTTCTTCGACCGTCGTTCAGCCTCGTCATTTGTCAGCACGATCGGCTCCAACTCGACATCTCGTACTTGAATCGTCTCCTCCGTAATAGGTAGGGAGGGCTCAACATTTGCGCCAGGCGGCACTTTGGATCAATTGGCCTCCGCTCTCCGCCGTGCGGCCATTCGTTCGACGTTGGCCTTTTTTGGCGAGCTTTGTAAGTGACAAGCTGGCCATATCTTCAGGGAACGTGCCGGAAAGATCCTCTAATCCGTTAAAGACGTCGTTGTAACCTTCCCCTCGACTTGAGGTGGACGAAGGGTTGGCTGAATTGAGGCTGACTTCTTCAAACGCTAGCCTTAAAGCCTCATCTACTTCGGCCTCGGACTGGCCTGATTCGTCAGCGACCTCTTCTGCGCGCTTCGAGTCGGATCCTTCGAAGTCGATTTGGCGCAAGTTTCTGAAGTTGGTCAAAATAAGAGCCATTGGAAACTCCTCGCCCCATGGAATCGGGATGTTTTCTGCTGCTGAGAAAGTCGTGTACGTCGATTCGTATTGAAGCAGAATATGGGCTGCCCTCCCTTGTTTCTGAAGGCTTGGATGACCGAAGTGTTTCAAAGCAACTTTTATCTCCGAAAGAACGTCGTCGTCGATTAAGGTCAAAACTTTCTTCAAATCGTTTCCTGCACAAGCAAAACCATTAGGTCTCAAAAGTGAAGCTTTACAAATATAACAAAAGGAAAAATAAACACAGCAGGCTATACGACCACCTGGTTCACCCCTCCGCCTAGGAACAAGATCGAGGCGATCCTTGCCTTCGCCGAATTCCCAGTTGCCATGGACAACGACCATAACGTCATCGACTCGCTTCCCATAGCTGGAAAGCATAGTCACTAGTTGATGGTCGGTGTCCTTGGCCCTAAGGAAATAACAACCGTGCCGACCGGAAGACTTGCCCAAGGCATAACAATGCTGAATAGCAGGAATGCTGAGGTTGATCCTAAAGCGACGGTTTAGCGCTACAATCCCCATTATGACTCTAAAGAAGTTGACATGGGGTTGGGAATGAATTAGACCCCAATGGCAGAGCACAGCCCTAAGGAGCGGGTGAAGGGGGAATCAGACTCCACCCTCTACGATTGATAGGAGATGGAAGACGATCGTGGTTTCATCAACCCTCTCTATATCGAGGGTGCCGACAGACGGACATCATCAGGAATGGAAAAATGGCGTCGAAAGCCATAAATTCGATCCGAAGAGAGGAGATCTTTCAAATGTTTTGCTATTTTCTTCAGTTTATAGATATATTCTAAATTAAAAACAAACCAGGAAAAAGGTTTAGAGTAGAGAGGGAGAAAACTTACAAGAGACGAAGAAGATTGTGAAACAAAAGAAGTTGCAGAAATAGTTTGGAAGGAAGTCCAGCAACAAGTATCTGAAAGTGTATGTATTTGAAAGGACGTCCAAATTTTAAATCATAATAAATAGAAGTGTACGAAGGGGCGGGAAGTTGAAATGATAACAGAGAAGCATGTGCTCAGACATCTGAATTGGAATGAGGTCAGCCGCCGAATTTCGGCCTTGACTTTTCGAGTTCGAAACCAAACACTCCAACCAACTGTCATTAGTGGGGTGTTTGGAGGGCAATTGTGGGGGCCGAATATACGGATTGTAAAGAGGCCGAATGGATGAACTTGGAAAGTTGGAATATAAATATAGTATTCAGCTTCACCCCACATATTCGGTCTCCTACCCTATTCAGTTGAAAGGCCGGTTGGGTAAGGGGCCGAGTGAAAAGCAGTCTGCTACGAAAGAGGCCAAATGCCGAATTGAAAATGGGACCAATCCTGAGGCCCAAGAAAGAAAAGATATAAATAGAAGAACATCAGCCAGAAAGATGTATGTGAGAACCATTATATTTAACTTAGAATACAAGTAATCTTGAGTGTGGAGACTGACTTGCTCGTCGGAGTGCTAATTCCGGCACCCCCGACCGGAGTGTTTATTTCTTTTCAGGTGTCTAGCAGAGGATCACAAGCGTTCCCCGGGATCAGAAGAGTATTTCCAAACCACTTCTCCACAATCCCATCAAATATCTCTTTGAGAAACCAACGCTTACGGGTAGGCCAGCTCGTTGGTTGCTTTTTCTCTCTGAATTTGATCTAAAGTATGTTACTCGCAAGTCTGTCAAGGAGAGAGTAGTAATGGTGTTCCTGGCAGATCACCTAGTAGAAGGGATGAAACGGTAGAATACCTATTCCCAGATGAAGCTATTCTACAGGTCGAGGAAGAGATTTGGACAATGTACTTTGACGAAGCGTCTAATCAGTACGGTTATGGGATAGATGTGTTGCTGATTGCACCCGACAATTCCCATATACCTTTAGCCTTCAAACTCCGGTTCAAGGTATTTAACAATGAAGTAGAATATGAGGCGTGTATCGCTGGTTTGGAAGCCGCCGTGGAACTAGGGGCAAAAAGGTTAGACGTCATCGGGGACTCGAACCTAGTTGTTTCTCAAGCAAATGGAGACTGGAAGGTCAAAGAAGAAAAGATGAAGATTTATCACCAGACCCTGGACGTTCAGATTCCTAGGTTTGAAAATTTGACTTTTACGCATCTACTGAGAGAGAACAACAGGTTCGCTGACGCTTTATCAACTCTATCATCCATGATAGACATCTCGCTTCGAGTCTGGATGCGTCTGATCATCATTGAGCAGAGGTATACACCAGCCTACGAGACTATTGGCGCAATAGATGAAGCGCAAGATCAAAACCCTTGGTACTATGATATCTGGAACTTCTTGAAAAATGAGGTTCATCCACCAGGGGCAAATGCCAAAGACAAGATGACAATACGGAGAATGGCCATTCAGTTTATCATCTGCGGAGGTAAACTGTACAAGAGGGGTCATCTGGGAATGCACAAGTTGTATGTCGAAGCAGCAGAATCAAGGCGCCTGATGGAGGCCATCCATGGAGGAGAGTGTGGAGCACACATGAACGAGGTAATGTTAGCCGAAAGATTCTCAGACAAGGTCACTACTGGTCCACTATGGCGGAGGATTGTATCAGTTTTGTTCGGCGATGCCACAAATGCCAAATTCATGCCAATCGCATGAATATCCCGTCATTGAAGCTGTGCAACATGACTTCACCATAGCCTTTCTCAGTCCGGGGAATCAATGTCATCGGCGCAGTCACGCCGAAAGGGTCAAATGGGCATGAATACATTCTAGTGGCAATTGACTACTTTACAAAGTGGGTGGAAGCTCTGTCTTATGTAGTGTTGAAAGCAGCACGTATGGCTAAGTTCATTCGAAACAACATCATTTGCTGTTATGGGGTCCCAAACGAGATTATATCAGATACTGGTTCCCACTTCAAAAAGGAAGTGATCGACTTGTTGGAGAAATACAATGTGACTTTTCATAAGTCATCTACATACCGGCCGCAAACCAACGGAGCTATTGAGGCCGCTAACAAGAACATTAAGCATATTCTGCAAAAGATGGTTAAGACCTACAGGGACTGGCCAGACAAATTGCCATTCACACTCTGGGGCTATAGAACTTCAATCCGGATGTCTACAGGGGCAACTCCTTATTCTCTTGTCTATGGGATGGAAGCTGTTCTGCCAATCGAAATAGAAGTCCTGTCACTGCAAGTTATGGCAGAGTGTTAGATAGCAGAGGCGGATTGGCAGCAAAACAGGTTCAAAGAACTGATATTGTTTGATGAGAGAAGGCTGAAAGCATTGTACCATGTTCAGGGTTATCAACGCAAGATTGTCAGGGCTTTTAAAAAGAAAGTTAAGTCCCATAATCTCAAAGAAGGGGATTTGGTGCTGAAAGACAACTGAGCTCCCATCCATGACCCTAGGGCCTAGTTCAGACCCTAGGGGCTAGTTCAGACCCAATTGGACTGGTCCTTACATCATCAAAACTATCTGGTCAGGTGGAGCTGTTATTCTCATGGACCTGGATGGCCTAGAATTTTCCTAATCGATCAACATGGACAAGTTGAAGAAATACTGTCCCTGAGAGGCTCGCTAGGTCGAAAACCCGAAAGGGTAACCTAGGCGAAAATTAGAGCATGAAAAATTGGAAATAAAGAAAAACTGAGCTCGTAAGGTTGAAAACCCTAAAGGGCAACCTTGGCACAAGTTAGAGCGCAAAATGATAGTTTTAATACTCGAGTGAACCTAAACCGAACTATGTAAGGCCTGATTCCCATCTTCGGGATACGTAGGCAACTTCATCCTGAAGTTCAGCCGTAAACACCTCCAAATCAATTGTCCTATCCATGTGTCTAGTCAAGTCATCTTTGTCTATTCTTTATCTGAAAGTTCGGTTGTGATCTTTTTTCTGAGAGTTGGTTACAGTGCTGAGCAGTGTTATTTAGTCTGGGGGCAATTTGTGATCTTTTGATTCGGGATTGTACATCTCAAGGACTGATTTTGTGCATGAAAAGTGGTGTTCCTTATCGAAAATGGTTTTGAAAAGTTTTGATAAAAGTTGATTTTTGCTCAAATTTTGTCTTTTACAACTTAGACCATTTTTGGACCAAAAGGAAAATTTTCAATGCTTACAACCTTAATTTCATTGATTTCAATACAAAGTTCTCCAACTCTTGTACAAATCAAAGTTGCTTTTATTACATTCATAAAACTTGAAAAAGTAAAGATCAAAATAATAAACTAGGGGCATAGATAAGTCAGGTGCCCCTGCATTCCCCGCTTGTGCTTGTGGAAGCTTTTGATGCCAAACTGGGCCCGATTTATGCCTCATCTTCGAGCCAAGTTAGGCACTCGCTAGAAAGGGCACAACTGAAACTAGGGGCAGGGGCCAGAAGCACTCTCGTCCTCCAAGCAGTGAGGTACCTAGCCAAATGTGAACCTCGAATGGGGAATGAAGCCGCGTTTTCTACCCCCTCCTCTAGGCAAGTCTGATCATGTCCAAACTTACATCTGAACCGGAACGGAAAGTAGAATACACAATGTCTCAGGCCGATCAGCTGAATACGAGGTTGTCGAGTCATGTTGTAGCTCATTTCGGTCAGATTAAGCCAGGGGCAACACCAAGCAATGTCAGCAGCAGACTTATTGCACATTGTAGACACCCCATTTTTTACCGTCCTCAAGACTTGGTTGTGCTTGTAGGTACACCCAACAACTAGTTCGATTGCTAGCTGAGTACTCGACTGTCGCGGCGGAACGTCACCGGTCTGAGCTTCACGGACCTTGTATCCTCTCTGCCCCTTTTTGGACCTTGGCTAGGTCCTTTCTTGGTGGACCTTTTGGTGCACTGCCGGCCATGGCATGGCACTGCCGGCCATGTCTTTGTGCCTGCCGGCCCTTGGCATGGCACTGCCGGCCAGTGGTGAGCCACTGCCGGCCATTGATGATGGTCGGCACCTCTCCTATCTCAGCTGGTTTTCCTCCAGATCTTTTGAGCCAGCTGGTTTTTTGTTTGCTCCCCTCCATACACGTGTATGGAGGGATGGAACCCTTGTAAAGCTTCTTGAAGAAGCTTTAGCTTTGCTTTCCTCTATATAGGGAGAGTGCCTCTCTCCTTAGAGGGGGTTCAGCAATTTTTCAAGAGATATACCTCTATCTCTCTATATTGTTGGTGTTTTGAGCCTTGAAGTTGGATTTCCTTGCACTTTTGCACTACAACACATAGAGCCACACCACCACCATTGGACCAAGCTTCTTGGGAGGTCTTCTTGAGGTTTGAAAGCAAGCTTCCACCCCCTGAAATTGCTGGTTTCGAAGAGAGTCTTCAAGGGTGAGTATTTTCCCCATTTTTGCACTTTCTTGTACCTCACTTTAGCCCTCCTTGCATATTGATTTGGACTTTGCTTATAACTGAAAAAAGTCTTGTATTTAAGTGGTTTTGAAGTTTGTTTAAGGTCATTTTGCTGTTAGGAGTGTGTAACTCTCTTATATGCTTTATTTGGCTTTGTTTCAAGCCATTCCTTGAGGCCTCCGAGCTAGCCTTGGTTTGGCCTCCTTACCACTGAAATCCAGTGGATTTTCAGTGGTAAAGGTGTGGTTTTGAGGTCCTCAATTAGAGGGGGTGGCCCCCCTCTCTTTTAGTTCCTCTTTGCTTGCATTTTTGGCCTTCCAAAGGACCATCCCTCTATGCATTTTTGAGGCTTGTTTCAGGCCTTTTTTTGTGACTTCTAGGACCTGCCTTGGCCCTACCCAAGGCTGGTTTGGTCATGTCTTGCTTGCATCTAGCATGTGTAGTGTAACTCCATTCATAGCTCATCAAAGTAGCATGTGTGCATAGTCTTTGTTGAGTCCATTTCAGTCCATTTTTGGTGATATTTTACCATGCCATGAATCTGTTTTGGATTGGTTTTGTCACTCCATGCTTGCATGATACACTTGTAGTGCAAATCCCCTAAACTAGCTTCATATGTTCCATGCTTTGCCATGTCATTTTAGCTTGTTTGGTTTACATTCCAGCATGTATTTGGTCATCATTTGGCATGTTGTGACCCTATCCATAGTTGGTTTGATCATCCTTTGCATGCTCCATATAGGTGTGAACAAATCTTGTTTAACTAGCCCTTTTGTGCATGATGTTTTGACCAATCATCCTAGCATATTTTTGGCTTTGGTCTAACATATTCTATGCTTATTTTTGGGCTATCCTATGGACTGTTTTGGGCTGCCATGGCCATATCACTCATGCTTTGTATAGCTATAGTGTAAATGCTTAGGCTAGTCTTGAGTTTTGAGGCCCCTATCATGCCATACATGTGATGTTTGCATGCTTTGCCCTCATTCCAGATGCTATTTTAGTCCATGAAATGTTGTCATACACTTGCATTTGACATGCCTTGAATGTTTTATAGAGCTTGTGCTTTATGCCTCAATGATTGACTTTTGTGTATGCCATGGAGCACAAGTCTTTGGTTCATCATTTTAGTGCATTTTGGGTCTTATTATACCATGATGTAACTCTGTTTTATGTTGTCTAAGTCATGCCATGATTGGTTTCAATAGGTGTAGTGCATTGCCTCTTTTAAGCCTTGCATGCTCCATGTTTTTTTGGCTTTGTGTTCTAGCCTATGTTGGCTAGCTTTGAGCTTAGTTTTGGTCTTGTTTGGACCTACTCTAGGAATGTTTTAGGTCCCCTCGGCCCTTTGGAGTTTGCCTTGTATGGCCATGGCTTAAGTCCCTTTGCTCACTTTGAGTTTTGAGCATCATAATATGCTATGCTTGCATTGTTGATTTGATTTGGCATCACTTTACATGAGATTTCAGAGTTTACCTCATTGTCATATATCCATGTTTATTGCTCTTTAAGTGTGCTTAAGAGTTGTCCTCTTTGTGCCTTAAGACTTGAGCCGCTTGGCATACATGTTTGCCTTGTCATTTCATGCTTTTCATGCCATCAATCCATCACTCTTGGCCACTGATTTGGGCTTAGTTGAGAGCTTCCCACATTAGTTTAAGTCCATCCTTTTGCATGTTGTCGCATGCCTGTCTTGCATATTGTTGTATGTGCGCTCCATCTTTGCATGTTGTCGCATGCTAGCCCCCTTTGCATGTTTGCATGTTCATATTGCATTTTGTCATGTTTTCCAAGGTTGTTGCCTCACATCATGCTTATATGCTTGTTGCATGCTTGAGTTAGTTACATGTTTGCACACTTAAGCCATATTGCATGTTTGTCATGCTTATGTGTTGCATTATTTGGATTAAGTCTTAATCCGAGCACGAGGAACGAGGGGCGTTTCATACTTCGAGTGATGGAACGTGCCTCAATTCTCGGTCGCCGAAGCTCTTGATGATTCATGATAGAGTTCTAGGCTTTACTTGCTTTATTTGTGCATCCATTTTCATATCGATTTGCACAAGTTGGATCTTTGGCCATCATGCATTGGGATGCGTGATTATGGTCGTGGATCCGACTAGGCCTCTCCCTTGATGTTTCGAGGTGATTTGGAGTGCCATGGTGCATACATGCCCTTGGGAGACCTTCCCTTTCCTTTATTTTGTGCTTTGTTGCAGCTTGGTGTCACAGCACACCAGTGGCCGGCAGTGTACCACTGCTGGCCGGCAGGCTCTCACCCTTGGCCGGCAGTGCCCTGTTGTTGGCCGGCAGTGCTCCTTTCATGGCCGGCAGGCCACTGGTGTATCCCTCCAGCAGTGTTTTGGTAAGTTCCATCAACAAACATTGGAAGACACCCTGCAAACAGAGCCTCTAAAGAGCAACCGGAAGGTGTTTCGAGGCCAAGAACCGAAGCAAGCATGCATACCCTCCTCTTCTTCAAACAGAGCTGGAGCAATTCCTTGTACTGCTTACTTGTTAATTAGCATTTGTTATTTGTAATTAATTAAGTTGTGTAATAATTAGTTGTAGCTAGTTATTCATTTGGTTTTGTAATAATTAATTAGCTTGTTAGTTAGTTAATTAGGTGGCCTGTATTATTTATTTGGACCCTCCGAGCGAGGACACAATTGTAATAAGTGTGCGTGTGTGTGATGTATGTCTTCCAACCCCACGTCTTTCTCCCTTTTATTTACCAGCTTATGATGGTTAGATTAGGGCATGTTTCAATTAGCATACTTATGCTCGCATGTTTGCATCCATACATTTGTCTTGCATGCACCGGGCTCGGCGCATCATACTAACTGCATTGTATTTCAATTCCGAGTTGAATACTTGTTAGTTGTAGCATTTCACATGCCATCCTTAGAATAGCCGAGCCTATTGTAGTTGCATTCCTGCATGTGTTGCATTAGGCATTTCAGTATAACTAGGATCATGCATTGATTACTAACTAGTTTCTGTTTTGGCTTGGAGTACTCGGTGAGTGTTTTCGCTTTAGCATCCTTGCATGCGTGTGAGTGATTGCCATGATAGCATGCTTACCATGAGGCTATGTGCTTATGTGATATACCTGCCTGAATGCCTGTGGGTGAAGGTTGGATTATTTGGATTGGAACAATTCATCGACTGTGAGTTTTAAGCCCACTAGATAGTGGCAAATCATCATCTTTTCTAAAGCCCACCTAAGGGTGGCAAATCCACGTCTTAGCCTACTTGCAAGTAGCACCTTCAAACCGTTTTTCAAAGCAAACATGAAATGTTTTGTTCCAACTCAGACGATCCAGTCTATACTTGTATGCTGCGCGCATCACGTAGTAAATCTAGGCTAATAACCGGAGTAAGAACGCATAATGTTTTCAAAACTCGATATCATGGTTAGTAGAGGCCGATCTTTGATCGGGCGAGCGGGGGTGCTCACGAAGTGACCTTACCCAATTGTACCCAAGTTCCTGAGCCGAGGCAACTTTGGTGATGACGGACACGTGGCCTTATGCAACAAGTTAGGGTTTCCTAAATTTCCCCAAAATAAAATATTTAGGTGGCAACTCTGTATCTGGCAAAGTAGTCCATGTTTGGCACTTCTTTCAAAAAATCTGTTTTCCAAAAACGATTTGCCGGATTTGGACTCTTTGATGATTCATCGGTCTTGCATTACACTCTGTGAGATTAGATACAGGACCGTGACATTAAGTCCTGAACTGTAGTGAGCCCAAATGAACAAAATGGGATTTCCCTCTCGGGACGTTCGGGGACGTCTACACACATCGAGTGGCACCATCATCCCTCATTCGAGAAATCCACTAGTTGTTGGCGGAAGAAGTATGCTCGAGCTGAGTACGAGGGGCAAGAGTCCACTACCTTCAGCTTGTCCATTAACCACACCTGGGGAGGGATGAAAGAAAATAGAGATTAAAGAATAAAGAGATATATGTTGAGAGAAAGGTGAGAAAAGGGCTTTGAGAGAAAAACAGAGCATGAGTGCCGAGAGATGTGAGAAACACATACAAGAAAGGATGGGAAGCATTACCTGAAGAAGTAGTGGACTCCCTGCGAATTTGGTGGTCTCTCACCGATGGAAGGTGTCTAGGCCCATCAAAGTCTCAGCCAGCACCAAGCCGATGCAACTCTTTCCCTCTTTCAAACCTTGGGCCACTTCAATTAGCCGAATATTAGACCCGCCGAAACAAGGGGCAAGGAAGAAATTTGCCAACATACACAAGCAAATTTCTGTTTACGGACACTTAACCTGTTATATATGACATATGGGGCCTGAACGGAAGCATTTAACAACGTAAGGTAACATAAATAAAAGAATTATCTCCATTGAGCGACCACTACCATGTCAGGATCACAAGCAGAATACAAAGTAGACAAACATACAGTGACGTGCATCTAAGAATTTAGCTATGTACATATACATATACAGACCCAGTTCTTAAAATAAGGCGTAACAAAACAATAAGAGGTAAAAGGATTATATACACTTCAACCTTAGACAGACAATTCGGGTGCAAAACCCAAAAGCTTAGTAAAACTCCATAAAATGGGCTGCCTTCACTTAGGTGCCTGCACACTATGGGGTTGACAAAAAAGGAACGAATGCCACGGGTTAAGACTGACCTCCAGGTGGAGTGCCTACAGAAACAAACATAACATAAAGTAAGCCAAGCTCAGTGAACAGTAGCATGTAAACAATTTAACAATTGACTTGAATTACAATGCATATATATATATAAGTGCAGAGAACATATAGTTAACTTTATCTTATAATTATTTTCATCATGGCCTTAGGCCTAACTTTAAACAGAATGGCTTCAAGTCCTTGATTAGAGGGGCATTGAGCCCTTCAACAAAACGACATTTAGCCCTTAACCAGAATGGCATAAAGCCCTTAAATAGAGTGGCATAAAGCCCTTTTCATGTATGTATGGACTCAAGAGGTGGCTCGCACGGATTCTAGAGATGGCTCACACTGTAGCACTTAGTTTCGTACAGCACAGATTCTAGAGGTGGCTCACACTGTAGCACTTAGTTTCGTACAGCACGGATTCTAAGGACGCTATGAATACTTTTACATATATGGACAATCATTCATTGATTGAAAACATAACATATCAGAAAATAGAGCATTTCTTGTCATACCATGTTAGTATCGTACACTTAACAAAGACATAATAATTCACCTTCTAACGTGGGCCACATAATGATTCATTTATGTCATAGATTCTGAACAACCTCAGGTCCATCTGTAACATAACAAAATAACTTCAAATTCATAAGGATACACCTAGCTTTTCCAATTATCTTGATTCTTCGGAGGTGTCAACACTTGATAACTCAAAACTGAATGGCCCATGGCCTATTAATAACAACTCAGTATGCTCTCATATTCACACAGAAACCATTATTCAAGAATGAACGCAATTTCTCTTTATTCATTAAGAAGTGTTGTAGTTCACTTACAGTGAATAGAATGTTGATATTAACTATTAATCAAAAGCATATAGAAGTATACACAGTTGTTTAATCATTCATATACGTTAACATAGTTGACCTGCAATTAACAGAGTACTAATGGTAACCGTTACATCATTCACATGAGCTAACATAGTTAATTTAAGTTTAACAGTACATTGCTGATAATTATTAGCGGAAGGTAAACACATCTTACAGATTGAACGATTCCAAAGATACGTAGATTCCGTAGCTCCATAATGCTCAATAAGGCTCTTAGATTATCCAATCGACATAATGTTAACATAATTACTTGCAAAGAACGGGATGTTAACAACGAAAATCATTAATGATAAGTAAATGTGCGACCACAGTACTACTACGCACAGTGCTATAGCGGAGTGCTTGATCCTCCCGAATTATGACCTACACATGTGCATAACTTATACATTAGTTCTTGTCCTTTCTTTCATTATTTCCTGCATCATTTTACTTCGAACGAATTTACAGGTATCTTAGGGACATCAAACATAAATTTCAAAAATACCAGAGGGTTAAGCACGCAAAACAGAGCAAACGAATTTTTGCAACAGGGGTCGCACGTGCAGCTGTCATCCTCGCACGTGCGGCAAGGCTTCCCGCACATGCGGCCATCACTCCCGCACGTGCGGCGATCTGCACAGATTGCAGTTCAAAAATTTAGCAAAAATCCAATTTGTTGATGAGTCTTCTTAAGGCTCAAATAGGTCCTTTAATTGATGAAGTATGGTTCAAAATCATGTACATAGACATCATAACATATATCAATCTTAACATAACTTGAATCTTTGATCTTTAAAACTTATGAACATGACCCACAATACTTCTAATTTCTTACACATACACACAAACATAAGCAACCATATATCCACATAGATGGGTTCAAGTTTGATAATTGAAGAATTAAGATGAAATTCTCACTCAACACAACACCAAATCAATTCAACACAAAAGGTAACAATTTCATTAATCATTTAGCACAACAATATAGAGAAATTCCTTCTTTATTCAAAGAGAGAGGTCTTACCTTGAATTAAATTCACCACAACCCTCCAAATTGTCCCAATTCCTTCCTTGAAAGACTTCTCCTTCTTCTTCTCCCTACTTCCCCTTTTCTAACCCTTACAAGAGATATTTGGTTTTGAGGCTCATAAGTCCCATGGCTAAGGCACACATATGTTTATATATATATAAATTAAATAAGACAAAACTTAATCAGTTTAATCATTCATAATTGAAATTTCACAAAAATACTTATCATGACTTAAAAATTATGCTAATCCTAAATGTAAAATCAATTCCGGATTATCAAGCCTCTAAGGCTCTCAATTTTTGATCTGAACTTCTCAATCATAACAAATATGTTTTCTTGTTAAACATATATGAATTTTATAATCGGTTCACTTACTTAAACTTAATCCCACATAGAATTCCACAATAAGTATTTAAATGCACAGAATAAGGGACTGGCAATATGCCAGGAACAAATACGAGGGTCGGGTTATTACACTGCCAAAGAATATTACCTTGGTTGCCAACATCAGAAAATCGATGAATCAGACTAGGACTATCCAGCTCTCTATCGTGGACCAAGGATAGAGACTCGTGAATTGTGAGCCAACACATCCATCCCAAAGCTTGGATGTGGCCGAAACGAGGCTGAGGTATGATTTCCTCATCGCGCTGGGATTCTATAAGTGCCTGAAATTCTTCAATTGTTAGGCATATCTCTTGTCCCTCGAAGCTAAAGACGTATGGAATCGGGTTTCAGCATCTAGCTGCGACATGAAGGAATGGAAAACAAAGTGGAGAATGTCTCAGCGAAAAAAGTGCATTTATGCCGAAACCTCGAAAATTCATCTTTTTTGAGCCATCTAAAGTTGCAATCCAATCTGAGAGCTTTTCGGCGAAAAATGGCTCCATTTGTGAAGAATTTGCAGCTGAAATGAAAAAACTATGAAGTTCAACCTTTTGTAGAAGATAAGGCAGTGAGTGGAAGCTAGGTGCCAACAATCTGGAGGTTCTTCACTTTGGTGGCCAACAGGCCACTGCTGATGGCCGGCAGGCCACATTGGTGGCCGATAGCCTTTTTCCTTTGACCGGCACCCTTCCTCTTAGATATGCCGTCTATCCTTGTGCTAAATATTGTCGGAAGCATGTGTTTTTTTTTTTTTTTGCTCTTTGTGTGTTTTAAGGTCTTTTTTAAAGTCCTTTTGATTTTATCAAGCTTGTTGAGTTGTATTTGAGTTGTTTTGTTTATCGAGTTGTTGTGTTGCTTATCGACTTGTATATCGCATTTTGTATTTTGGTTGTTGGTTGGTTCGTTACCCGATTAAGCGTGTTGTTTTAATCAAACACTCTTGGCCATTTTAATTCCCTGTCCATTTCATGCATATATGGTGCTCATGATGCAAAAAAATGACAGCACATTTTTTCATAAAACTGCCGATTTTATTTCGATCATGGCTTTTTACAAAAGTGGAGTACAAGTTTTAAACCAAAACAGAACTTCCTAAAGCCATACATGTGCCAATGCTATAAAACAAAAGAAACTGAGCAAAAATACAAAAATCAGCGCTGGTCGCCTCAGGCTCGAGAAGCCCTCTTCGTCCTCTTCCTCTGAGGAGAGGACTTAGGGGCACTGTCTCCGTCAGCGCCGTTGTCTGAATTTGTCCCAGAATCTGAGCTGGAATCATCACCGCTCTCTGCTCTACAGCCTGACTTAGCATCACCTCCACTCTAAGATCTCGAGTCACCATCATCTCCACCCTCGGAGGACTCAGACTGTGGAATCACTGCCTCCCTGGAGTCACTGGTCTCAGCATCATCGTCACTCAACACTGGCTCTAAAGGGCTCCTCTGATTCCTAGACGCTTCTGAGCAAGATGCCAAGTGCGGCAACCACGTCCAGAGTGGACACGATATTCATATCGCTAGATTGCAAAAGTTTAAAGAAAGCAGTGTGATCAGCATCGACTTTCAGCAATCTGGTAGAGAGGAGACCCCAGTTACGCACTAGTGTTAGCATCCAATCAGGAGGTGGTGAAGAACTGTTGTTGTTGAATGTGGCAGCAAGAAGGTCAGAGATACGGGTGAATCTAATTGATTCGCAAATCATTTTAATCATGATGATCAGTGACGTCGCGCGATTTGCAGAGGAGATCGTGGAGGTAGCTAGACCATTTACGGCATTAGCGAGTGCGATCCGGCCAAGGGCTTTGTTGTTCATACCTTTCCCGGAAGCACGTTCCAGGACATTGTAGTTGCCATCGTAACCCAAGAACGTGGATCAGGGAATTAGATGTTGAGAAGTAAGAGAAGTATGCCCGAACTCCAAGCACTAAGAATTCTCCATTTGGTAGCCGTCCAAGTAAAGGTTGTCCCGTCGAATCCTTAGCTTAATCCAATGATTGTTGGTTCGCAGTATGATGTCGAACCATCGAGTGGGTGGATCCTGCTGAGTGGGAAGTACAGGAATATTGTGTGAAAAGGTCTCTCCCAATTCAACACGCAAGTCCTTAATGAAGTCCCTGTAAGCTCCACTACCTCTTTCAACGTTGAACTCTTTTGTGAATTCTGCCATTAATTGAATTCAATCCTGCCATTGACAATAATAATCAATTAATAGAAAAACATAAAACACTTACAGTCAAAGAGACTTATACAAAAAATAAAATAACCATAGCCAAAACCCAAAAAAAAAAAAAACTTAAAAGCATTGGACACAAAACAAAAAGTTACAACATTAAAGAAAAGTTCATATATAAACCATGAAACTAAAATCTCAAAAAAGAACACAACATTAAATAGCATATCCAAAAGTCAATATCAAGAAGTTCATACATAAACCATGGATGTTTTTTTTTTAATTAAAATTTATAAACTTGCATGCACTACTGTTCAAGAATTACCAAAAAGAAAAATAGAATTTATACCCAAAAAAATATTTAATTGTAGGTTGAATTAAGTCTTGAAAACTCATCACCAAACAAATTTTCTAATTTCACATGTCACATCAAACTTTCAAAACTCAATTCAACACTCTATTCAAAAATCATAACCAAACAAATTTTCTACACTCAAATCATTTTTTACACACAATTATATGACATTTAATGTAATATTCATTTTTTTATTTTACACATGTGATTCATTGATTAGATAATTATATTTTTATCTACCAGCAACATTAAAATGAGATGGAATTAAGTATAATGATTATTCCTTAAACTCCTATATAGAATGGTCATTCTTTTATAATGACAAATGATAATTTTATTTAGGGCTCGTTTGGAAACTTAGTTATTTTAGTTAATTTTTTTTAACTATTTTAATATATTTATTAAAGTTATATATAGGATGATAGTTGATTTTTTTTTTTTAATTGATTTGATTGTTGTGAGGAAAAAAAAAAATTTGAATGTGACATATTATTATTATTAACTATTTTAGCCTCAAATCCACATCCTAAACTCCCCCTTACAATATATTTTATATTATTTCATTTCAAACATTACTTAAAATCCTTTGTAATATAATAGTGCAATCAATTCATTATTATAACTCATAAGTCTTCACCTTTTGTTAAAACAATTTCATTTGAAAAATTCACCAAATTATTTTATTTAACTTGTGATTTATAAAATAATAAAAGAAATGTATTTTTACTTAACTTTTTTAGTTAAACTATGAAGGTTTCATTTTGAATTTGGAAGAACCGAAACTATAAACCGAAACTATAAACTTTAGGGGATCAGATGTCTTGGTTCTAGGATTCGAACTGTAGACTTGGATTCCAACTGCAGACTTGGAATTTCTGAAATTAAAAAATAAATAGGGAGGAGGTAACTGTTTTTAAGTTTTTTTTTCAATATATAAATATAAAAATACTTCTCGCGTAAAGTAGGGTTGTTTTTAACCGTCTATCAAAACACATTACCTTCTACCATGCAGAGGTGGAATGGTTTGAGAGACACAACCTCCACCGAATCTTTCAGTCTTGGACTTCGTACCTGTCGGATTATATGAAGAAGAAGTTAGTCATTTTTCGTTATTCTATAATGCGTCAATGTTGGTTCACATTCACATTTGAAGTGTTTTAGTGTAAATTTGACTTATTCACATTTACATTCATTGTTTTTCGCCGTTTTAAATACTTTACTCACATATATGGTAAAAAAAAGTGTTAAGAGTGCAAATTTAGTGGTGAATGCTATACACTAGAAAAATTATTACATTTTTTACATAATATTTACATATAATATAAGTCTTGTAGCGTGTGGTTTCTACCCTCATCATATAAATATTGTATAAATTAGCATTGTTCCAGATTTGAGTCCATACCATAGATGTTAAAAAAAAAAAAAAAAAAAATTAATAGGATTAATTTTTTTTTAATAAAAAAATTTGATATTAAAATTATATTACAATATAAGCACATCCAAAAAAATTTATTAAATAAAAAAACAAATGCTTTTTGGCAAAAAAAAATAAAAATAACTGTTACAAAATTAAAAATTAATAACTATGTGATTCAATTGTTGGTTGCATTTGTTCTTTTAAATGTATATTTTTATTTTAAAAAATAAAAGTAAATAATGAGTTTGTCTGATGGATAGGCCGACCAACAAGTGAAGCCGAGTCCTATCTAAAAAATAAAAAAAAAAACAATTGAAGCCGAGTAGATCCAAGTCAGCATTTTGAATTGATGAGTTGGTCTAAGACTGGGCTAGACAGAAGGCGTAGTGCCTAGATGGAATGAGGATAGATGAGACACAATTATATGACATTTAATGTAATATTCATTTTTTTATTTTACACATGTGATTCACTGATTAGATAATTATATTTCTATCTACCAGCAACATTAAAATGAGATGGAATTAAGTATAATGATTATTCCTTAAACTCTTATATAGAATGACCATTCTTTTATGATGACAAATGATAATTTTATTTAGGGCTCGTTTGGAAACTTAGTTATTTTAGTTAATTATTTTAACTATTTTAATATATTTATTAAAGTTATATATAGGATCATTATAGGGAAAATATATTTTTATCAAAATAACATGCCACTGAAAATATTATGCAACTACAAAGGCAAAAGTTATTAGCACTAGCCTCTACAAGTTGGGTGAGCTTTTGTTTTGAAGATGAGAGATAATTGTCAATTTTCTCTTGTGAATCCTGAATATAAGCCCCTTGGATGCTTCCAATAACATTATTAACCACTTTCTTCAATATTGTCTTGTGAGACTCTTTGCTGATTTGACCTTCCTTCCACTTTGGTTTCAGCATCTCCTTAACAAACTCCACGAGCGCAAATTTAAATACCCAGATGCCCTTTGAATCATTATTTTTCTTGACCTCATCAGCCCTACCATCTTTATTCATCTTCTCCAATGGTCTATTTCCCTGTGCTTTCTTGCTTTCCTCAGCTGTCATTTCATTGTTTCCTTCACCATCACAATTAGCGACTGGATTAAGCTGAGCCAATTGGTGACACTCGCGATCTAATTCAACATCTGATTTACCAACCTTATATTGATCACCACCACTTGGTCCACCAGCAAGAGAACTGAATAAGTCTCTTGAAGGTACTTCTTGTTTCTCACCCACAATTCCTTCAACAGGATTTGGTAACAATCCTGTGAGTGGATTATCAGTATGATTTTTAATCAACACAATGTTATCACTAAGAGGATTATACTGTGTCTTAGATCTAATGACTAGATTTGGATTGATGAATGCTGCAGCAATCGGACGAACAGGTCCTGCAGAATTGGAAAGGGATGAAGACACAAATCCCATTAATTTTGTGGGATTGGGAACAACACCTAGATGAGAACGTTGCTTCATGTCTCCATATAACTGAGACAAAGCTGAAAAATTGATAAATTGTGAAGGCTGCTGCCTGTTTACTATATTTTGTGCTGGAGGGATTTCAGAACTGAGTTCAGGTCGGTTTCCCTCTCCGGCATTAGGTTTGCTAAGTGATTTGCCCTCCTGGAACAGTGGTTGAGTTTGCACATTGGTAATACTTTCTCCTCTTGGAGCATGCAGAGAGAAAGTCTGTTGATTCTGTCCAACTGCACTAAACCTTGAGAGAGGGTCAATAACTGCACTAGAACTATGGTCATTCTGATCCACACTTTGTCCTAGCCGAACATCTGCAGAAAATTTTCGATCAATGCTTGACATGGCACAATCACTAGTTTCTTTTCTAAGCTCAAGAGAAAAAGCATAACCAGCATCCTCCTCCCTTGAACTGGGCTTTGAATGGAAACAAACATTTTCAAATATCAGTGGTAGCATAGCTGCAGGATTCCCATGGTGGAGTTTCAGCCTTCTGGAGCTTCGTGCAGTGTTCTGATCAATTGCAAACAAAGGCAAGCCGGGGCATCGCGATGGATTTCCCGACGAGGCGACTCAAGCATGCATGCACCCTTTATCATTCAAGGCAGAGTTGAGGCAGTCCACATTCATGTAGTTTGCATGCTAGTTTATTTGCTTACTTAGCTAGTTTGTTAATTAATTAGAGTTGTGTAATAATTAGCTGTAATTTATTATTCATTTTGGTTATGTAATAACTAGCTTAATTAGATTAGCTTAAATTAGCTAGTTGGTGTTGTATTATTTATTCGGACCCTCCGAGAGAGGGCCAATTGTTGTAATAAGTGTGCGTGTGTGTGATGCATGTCTTCCAACCCCACGTCTTTCTCCTTTTTATTTACTAGCTTATGATGGTTAGTTTAGGACATGTTTAAATTAACATACTTATGCTCGCATGTTTGCATTCATTCATCTGTCTTGCATGCACCGGGCTCGGCGCATCATACTAACCACATTGTATTTCAATTCCAAGTTGAATACATGTATCAAATGTTGCATTTCATATGCCATCTTAGGACAGCTGAGCCTATTTCTAGTTGCATTTTTGTATGTGTTGCATTAGGCATTTCAGCATAGTTAGGATTCATGCATGATTTCTAATTAGCTTCTTTCTTTGGCTTGGAGTACTCGGTAAGCTTTTATACTTTAGCATCCTTGCATGCGTGTGAGTGTTGCCATGATAGCATGCTTGCCATGATGCTATTTGTTTATGTGATATAAGTGCCTGACTGCCTGTTGGTGAAGGTTGGGTTACTTGAATTGGAACAATTCATCAAAATACAAGTTTTAAGCCCACTTGCGATTGGCAAAATCATGTTTTCTAAGCCCACCCGAGGGTGGCAAATCCACGTCTTAGCCTACTTGCGAGTAGCATCATCAAACCATTTTCAAACAAACATGAGATGTTTTGTTCAATTTTAGGCGATCTAGTCTATACTTGTGTATTGTGCGCATCACATAGTAATTTTCGGCTAATAACCAGAATAAGAGCACATGTGTTTTCAAAAACAAGATATCATGCTTAGTACAGGCCGATCTTTGATCGGGCGAGCGGGGGTGCTCATAGATGACCTTCCCCAATCGTACCCAAGTTCCCGAGCCGAGGCAACTTTGGTGATGACAGACACGTGGCCTTAGGCAACGAGTCAGGGTTTCTTAAATTTCCCAAAATAAAATATTTAGGTGGCGACTCTGTATCTGGCAAAGTAGTCCATGTTTGGCACTTCTTTCTTAAAAATCTATTTTCCAAAACGATTTTCCGGATTTGGACTCTTTGGTGATTTATCATTCTTGCATTGCACTTTGCGAGATTAGATTCAGAACCGTGACATTTGAGTCCACTACTACAGTAAGCCCCAGATGAACAAAACACGGGGGATTTTCCCTCGGGACGTTCGGGACGTCTACACCATCATGTACCCACGAAGTACCAACAATGTACCCAAGTGCCAAAGAATGTATAAAAAGTACTCAATACGTATTTTGAGTACCCAATATGTATACAGTAATCCTATTGATATACGTACCAGTACCCCGTAAATATTCAATATGAGCACGACAACATTTTCGAAGTACCTGTGCTTTATAGCCAACCACAAAGTCAACAATATCTACTATAGGGTTATATGGCAGTCAAGGGCACCCTAGCCACTCCAAATTAGTTATAACTAAATCATATGCAAAATCCAAACATATTTTGTGGTTCAAAAAATACAATGTTTTGTGCAACCCTTCAAAAATTGAGTTCCCATGCGTAAACAGAAATACTAAGAAAAATTAAGTTAGTTTTGAATCTACAAGGCCTATTTGATTTGGCTAATTATAGTGTAGGATTGGGATTATCACATTCCAATGTTTGATTTCAATTTTTGTTATTTAGATTAGATTCCAACAAACATTTTATCTAACAAAATTGGCCCATTTTTTAATCCTACAACTAATAATGCAAAACAAACATATTATATATTTCCGTATCCATTGCAAAACAAATGTGCATAAGAGGGGATTATTTATTCGACTAATCTAATTGGATAACCAATACTATATTGTCCCCTCACTATTGATCCTGCTAATCAAACTACGCCACACAAAGTATTACTCATCACTATGAAAATTTCACAAAATATTGTTCATGATGGAAGAATTAGGGCTTTCTTTAGACACTAGTTCAAAGTCAAAGTATATATTGAATAAAGTAAATCATCCAATTACAATCAGTCAAACAAAAAGAAAAAAAAGCCTTAATTTAAAAGTTCAAAACATCATCACTCTTCAATTGAGCAAAAGCCAATGAAAATAAATGAAATTAAAACCCTTGTTGTTTGCATGTATGTGAGTGTATGTAACAGAATAATCACATAGAATCGAAAAGAAACAATTTAGGGTGAGAAGTTACATGCAATCAAAGAAAAACTGCCATGAAGGTCCTACGAGAGAAAACCCTAGATTGCTTTGCCCTGAACATCCAAACAAGTGAAAAGAGTCCACCATTGAGAGTGTGAAGCCTAAAATTCTCTCAACTTTGGGGTTTAATTGTGATGCCCAAAAATACATGAAAATTAATTTAAACCATTGGATTGTTTGGATGAATCTTCGTCATTGAACATAAAGTCCAGCAACCTGTAATAACTAGTGAAAAATTTAGAGAACAATGGCACTGTTTGGGAAGTTGGGTTTTTGTTTTTGTTTTTGGTTTTTTTTTTTTTTTTTGTTTTTTTTCAGAAAAGACAAATTGATTACAAACCAAAAAAAACAATCCAAACAAAATATCACATCAAACCCCATAATCATTTCACTTTTTCTCTCACAAATATCACATCCAACCACAAAAAAACCCAACTATCTTCCCAAACACACAAAAAAAAAAAAAAAAAAAAAAAAAAAAAAAAAAAAAAAAATTCTCTATTAATATGCTACAACTAAAAAAATCTACAAAAAAACCCACTTCCCAAACACCCACAATATAAAGAAAGCCATGTTTTCATTTTTATGGCAAAACTAGCCTTGTTTTCGCAGAAGTGACGCAGACTTTGAATTTATCATAATCATAAAAAAGAGAAAAACAAAAAAAAGTATCCCCTATTTATTTTCAGAGCATAGATACAAGCTTTGAATCTATCAAAACAAACATCTATATGAGGCCTTGCATAGATTGGTTACGCAAAGCTTTCTCACCCCACTATGCAAACAGAGTGTAATTGTTAAGTGTCAGAGTTCTTCAACGTTGAACATGATAAGAACTTAAAAATGAATTGTCTCATTTCCAATAGAATTCATGTTTAATTTGAAATGATTAAAAAAAATCCACCAAAAATAAAATAAAATAAGATCAAAACATTATAGTATTTGCCTAGATGATTTGTAGAACAGACCAGTGAGTAGTAAAATAAGGCCTTAAATTGGAATAGCAATGGGTGCAAACCTCCATTTACACTTAGCCAAACCAAACCAAACCAACCCAACCCAAACTAAGCCTTAAGTCCCATCAAATGGGGTCAACTACATGAATCTTTCTTCTCCATTCGACTCTATCCAAGGCCATATTGTTAGTCAAATTAAGGAGATTCATATCTCTATTTACTACACTAACCAATGTCAATCTAGGTCTGCCCTTCCCCTAACACTTCCATCTATGGTCACTATATCGCATCTCTTCACTACTGCCCCTGTTGGTCTCCGTTGTATATAACCAAACCATCTCAAACTATTCTCCGTCAACTTATATTCTATCCATACTACCCATTCTCGGATATACTCATTTCTAACTCTGTCTTTTCTAGTCTTGTCACACATCCACCTAAGCATCCTCATCTCAGCAGTACTCATCTTATCTACATGTTGTTTCTTAATTGCCCAACATTCCGTCCTATACAACATCGCTGGTCTAATAGTCATTCTATAAAATTTTCCTTTTAGTCTAGTGGGTACCTATTTATCGCACAGTACCACAGACGCACTCCTCCACTTAAGTCACCCCGCCTTAATTCTATGGACCATATCCGCTCCAATCTCCCCAACCGTTGTGATAGTCAATCGTAAATAACGAAAATGTTTGCTCTTCAGTAGTACTTAGTCCTCAATCTTCACTTCTCTTCTACTTCCATTGTTACTGTTACTAAAATAATATTCCATGTACTCTGTCTTAGTTCTACTTATCCTAATTTCTTTATATTCAAGTGCTTCTCTCCAAGTCTCCAACTTAGTATTAACTCATTCTCTAGTATCATCCACTAACACGATATCATCTGCAAAAAGCATACACCATGGCACATCATCGTGAATATTTCTCATCAACTCATCCATAACTAAAGCAAAAAGATAAGGACTTAAGATTGATCCTTGATGCAACCCTACAGTAATGGAAAATTCACTTGCCTCTCCAATCGGTGATCTAATAGTGGTCACCACACCTTCATACATATCTCTAATCACATCAATGTAACCTCTTGTCACCCCTTTCTTCTCTAACACTCACCAGATTATATCCCAAGGCACTTTATCATATGTTTTCTCAAGATCGATAAAAACTATATGAATGTCTCTTTTCTTTTCTCTATACTTTTCTATTACTCTCCTCAAAAGATAGATCGCTTCCATTGTTGGTTTACCAGACATAAACCCAAATTGATTCTGCAACACCTTTGTTATATCTCGCAATCGATGTTCCATTACTCTCTCTATATAACACATTTGTTTGATTCCTCTATAGTTGTTGCAGTTCTGAACATCTCCTTTATTCTTATAGATTGGCACTAAGATATTCTTCCTCCACTCCTCTGACATTTTCCTAGTCAACAAAATTTTACTAAATAACCTAGTTAACCAAGCCACCCCCTTAATTCCAAAAAAATAAAAAAAAATAAAAACCAAGCCATCCCCTTCTTACCCAAACATTTTCAAGCTTCAAAAGGGATATTATCGAGTCCTAAAGCCTTATTCAATTTCATCTTCTTAAGTGCAATCTTCACTTCGAAGTTCCTAATCCTACAATAGAACCTGTAGTCCTAGTTTTCCTTATTACTGCCTACTTCCTTCCCTTTTGACCTACCTCCAGGTCCCTCATTTAACAACTTCTCAAAATAGTTCTTCCAGCTCTCCTTAATCTCTTCATCCTTCACCAACACCTTGAAGTCCTCACTCTTGATGCACTTAACCTGATTAAAGTCACTTTTTTTCCTCTCTCATCTTAGCAATTTTGTATATCATTTCCTCTCCTTACTTACTATCTAATCTAGTGTATAGGTCATTATAGGCTTTCAACTTAGTCTCTCTCACTACTTTTTTGACATCCTTAGCCAATCTGTAACTCTTAAGATTTCCTTCAATTCTATCATTCTGCCACTTTTTAAAGCACATTTTTTTTCATCTTTACTACCTCTTGAACCTCCTCCTTCCACCACCAAGTTTTTCTAGAGTTGGGTCCCTTTCCTTTCGACTATCCAAGAACTTCTCTTAAGATTCTCTTCATACAATTGGCCATCAAGTTCCACATAGTGTTTGCATCATCTTCCAAGTCCCAAGTACCAAGTACCTTCTTTATCCATTCTATTCTTAAATATTTCTAGTTTATCTCCTTTTAGGTCCCACCATCTCGTCCTACGACGCCCACTATCCTTCATAACTTGGAATTGCCCTTTTAAGGTATAAATCTAGTCCCAAAATCCTATGTTGAGACATTAGGCTCTCTCCAGGAATCACCTTACTATCACTACATTTTAGACGGTCTATTTTTCTTACTAGAAAGTAATCTATGTGATTCCTAATTGACCCACTCTTAAAGGTTATCAAATGCTCCTCTCTCTTCTTATATATAGTATTGGCCACCACCAAGTCAAAAGCCAACGCAAAATCTAAAATACTCTCTTCAGACTCATTTCTATCACCAAAACCATACCTACCATACACCCTCTCATATCCTAGTTTATCGATTCTTATATGGCTGTTGAAATCACTGCCTATAACTAGTTTCTCTCCAACGGGTATCTCCTGTAATACCTCATCCATTTGGTCCCAAAAATCTCTTTTAGTCTGATCACCTAATCCTACTATAGAGGCGTATGCGCTAATAACATTCACTATATTTTTTTCTAATAACTAGTTTAACTAATATAATCCTATCACATTTCCTAATGACCGCAACTATATTTTCTACAAGACTCTTAGCAACTACTATTCCTATCCCATTCCTGTGTCTATCCTTGCCACTATAATATAGTTTAAAACCGGTATCCTCTATTTCTCTACCTTTCTCACTTGTCCACTTATTTTTTGTATGCAAGCTATATTAACTCTCCTCCCTTTACACTTGTACATTTAAATTTTTTGGGCTAATTACATGGACCTTTGAGGTTTTTGACAAATACTGTAGCCTTCCTTATGGTTTTTGAAATTATACTAACCTCCCTTGTTAGAGTTGATGGGTGATGGAAATTGACAAAAAAAAATAATTTTACATTTTCACCCTTTTATTTTGATCTCCTTTCTTATAACCAAACAACCTTAATTTAAAAACCAAACTTTCACCTCCATTATTTATCTTTAGAACCAAACAAAATCATGCATGTACCCATCCTTTTCGCTTTTTCCTCTCTCTCTCTTTCTCTCTCTCTCTCTCTCTAACAAATAGCTGTGTTACACTAACATTCTTGTACCACTACCATTCCTGTACCACCACCAAAATACACTAACAACAAACAACAGTGTTACTTCAATCATATATAGATGGTTAATGCTATGGTACACACCCTCAAAACTCACCCTCATAGGAGTCATAACTATATAAAAAAAAAAAAATTAGTTACTAACAAACAACACGTAAGGTATAACCAAAGAGCTCTTGAATCACAACCAACACGACAATAGGTAATAACGAAAGACCACAAATGCATTTACATACATATTTATCTTCATTATACATAGAATTCACCATACAGTAACAGCACAGTGACTGCAATTATATACACTTACAGGTTTAAAAAAAAAAAACTACTCCTATATAAATGTGTATATGTATCTGTATATATATACACATACATACACATTTATCTTCAATTATACATGCAATTCACACAAGCAGGCTGAAATTTAAAGCATATCAAGAGATGTTCAGGGTCAATTTAAAGCATACCATTACCACTCAAATATCTCACTTCCTTCCATTTGCACTTACACACTGAGAGAGCCACCACCGCCACCCTCTGCAAGTGTGAAACCCACCTGAATATATATATATATATTCAAATCTTGTTTTTTTCTTTCTTTTTTTCATCTCTTTGCTGGGTTTGAAGAGAAAAAAGAGGGGTGTGGATGGTTTTGAAAATTTCTGGGATGTTGACAATGTTTATGGGTACAGATAGGTATGAGGTGTTCGAGGAAATGCCACACTTAAACAGTACTCTGTAATTACTGTAAGAATAGGGCAAAATAAAATTGGGGCAGTGAAGAGACAAAGAAAAGGTTGTTTAAATCCATGATGGGTATAAGAGAAAGAGAGAGAGAGAGAGAGAGAGAGAGAGACAGTTAAGGAGGGATGGATGAAGAGTGGGTAGGGATAACACGAGTGATGGTGTTGCTACCGATGGAGAAAAGGATGAGGAGGTGGTGTCACCATGTCGCCGGTGGAGTAAGGGTAAGGAATGATTGAGTAGAGGGAAGATAAGAACAAGATGGGGGCTGTTTCTTGTAATGATAAATAAACGAAATGGGTTTGTTTGGTTGTATGGATATATTGGGAGTCGGTTGTTCGTTTGAAAGGATATATAGCGTTGTTCTTTTTTTTAAAATTTAAAAATTAACTAAAATAATTGATTCTGAAAGGAAACCTATATTTAGTTACTAACATTTGCTTATATAAACCAACTTTTGTTGTGAGAAAATTAGTCTAAAGTCCCTATCCCATTTTTAGTAATGGAAGAGATCAAAAATATTATTTTGTGTTGTTTAAGGTCCCTCAACCCAACATCCATATATCACAGAGAAATTTGACTATCTCAAATCAAATCTCATCTCTCTTTCTACCTTCCCTATTTCATCTCTCTCTCTTTCTCTAAATCCAAACCTCACTTCAAGACTTCAATCCAAATCCAAACCTAGATTCAAAATCCCCCAAATCAGAGACCCATCAAAATTCTCAACAAACTCATTTTCTCAAAAGATGATACGAGAGTCTAAATGAGGTCTACCATCATCACGTGAACAAAACCAAGTCCAACACCAACCCTGCCTCCAGCGAGTGCCAAGTCGAGTTTTGCGCATTTTGAGGAAGATAAAATCATGGAGGCTCACCGTCCAGCGACGGTGAAGGAGGGTAGAGTCTTAATGGAGGCTGTAGAAGATGACCAGGTTGATGTAAAGGCTGATGATTTCATCAATATGTTTAGGCAACAATTGAAATTGTAGAGGCTGGACTCCATTAGAAGATACAAGGATATGATTAGTAGAGGGGGTGCAAAGTAAAGTATCTTGATTTCTTGGGGTCGTTTTTTTATTTTTGTTAAGTTTTTGGGTAGATTTGAGACCTCCTTAGCTTTTACCCTCACTTCTTGTGTCTAGAGAAATTTGATGTCGGAGATGTGTAAATTTTTCTCTGTGATGTATCTAGAGAAATTTGGTGTTAGCGATGTGTAAAATTTTCTCTGTGATGTGTCCAGAGAAATTTGGTGTTGGAGATGTGTAAATTTTTTCTGTAATATGTTCAAAGAAATTCGGTGTTGGTGATGTGTAAAATTTTCTCTGTGATGTGTCAGAAGAAATTTTGTGTTAGAAATGTGTAAAATTTTCTCTGTGATGTGTCCAGGTAAATTTGGTGTTGGTGATGTGTAAAATTTTCTCTGTGATGTGTTAGGAGAAATTTGGTACTAGAGATGTGTAAAATTTTCTCTGTGATGTGTCCAGAGAAATTTGGTGTTGGTGATGTGTAAAATTTTCTCTGTAATGTGTCCAGAGAAATTTGGTATTGAAGATGTGTAAAAAAATTTTCTGTGATGTGTCTAGAGAAATTTGGTGTTGGATATGTATAAAACTTTCTCTGTGATGTGTCCAGAGAAATGTTTTCTGTGATGTGTGAAAAAATTTCTGTGATGTGTCCAGAGAATTTTGGTGTTGGAGATGTGTAAAATTTTCTCTGGATCGAATTTTCTTTGGAAAGTCCAAAGAAATTAACTGGATCAAAATTTCTCTGGATCAAATTTTTTCTGGATCGATATTGAGAGACCTTAAACATTATGAAAATATTGGGTATCCTTTATGATATAAAATTTTAATATCAGAGAGCTTAAAAAAAATCCGCTTTTGTTATCACATTTGCTAGTTAGATTACACAACAAAAGTTTACGTAAGTTGTCAATGAAAATAAGGAAGAGTAATGTAATTTTAAAAATTATAAAGGTTCTTGCAATTATCAATAACCTGAAGGAAGGTTTGTGTAATTAATCCAAATTTCTTTTTTAATTTGATAAATAGAAAAGAAAAGTGTTAAAATTGATAACGATTAATAATTAATTTTTATCTCATTTTTTCACATTGAGACACAAAGCAATGTAATCCCCCCACCCCACCCCACCCCACCCATGCACACATATACATATAAGATCTACTCACTTGCATCATTGAGTGATAAAATAAAAAATAAAAAGATTATATGTAACATTTTTTTTAAGTTGTTAACAATATAGGTTAAAATAAGTGGTAAGTCGTAGGTGTAGAACCACATTTTAACTAACTATAATTCTTTGCCGCACTTGAGGAACGTCACTTTATGATGTAATCGAGAATGATTGAAAACTCCCAATTTGCCACCTCTAATTCGGAATTAAATGCACTAGAACTAACCCCAATTCACTCTAACACCCATAAAAGCCCATTGATATCTAATTTGAGCCACATTAGTTTAGAACACATCATTTATAAATAAATTAATATCACACACACACACACACACACACACACACACACAAAAGGACATAGACAAATAAAATCATTTGATGATATAATTTGGATTGAAAGAATTTATGGTGATACAAAAGCTCAATAAAAGAGGATAGGATTCCATTGTATAGTATAGCCCCATGTTGCCCTATGGGCCATGACTCATTATGAGTAAGATGAGGTTGGAGATGTTGGGATCCACTTAGCACCTTGAATAAAATTTTGCACTGAATATGTTTGGACATGATTAGCTGGAATTGTGCTACTCCATTTTTCTCTAAGAGACAAATTGGATCCGTGGCCGAAGTTGTCAAATTCCCCATAATATAGGGTTGATAAAGCAAAGTTTCCATCCTAAGGCATCCATCATGTGGGTGCAATGAGATCCCCTAAGTTACATTGAATAAAAATTGTACTTGAATACTCCTTCCATGGTCTCCCCAAGAAGTTCTTGCAAACCTCCTTAGGACTAGGATTCCTTTTGTTATAAAATGTCATCATGTATTCATTAGTACCATTAACTGTGCAATTCAAGAACGCAAAGCCGGTTGTTTAGGCAGGGTCAAACCTTCCATGAGCTGTTATGACATTGTTTTAAGAGAAGACTTGGGGGCGAGGAGAGACTAGGATGATGCAATCTTGGAAGATTGAAGTTGAAAATCCTAAAATGAAGTCCACATTGTCTTGGATGCCACAGGACTTGTAAAATTGTCGAAGGGTGTTGGCATATACAGTGTCTTGGTTTCCTATAAATTCACAATTTTCTATGATGGATAGGACGCTATCTGATCGGAATGCCACTGCTTGGTGGGCATTGGGACCCGCCGTGTTCTCGATTGTTAGGTCCTTCGCCATGAATCCATCATCGAGCACTCCTACAATAACATCATGCATAGAACAACATTAAACTCCAACGAACACACCTATCTTGCATTATAATTGAACTTTAATTTATTACTTTCATCCTAGCATTATTAATCTATAACATAACGAAAATAACTCATGCAACAACCCCTAAATCTATCCCCCAATCTACTCCTATCATTTTGACACTCCTATATCTTTGAATTTTAATTGAAATCTAATTGAAATTGGTGTTGATTCTCCAAAAACTAAAAAGCTTAATGGAAGAAAACCAAAATGAAATTGCATAGAAAGAGCAATGTTGCACATGATTTGATGAGTTTATGTTTTGCAATTTGTTGGAGAAATTTAGCAAACAAATATGTGATACTCAAGATAGAGAAACTAGACTAGAAGAAAGAAAAGAAAGGGTAACAAAAAAGCTGAAAGGAAATGAAGTATAAAGAAAATGATAATATGATTATAGTCATAGACATCTCTAACATGTAGCCTCAACCAAAAACTTATCATCAATAATGTAAAAATGACAATTATGCCAAAATAATAGCACACTCAACAAACTGCGACTTTAATGGGGGCATATTTTTTAATGATTATGTATTGTTTTTATTTTTAGTGTAACTCATATTTATTTTAGAACTTTGACTAAATTTAGGCCCCGTTTGGGGAGTTAGGTTTGTAACCAAAAAGTTACTATCAATTGTCATATCACTTTCTCTACTTTTTACACATCTTTTAGTATAAAAAATAAAAAAATAAAAAAGCAAATTCTCAAATAACTAGTGAATGACAGTTGTTAGGTAATAAATAAAAATGCAAATAGCATAGAAAAATAATAGATTTTTGGTGCATTTGTTCTATTTTTGCATAGTAAATACTACATACTAATGGAGAAACTTATGATAAATTCATATAAAGTGCATTTTTAATATACTACAATAGCAAAGGAAATACTATACTAATAGAGATGCTCTTTTCATATGGTAAATAGAAGAAAAAAATTCATTACAACAATGATAGCACATCATCATTGACATGTAGTATCATCATCCAATCATGAATTACTAATTTACCTCGCTATTCATATGTGTGTGTTGAGTTGGATGGTAGAAAGTGTGGTTCCCCATCTATGTGGTGTTTTATTATTGGATGATATTGACATGTATCACTGTTACACTAAAGTTTTACTCTAAAAATAGAGAACTCACTTGAGAAGATGATCCAGAGGAAGATTGGGCCTCCCAAATAAATGACATTGTAATTGCATAAGGGATTTTCATTATGCATGAGCAATTAAATTGGGAAATCTGTTTGAAGCAGAAAATTTGTCAACCTTGTGAAAAATATGTTGTTCAATTATTGGTAAATAGTAAACCAACGGGTCTAGCCCTTTGGGCAAAACCCTTGAAAATTCACTAAGAGGTTAGTGGTTTAAATCTCTCTTCTTGCATGTGGGTCATTTTCTTTGAAAAAAAAATTCCCTTTATCTCAAAATTAACCTAGTTTATGGATAGAATTTTTTTTTTTTTTGTTTTTTATTTTTTTGGATACATACATAAGATAGTTTTTGTGTAGACATTCCATTTTGACTGGCCTTAAGATTTAGGCACCTTTAATGCTCCTCGATGATGAAAGAAGAAATGTATGATAATGTCTTCTCGAAAGAAACTGTAAGGTGGTGAGATCCTTAAACCAAACATAACCCCTCTTTTTAGTCAAAAAGCTTTCAAGACCTAGAGAAACTTTTTTACAATAGTACTTTCAAGAAATTGTCACTTCACATGTTCGATTAATCCAAGTTTATTCAAAAGTCAGAAATCGAATTTCTTTCAAAACAAATCAAGAATTGAATCGAATTGTGAAAAAGAAGGAATTACTTGAGCAAATAGACCAACAACCCAACAAAACACGTAGCCACAAGTTCTAGGTCTTCCAAGAACATGTAGCCGCAGGTTGTTATGTGTAGCCTCAATTAATTTTCGGTTGACAGTTGTTTCTCAGAGTGGTCCCCTAGAGGCTAGAATATCCCAAATGCACGTATATCTAATATATACACACATCTGATGACTATATATCACCCCCCTTAGTTTATATATTCTCCCCTCCCAAAAATAAATAAATAAATAAATAAATAACTTGGGAAGAAGAGAGGACTAATATTGCACCAAAAAATTGCCAAAATATATTTAAAGACTCTCATCTTCTTCAACTAAGCTACCATATCCACCATTTCAAAGCGGGATCTTGGACCTCCATTAGAGATGACTCGAGAGGAGTATTGAAGACTCACTCAAACTTGTGCATCACTCTCCTTTGCTCTTAGTTTGAAACCTCTAAGCTGAAATTGATTATTTACTTTCTTTTCTTAGTATCTATACATGTCATATCTATTTGATAATAGTTAGATCTATTGTTTCTCGTTGATTATACTATAAATTCTATTGTCATGCATTTGACCATATTTGGGATAGAGCCATGCTAGTCTCTATGTTTTTGGAATAGATCTAAGCTATTTCTATCTCTACCCTCTAATTTCCTTTCTTTTTTTCATTTTCTAGTATGTTGATAGCCTAGTACATGCACCTAAACCAAGTTTGTCGAATTTTTTAGGAATAATATTAGGGATCATGAAAAAAATATCATGAAATATTTCATGAAAATTTTTAATCAGTTGATTAGTGTGTGGTGTTTTATTATATGTGTAATCTAACGGTGGTGAATCTTTCATGATCATTTTTATGATATTTTTTCATAATTCCTAACGTTACTCTTTTTTTAGATAATATTGCTAAGATTGTTGTTGTGTTTAATGATTTCCATGACTTGACATGATCAGGGCTACGCTGTGTTGATGATAAAGGGTTCACCTAAACCTTCTCAGTTTTGAAAAATACAACAAAAATCTTTTAGAGTTTTAATTTGTGAGTTTTAATAACTTTAATGTGTATGTAGAACCCATTTGATTGATAGAGAAGGCCTATCAGCAGATCACAATCCAGCAGATCACAATGGAGTTATAGTTTAGTATATGGTGTACTGTGTCACATGTGATCATACGCTATAACAGAGTTAGTTAGAGATGATTAGTTAGTTAGGTTGGTAAGCATTGTATTGAATATGTATATATATATAGTTGTATGTGAATAGAATAAAGTAATGTAGAATATACAATATCAATAATTCTTCATGGTATCAGAGCTTTGAAGCTCCAACGAGCATCTCTCTAATGGCGTCATCTCCAATGATGATTCCATTGTCTTCAACTATGATTCCTTCGAATCTCAATATGCTGATCTCTAATCTGAGTTCTCTTGTGACTGTAAAACTAGATAATACAAATTTCATCATCTGGAGCAATCAAATGAAGAACATTCTTCGCGCTACCGATCTGCTGAAATTTGTTGATGGCTTATATTCATGTCCAGCGGACTGTATCTGAAATTCATCTGGTGTAGAGATGTGCAATCCTGAAGCACTTCAATGGAGGATGATTGATGCACATTTAATAAGCTGCATCACAGCCACTCGCTTACCTGTTATCTTCACCACTGTTCTTCGTCTTCAAACTAGTTCAGAAATTTAGTTTGCATTAGCCAAACGATTTACAACTCTATCAAGATCACATATCCATCAGCTTAAGAACAAATTAAACTCCATCTTGAAAAATTCTAACTCAATGGAGGTATATCTCAGAAACATTAAAACTCTTGCTGATCAACTTAGCATTGCTTCCTCATTTATTGAAGATAAAGATATCGTCCTTATTACTTTGAATGGATTACCTGCGAAATATGATTCATTCAAAACTGCAATTCAAGCAAGATTAAAGAGCATATCCATGAATGATCTTTCGTCCTTACTATGTTCAGAAGAAATTCACATTGAAGGAAAAATAAAGCAATCCTCTGCTCTTACTGTTGCCTATGCAATAATGAAAGATTCTCAATCATCAAAAGGTTTCACTTCTTATCACAATAATTACGGTTCTTCTTGACATGACTCAGGAGGTTCCTATTGAGGATCATACAGATCTGGTCCAAGCAGATCTTCAAACTTCAAAGGCAGATCTTCAAATCGTGGCAGATTAGATTTTGGTTATGTTTGTCAAATCTGTGGTAAACCTAACCACTCTGCCTTGGATTATTGGCATCGACTGGATCTTGAATTTCAGTCTCAGTCATCTTTTTCTCCTCAATCTCACCCCCAAACTCATTCCAAAGCTTATGTTGCCTCCATGACCGATGATACTACATCTCAGAACTCCACTCCTTGGTTTTTGGATTCCGCTGCCTCTGAACATGTGACAAATGATCTTCATCGTTTAAACTCCTATCAACCTTCCTCTGGTTCTAAACAAGTTACTATTGGCAATGGTGACTCTCTCCCCATTCACAACATTGGGAAAGGTATTTTGCCAACTCCACATCATTCTTTTAAACTTAACGAAGTTCTTCATGTTCCTACCATTTTATCTAATCTTCTTTCAGTACAACAATTAGCCAGAGACAACAATTCTTCTATCATTTTTTATCACTCTTCCTTTGCCATTCAGGACAAAGTTTCTCGGGCTATTCTTCACAAAGGATATCATGCCAGTGGTTTATATCATTTTACTTCTTCACCTCCTACTTTGTCTTTGCCTCTATCTACTACTACTGTATTTTCCACTACTGGTTCATCCTCATCTGCTGAACTATGGCATAAAAGACTAGGCCATCCCTCTGTTTCAAAGCTTCAACCACTTAAGTCTCATTTGTCTATTGTTTTCAATAAAAATGACTTGAGTTGAATTGATTGCTCAACTTCCAAATGTCATACGCTTCTATTTACACTTTCAAACTCCACTGTTAATAATCCATTGTCTTTGATTCACAGTGATGTTTGGGGTCCATTTCATGGCTCCTCTACTGCTTACAAGTATTATGTGTTGTTTGTTGATGATTTCAGTCGATTCACATGGATTTATCCCCTTTTTAATAAAAGTGAGATCTTTTCTAAGTTTACGATTTTTAAGGCCTTTTTTGAAAAACAATTTGGTCTTCCTCTTCAAATTTTACGAACTGATGGTGGAGGTGAATTTGTCAACCATTCCATGTTGAACTTTATGAGTCTCCATGGCATACTTCATTAACACTCTTGTCCTCATACTCCATCTCAGAATGGAGTTGCAGAAAGAAAGCATTTGCACATCACTGAAATAGTTATCTCTCTTCTTCATCACTTTTCTTTACCTCTTACCTACTGGTTTGATGCCATAGCTACTGCCATATACCTTATCAACAGACTTCCCAATGCTTCTCGGTCTAACTGCTCTCCTTTTGAACTTCTTTTTAAAACCAACCCTGACTACACACATCTCAAAGTCTTTGGATGCCTTTGTTTTCCTTGGTTAAAATCATACTCCTCTCATAAATTAGCTCCCAAATCTACTACTTTCATTTTTCTTGGCTATCATCCATCAGTTAAAGGGTACTGCTGTCTTAATTCTGAAACCAGTTCTATTTTGCTTTCTAGACATGTCTAATTTCAAGAACATATTTTCCCTTTTGCTGCTTCTTCCACTCAGCCTACTTTCCCTTATTCTTTGTTTATTTTACAACATATTTTCTGGCATCCTTCCCCTATTTTTCCCTATGTTGCCTCCCAGTCTACCCACTGACCTACTGCTATTGCTAGACCTACTGCTCTTGCTTGACTTGTTGTCCCACAGTCTGCTACTTCTTCTCCACCTCAGCTTGCTGCATTTCAGCCTCCTGCTCGGCCCAATTCTACAGCCCTACCTTCCCCTACTCCTCAGACTACCTCTTCTCCTTCTATTCCAATTGGTTCCATCGAGGATGTTTTACCTCTTCCTCCTCGTTCTACTAACATTCGCCCTACGCAAACCAGATCCAAAAGCAAGCCTTTCTGTTTTTCTAGCTCCCTCTCTTCTCCTCTTACTGCTGATTCTTTCATAGAGCCCACTCTATATTCACATGTTCTTTATTCTTCTGTTTGGTTTTAAGTAATGATGGATGAATACACTGCCTTTTAGCACTAGGGTACTTGGTCTCTTGTTCCTCTTCCATCTTCTAAGCATTCTATTGGCTGCAAGTTTTTAAAATCAAACGCAACTTAGATAGCACTGTTGCCCAGCACAAAGCTTGCCTTGTTGCTAAGGGCTTTCTTCAATAGCAGGGTGTGGATTTTCAGGACACCTTCAGTCCTGTCGCCAAACAACCCACCATTCGCATCTCACTTTGTCTAGCCTTACATCACCAATGGCCTCTTAAATAGTTTGACATTAGCAATGCCTTCTTACATGGCTAGCTTGAGGAAGAGGTGTACATGGACCAGCCACCTGGGTTTGTTGATCCACAAAATGCTTTTTTGGTTTGTAAGCTCCACAAGGCTCTCTATGGTCTCAAACAAGCTCCTTGAGCTTGGTTCTTCACATTTTCCTCTTTTCTTCTCTTCGAAGGGTTTATTCAAAGCAAGTGCAATTCTTCATTATTTGTCCACAAATCTTCCTCATCTGTTACTTACATTTTGATATATGTGGACAACATTATTTTAACAGGCAATAATCAGGCTTATCTTGAAACTTTGTTGGCTCATATGCACGTTGCTTTCTCTATGAAGGAGTTAGGCAATATTTCCTACTTCCTTGGCATTTCAGTTCAACCTATCTCTCATGGTTTCTTTCTCTTTCAGCATAAGTATGCTTTCGACCTCCTTGTCAAAGCTGGAATGGTTGATTGCAAGCCCTATGCCACGCCTATTTCTGTCAAACTTCCAAATGAAGCTGTTGATTCTCTGCCATGCTCCCAACCTTTTCTTTATCATAGCATTGTTGGGGCCCTTCAATATCTTACAATCACCAGACCCGAGTTGTCTTATGCTGTGAATCAAGCCTGTCAAATCATGCACTCTCTCACGGTGGACCATTTCTCATCAGTCAAATGCATTCTCTAATATGTGACAGGCAAATTGGCCCATGGTCTTCATTTTACTTCTAGTCATTTTAACTTTCACTCTTAATGAATGCAGTAACAGTTGGTTTAAAAATTTGAGACAATTCTGAGCTCGTCCCAATAGTGTCGCAAAAATGTCATTTCTGAATAGGCTGCCAAATTTGAGATAATTTTTAGCTCGTCCCAAACGTGTCGCCAAAATGCTATTTCCGATTAGTGTACCAAATGTTAGAGAATTCTGGCCTCGTCAGAAAAGTGTCACTGATCAGGCATTCAAATTTGAGACAATTTCGAGATCGTACCAAAAGTGTTGCTAAAATGTCATTTCAGATTGGACTGCAAAATTTGAGACAATTTTGAGCTCTTCCCAAAAGTGTCTGTAAAATGCAATTTTCGATCAGAATCCCAAATTTGAAAAAATTCCAAGGTCGCCCCAAATGTGTCGCCAAAATTCCATTTTCGATCAAACTACGTAATTTAAGAAAATTTCAAGCTGGACCCAAAAGTGTCTTCAAAACTCAATCTTCGTTCAGATTGCAAAATTTGAGACAATTCTGAGCTTGTTCCAAAAGTGTCACCAAAATGCCCTTTCCGATCAAAATGTCAAATTTAAGACAATTCCAAGCTCGTCCCAAAAGTGTCGCCAAAACGTCGTTTCTGATCAAACTGCCAAATTTGCGATAATTCTGAGCTCATACCAAAAGTGTTGCCACAATGCCATTTTCAATCAGACTGCCAAACTTGAGACAATTTCAAGATGGCCTTAAAAGTTTTGCAAAAACGCTGTTTTAGATGAGACTGCCAAATTTGAAGCAATTTTGAGCTCGTTCCAAAAGTGTCGCCAAAACGCCAATAACCGATCAGGCTACCAAATCTGAGACAATTCCGGTCTCGTCCCAAAAGTGTCACTAAAATGTCGTTTCTGATGAGACTGCCAAACTTGAGACAATTCATCCCTCGTCCCAAAAGTGTCACTAAAATGTTGTTTCAGAATGGACTGGCAAATTTGAAACAATTCCGAGCTCGTCTCGAAAGTGTCGTTAAAAATGCAATTTTTGATCAGATTCCCAAATTTGAGACAATTCCGAGCACGTTCCAAAAGTGTTGCGAAAATGCTATTTTCGCTCAGATTGCCAAATTTGAGACAATTCTGAGCTCGTCCCAAAAGTGCCGCGAAAATGCCATTTTTGATTAGACTACAACATTTGAGACAATTCTAAACTAGTCCCAAAAGTGTCTCCAAAATGCCGTTTTCATTAGACTGCAAAATTTGAGTTAGTTCTGAGCTCGTTCCAAAAGTGTCGCCGAAACGTCATTTTTTATTTGACAGCCAAATTTGAGACAATTCCAAACTCGTCCCAAAAGTGTCACCAAAATACCTTTTCCGTTCAGACTGCAAAATTTGAGACAATTCCGAGCTCGTTCCAAAAGTGTCGACAAAATGACCTTTCCGATCAGAATCCCAATTTTGAGACAATTTCAAGCTCACCCCAAAAGTGTTGCCAAAATGCCGTTTCCGTTCAAACTGCAAAATTTTAGACAATTCCAAACTCGTCCCAAAAGTGTCGCAAAAATGCCGTTTTCGATTAGACTGCCAAATTTGAGACAATTTTAAGCTGGTCTTAAAAGTTTCACAAAAACGCCATTTCAGATGAGACTACTAAATTTGAGACAATTCCGAGCTCATCCCAAAAGTGTCACCAAAACACCGTTACCGAACAGGCTGCCAAATTTGAGACAATTCTAATCTCGTCTCAAAAGTGTCACTAAAATGGCGTTTCCAAAGAGACTACTAAATTTGAGACAATTCCTAACTCGTCCCAAAAGTGTCGCTAAAATGTCGTTTCAGAATGGATTGCCAAATTTGAAAAAATTTCGAGCTTGTCCCAAAAGTGTCACTAATAATGCAATTTCCGATCAGACTCCTAAATTTGAGACAATTCCAAGCTTGTTCCAAAAGTGTTGCGAAACGCCATTTCCACTCAGATTGCCAAATTTGAGACAATTCTGAGCTTGTCCTAAAAGTATCGCTAAAATGCTATTTCCGACCAGACTCCCAAATTTGAGACAATTCCAAGCTCGTCCGAAACGTGTCCAAGCACCATTTTTGATCAGACTGCTAAAGTGGTAACAATTCCGAGCTTGTCTCAAAAGTGTTTCCAAAATGTTGTTTCCGATCAAACTGCCAAATTTGGGACAATTCTGAGCTCATCCCAAAAATGTCGGCAAAATGTCATTTTCAATTAGACTGCCAAATTTGAAACAATTTAGAACTCATCCCAAAGTGTCGCCAAAATGTAGTTTCTGGTCTGATAGCCAAATTTGAGATAATTCTGATCATATCCCAAAAGTGTCGATAAAATACCATTTTTCATCAGACTGCCAAATTTGAGACAATTTCGATCTTGTCCCAGAAGTGTCGTGAAAATGCCATTTCAGATCAGACTGCTAAATTTGAGACAATTCCAAGCTCATCCCAAAAGTCCCACCAAAACACCGTTTCCGATCAGATTGCCAAATTTGAGACATTCCGAGCTTGTTTTGAAAGTGTCGCCAAAACGCTGTGTTCGATCAGAATGCCAAATTTGAGACAATTCCAATCTCATCCCAAAAGTGTCGCTAAAATGCAATTTCTGATAAGACTTCCAAATTCGAGACACTTTCGAGCTCGTTCCCAAAGTGCCACAAAAATGCCGTTTCTGATCAAACTACAAAATTTGAGACAATTCTGAAATCGTCCCGAAAGTGTCTCCAAAAAGCTGTTTCCAATAAGACAATTCCAAGCTCATCCCAAAAGTGTCGCGAAAACACAGTTTTAGATCAAACTGCCAAATTCGAGACAATTCCGAGCTTGTACCAAAAGTGTTGCCAAAATGGCGTTTTAGATCAGACTACCAAACTAGAGACAATTTTGAGCTCGTCCCAAAAGCATCGCCAAAACGCCGTTTCTGATCAGATTGCCAAATTTGAGACAATTCAGAACTCATCGCAAAAGTGTCATCAAAATGCCGTTGCAGATTAGATTGCCAATTTTCAGACAATTCTGAACTCGTCCCAAAAGTGTCTCCAAAATGTCATTTTCGATCAGATACTTCGAGCTGGTTCCAAAAGTGTCGCGAAAACGCCGTTTCAGATAAGACTGCAAAATTTGAGACAATTCAGAGCTCGTTGCAAAATTGTCGGCAAAATGTCGTTTCTAATCAGACTGCCAAATTTGAGACAATTCTAAGCTCTTCCCAAATGTGTCGCCAAAATGCTGTTTCCGATTAGACTTCCAAATTTGAGACAATTTCGAGCTCGTCCAAAAAGTGTCGCCAAAAGGCCGTTTTAGATCTGGCTGAAAATTTTGAGACAATTTTAAGCTTGACCCAAATGTGTTGCCAAAATGCTGTTTCCGATCTGACATCCAAATTTCAGATAATTTTGATCTCATGCCAAAAGTGTCGCTAAAATGCCATTTTTTATTAGACTTTCAAATTTCAATCAATTCTGAGCTCTTTCCAAATGTGTTGCCAAAATGACGTTTCAGATCAAACTGCCAAATTAGAGACAATACTGAGATCGTTCGAAATGTGTCGCCAAAACATCATTTCTGATCAGACTGCCAAATTTGAAACCATTCAGAACTCGTCCCAAAAGTGTCACCAAAACCTTGTTTCTAATTAGACTGCCAGTTTTGAGACAATTCCGAAGTCGTCCAAAAAGTGTCGCCAAAATGTCATTTTCAATCAAACTGCCAAATTTGGGACAATTGCGAGCTGATCCCAAAAGTGTCGCGAAAATGCCGTTTTAGATAAGAGTGCAAAATTTGTGACAATTCCGAGCTCGCCTCAAAAGTGTCGATAAAATTCCATTTTTGATCAGACTGCCAAATATTAGATAATTCTTAGCTCCTCCCAAACGTGTTGCCAAAATGCCATTTCCGATTAGACTACCAAATCTGAGAGAATTTTGATCTCGTCCCAAAAGTGTCGCTAAAATGTCATTTTCGATCACATTGCCAAATTTGAGGCAATTTCGATCTCGTCCCAAAAGTGTCGCTAAAATGCCATTTCCGATCAGACTGCCAAATTTGAGATAATTCTGAGCTCATCCCAATATAATGCCATTTTCGATCAAACTCCTGAATTTGAGACAATTCCAAGTTCGTCCCAAAAGTGTTGCTAAATTGCCGTTTCAGATTGGACAGCAAAATTTGAGACAATTTCAAACCTGTCCCAAAAGTGTTGCTAAAACGCCATTTCCAATCAGACTCTAAAATTTAAGACACTTTTGAACTCGTCCCAAAAATGGCTTTTTAATGTCTCCAAAAAGCCATTTTTGTTAGACTGCCAAATTTGAGACAATTTCGATCTCGTTCCATAAGTGTTGCAAAAATGCCCTTACCAATCAGACAGCCAAATTTGAGGCAATTCTGAGCTTGTCCCAAATGTGCCGCAAAAATGCCATTTCCGATCAGACTGCCAAATTCAAAACAATTCCTAGCTCGTCCCAAAAGTGTCGCCAAAATGTTGTTTCCGTTTAGACTGCTAAATTTCAGACAATTCGGATCTCATCTCAAAAGTGTCGCGAAAAAGGTGTTTCTGATCAAATTCCCAAATTTGAGACAATTCCAAGCTTGTTCCAAAAGTGTCGCCAAAATGCCATTTTTGATCAGACTGCCATATTTGAGACAATTCCGAGCTTATCAAAAAAGTGTCGTTGAAACGCCATTTTTGAACAGACAACTAAATTTCTTACAATTCTAAGCTGGTCCCAAAAGTGTTTCGAAAACACAATTTCAGATCAGACAACCAAATTTGAGACAATTCGGAGTTCGTTCCAAAAGTGTTGCCAAAATGCCATTTCAGATCAGACTGCCAAATTTGAGACGATTCCGAGCTCGTCCCAAAAGTGACGTTAACACGTTGTTTTCGATCAAATTGTCAAATTTGAGAAAATACAGAAATCATCCCAAAAGTGTCGCCAGAACACCATTTTCGATCAAATTGCCAAATTTGAGACAATTCTAAACTCGTTCCAAAAGAGTCACTAAAATGTCGATTTTGATCAGGCTGCCAAATTTGAGATAATTTTGTTCTCGTCCCAAAAGTGTTGCGACAATGTCGTTTCAGATTCGATTGCTAAATTTGAGACAATTTTGAGCCCGTTCCATAAGTGTCGCCAAAACATCGTTTCCGATTGGACTGTCAAATTTGAGAAAATTCTGAGCTCGTGCCAAACGTGTCGACAAAATTCTGTTTTCGATCAGACAGCTAAATTTGGGACAATTCTAAGCTCTTCCTAAAAGTTTCGCTATAACTCCGTTTTAGATCAGACTGCCAAATTTGAGACAATTCTGCCCTCGTCCCAAATGTGTTGCCAAAATGCCATTTTCAATCAGATTGCAAAATTTGAGACAATTCTGAGCTTGTACAAAATGTGTCTCCAAAATGCCATCCGATCAGACAGCCAAATTTAAGGCATTTCTGATTTCGTCCAAAAAGGGTCGCAAAAATGCTGTTTTCGATCAGACTGCAAAAATTTGAGAAAATTCCAAGTTCGTCCCAAAAATGTAGCCAAAATGCCATTTCAGATCTGACTATGAAATTTGAGACAATTCCGAGCTCGTCCCAATAGTGTCGCAAAAACGCCGTTTCTGATTAGACTGCCAAATTAGAGACAATTTTGAGCTCATCCTAAACGTGTCACCAAAATGCTGTTTCTGATCTGTGTACCAAATTTCAAAGAATTCTGATCTCGTCCCAAAAGTGTCACTGATCAGACTGTCAAATTTGATATAATTTCGAGCTCATACAAAAAGTGTCGCCAAAATGCCATTTTCGGTCAGACTGCTAAATTTGAGACAATTTTCAACTGGTCCCGAATGTGTCGCCAAATTGCCGTTTCAGATTAGAGTGCAACATTTGAGACAATTCCAAGCTTGACCCAAACGTGTCGCCAAAATGCTATTTCTGATCAGACTGCCAAATTTTAGACAATTCAGATCTCGTCCCAAAAGTGTCGCTAAAGTGCTGTTTCCGATCAGACTACCAAATTTGAGACAATTCCGAGCTCGTCCCAAAAGTGTTGCTAAAATGTCGTTTCAGAATGGACTGCCAAATTGAGACAATTCTGAGCTCATTCCAAAAGTGTAGCAAAAATGCAATTTTCAATCAGACTCCCAAATTTTAGACAATTCTAAGCTCATCCCAAATGTGTCGCAAAAACATCGTTTCTAGCTAGACTGCCAAATTTGAGACAATTCCCAGTTCGTCCAAAACATGTTGCCAAAATGCCATTTTTGATCAGTCTGCCAAATTTCTGACAATTCCGATCTCGTCCGAAAAGTGTTGCTAACATGCCGTTTCCGATCAGACTGCCAAATTTCAGACAATTCCGAGCTCATCCCAAAAGTGTGGATATAACGCTATTTTCGATCAGACTGCCGAATTTGAGACAATTTTAAGTTTATCCCAAAAGTGTCGCTAAAATGCTATTTAGATTGGACTCTAAAATTTGACAAAATTCTGAGCCTGTCCCAAAAGTGTCGCGAAAATGCCGCTTTTTATCAGACTCCCAAATTTGGGACAATTCTGAGCTCATTCCTAAAGTGTCGCGAAAATACCATTTATGATTAGACAACAAAATTTGAGGCAATTCTGAACTCATTCCAAAAGTGACCCCAAAACGCTGTTTCCGTTAGACTAAAAAATTTGAGTTAATTCTGAGCTCGTTCCAAAAGTGCCTCCAAAGCGTCGTTTCTGATCTAACAACCAAATTTGAGACAATTCCAAACTTGTCCGAAAAGTGTTCCCAAAATGCCATTTTCGATTAGATTGCCAAATTTGAGACAATTTGAAGCTCTCCCCAAAAGTGTCACCAAA